>OY744530.1:48946583-49036583 GCA_963556195.1 Sepiola atlantica | reverse complement strand
AAAGCAGATGAGGGTGCTAGATGAACAAGAGAGCTATAAATATTTGGGAGTTTTGGAAGCAGACAGAATCAAATCAACAGAAATGAAAGAGAAGATTGGAAAAGAATACCTGAGAAGAACAAGAAAGCTCTTAGAAACAAAATTATATAGCAGAAACCTAATAAAAGGAATAAATACCTGGGCAGTATCACTAATAAGATATTCTGGACCATTCATAAACTGGACTAAAGAAGAACTCAGGCACCTTGATCAGTGGACTAGAAAATTAATGACTATGCACAATGCACTACATCCAAAAGAGGATACAGACAGACTCTACGTGAAGAGAAACAAAGGGGAAGAGGACTGGTAAGTATAGAAGACTGTGTGGGCGACACTAAAAAAGAGCTGGAGAAATACATAAACCAGAACACAGAAAGGCTGATCACCGCAGCAAGAGATACCGTCCCAACGAATAACGCAGGAAGCATCGAAACTAGACACAAACAGACAAGAAAAGAAAAATGGGAAGAAAAACAACTATATGGATGCTTCATAAGACTCACAAGAGAAGAAACCAACGAAAATAGCTGGGCATGGCTAAGAAAAGGAAACTCGAACAGAGAAACGGAATCTTTACTGATGGCTGCACAGAACAATGCGATTAGGACAAACTACATTAAAGCTAAAATAGATAAAACCCAGGAAAACAATCAATGCAGACTGTGTGGACAAAGAGACGAAACAGTAAATTATATAATAAGTGAATGTAGCAAACTTGCTCAAAAAGAATACAAGAACAGACATGACTGTGTGGGTAAAACAGTACACCGGAAACTGTGCAAACAAGTGAATTTCGAATACACAGACAAATGGTACAAACATAAACTAGAAACAGTGACTGGAAAACGAAAAACACAAAATCCTCTGTGATATCGATATACAAACAGATTAACTCATACATCAAGGAGACCTGATGTTATTATAATAGACAAAAAGGAAAAATCTTCACCGTTCCAGCAGACCACAGAGTGAAGATCAAAGACACGGAAAAACGAAGTAAATACACAGAACTAGCCAGAGAACTGAAAGGAATATGGAGCATGAAGAAAGTTAGTATAATACCAATAATCGTAGGAGAACTAGGAACAATCCCAAAAAACCTGGAGAAAAGACTGGGAGAAATTGGAATCAAAGGGACTATCGAAACCATACAAAGGACGGCAATGATCAAAACAGCTGCAACCTTAAGGAAAATCCTCGAATGCGGAAACTAACACACATAAGCTACAAAGGCAAACCAGTCACAAGGAATTTACAACGGAGAAAACAAAACCACACGAAGAACACCACAACAAGAACCAAGGAACAGAAACTGCAAGAAACAGCACTTCATAATCTCCCCCCCACCCCAATAAATTACATCGGCCTCAGCTATCACTACACAAAAATGAACCAAAGAAACAGAAATTACAAGAAACACTATAAGAATTTAAGAAAAAAATTTAAATAAGGAAAGAGAAAAATTAAAAAAATAAGAAATTGAAAGGAAAACATTTAAAAATTAAAAATAAATTAAATTTCTTTTTCTTTTTTTTAAAAATTAATTTAAAGAAATATTATTTTATTTATTTATTTATTTTTTTAACTGGTGCCGGCCTAGGCTGACACCAGACAACATATTTGTAGAGGGTCGAGGAGAATGAGAAATCCGAGGAGGGACAGCACAAACCAGACGTCTACTGAAAAAGTGTTGTCACTCAGACTCCAGGAAATACCACTGGTTGTTGTCGGTGAGCAATCACTGACGATGATCTGTGTGAGAACTCCTAGTGAGTACAAATAATAATAACAATAATAATAGTAATAATAATAATAATAATAATAATAATAATTATAATAATAATAATAATTAAAATAATAATGATAATAAAAATAATAATAATAATAATAATTATAATAATAATAATAAAAATAATAATAATAATAAAAATAATAATAATAATAATAATAATAATAATAATAATAATAATAATAATAATAATACGCGAAGGCAATTTTATGGTTGCACTTACGTTATCACCTTCCACCACATTTTAAAAAGATGGGATCGCCAGATCACCGAAGATGCAATGCAAGAAAGTATCCTTTAAAATTCCATCAGATGTCGATGTTGTGTCGAACATGCAACTCGAATTAAAATACATTTTCTTGGTCTCTAGTCGACGATCAAAGTGATGTATTTGTTCTATCAAAACATGGCACAATAATATCGTGGTGTCTGCGTTCACACCAGACGTCCATAAAGTTAAATTATGTCACAAACTCCTAGAAGGGTTTTGGAGATAAAACCTCCATAACCTGCATATTCTGAACTTGCAAAAAGATATACATTTTTCGTTATCATTTTTTTAACACGGCAACAATGTAAATGTAAAACAGATGAAGTTTACAACTGTTGAACTTCCACAGGTCTCACTAATAATGATGATGATGATGATGATGATGATGATGATGATGATGATGATGATGATGATTGAATGAATGATTGATTGATTGAATGATTGATATAGCCTGCACCTTCGATACCAGAGTGCAGGAGAAAGAACACGAAAAAAAAAATATCAAGATATAAAATGAGAATTAGTTAGACTATGGAAATGTAAAGAAGTAAATATGATTCCCGTTACCCCGCCTAATAAACCGGCATCGTCCGGGCCTTTGGTCTGGATTTACGCCGGTCTATTGGGGGTATCGGTCCTGTGCAGTTCTAGGAGGTGCACCCTCCCAGGCTTTGCCTCTCCTCTTTGGGGAGGAGTAAGTTTATTGCTTACTGTCTCAGGCGCCGCTACCGGGGAATGCCGACGGGGCTTCCCAGGCTATTTTTAAAAACCAGTGCTCAAATTCTCGAGCGCTGGTTCTTTCCCATTTTCCCGACCTTGTGTCACATCTTACCTTGTGGGAGGAAGATAAATAGAATGATTCCCGTTGTAATTGGAACGCTTGGAACCATAACGAAAAGCCACCATAAATGGCTAAAACAGATTGACGAGAACATTTCTTTTCCAATTCTGCAAAAGGCTTGCCTGTTAGAAACAGCGAAATTGTTAAGGTATAGCTTGCATGTTTAAGGTCAAGGGAATTGACTTGATGTTCAAAAAAAGAAAACTCCAACTAAAAATATCCAAAAGTTGAGACTACTATGAAATAAAAATAATAATAATAATAATAATAATAGGGTAAAGGGAAATAATTCAACAATCCATATTCAAAACTTCCATAGTGACCTCTTCAGTATTAGTTTTGTTATTTAATCTAAAAGACAGTTTATATTTTTTATACTTATTCTGAAAGAAAGAAAAACTTGAATCACTTTATGGTGCTTCAAAAAAGTCTAAATAATAATAATAATAATAATAATAATAATAATAATAATAATAATAATAATAATAATAATAATAATAATAATAATAACTTTTCGGTAACATGATCTTAAAAGAATGCCCTCTTTATTTTATTTTGTATTTGATTTATTTATCTATGTATTTATTTCCCCTCTGTTAGAAATCCCTCCATTTATATCAAGACCTGGTGCATTGGAAAAGCCATTGGAGATTCACTAATCAATGAATTGTCTGACCCTATCCTCAACTGGCAAAGCCAAATATATTGAACCAAATTTATTTCGATATATTTTACTCTTATTTTTCGTATTTATATTTTGTGATCTTCTGCATTTCTTTTGGGGGTTCTTTTCATCTGTTTGCAACTTGACCGTCGTCATAACAAACGTATTGCATGTGTGCTCTTCTGTCCCATGCATCTGTATAGATATCCTGTTTGATATAATTGTTATGCATAGCCTGATTCTTTATCTATTATCAGTAGTATTTTGCGTGCAGTTTATATATATATATATATATATATATATATACATATATATATATATATATATATATATATATATATATATGTATATATATGCTTGTGTGTATGCATTCGCATGTGTGTATCAATACATTCAAATTCACTTTCGGCATGTGCATGTTTATGGATAAGTATAGACAGATCTGTTGCAGTTTTGTGCATATGCATTACAGTATATATATTCATATATATATATATATATATATATATATATATATATATATATATATAGAGAGAGAGAGAGAGAGAGAAAGAGAGAGACAGACAGAGAAGTAGTCTTCATGATGCACAGGACTATATCCAGACTGTAGACTAGCCGTCTGTTGTTCTGCACATTGTGCAATTGGTACTAAAAAGAATCAGAGCACCTCTGGTTCGATTGGGTGTTTTACCTTGTTGAGGAGTTTCTTAGTTCTCTTGGACTTTCGTGGTAAGTTGGCCATTTTAGACTCTTGTATAAGGAGTATCGAAGTTCCTCGTTCAGTATTTTCTTCCTAGTTGCTATTATGATATCCATATCTGTCATCAAGGTTTATATTGTCATGCCTGAATCTCGACACACCTTTTTCTTGTAGCTTCACAACGAATTTTATTGTGGACATAATCAGAACGCCTGTTATGATCATCCTACTAGCTCCTGCTTCCGCATCTCCATCTCACATTTCATGTCCTTCAAGGTATTCAATATTTTAATCAGGTGCGAATAATTATTCTTGTGTTTCCATGCGTCAATGATCTCCAGCTCTGAAAGCCACCAATAGAGCACAGAAACAGCTATATGTTGCACTTTACTGCTATTAAATACTCTTGAAATGGAAGAATATATACCTAATATATACCGTTCTCCTTCGACCCAAGACTGTACCCTATTTAACTTTGTCTCTGAAAGCATAGATACAGCACTTTCACTTGACTCAAGTGTGCAAATACATGTATCAGGGATTTTAATGCAAATCACTGTGACTGGCTCAGATTCTCCAGCTATACCAACGCAGCTAGTAATTCCACATATAAGTTCTCCATAGTGCACTCCATTTTACAGACTGTCATTTTCTCGATCCACCTTCATGATCGTGTTGATCAGCAAGCCTCACTTCTCGACCTGTTCTTGACCTCACTTCCCGAGTCTTGTGTGACGAATGCCCATAGCCCGCTCGGGAAAGCTGGTACCATGTTAGTAATGATTGATATCACCATAAAATCTCATCCCAAAGCTGATGAAACGTTGCTCAAAACGACAAAATACTACAAGCAGGCTGATTGAGAATCCATTGAGTGAAACGTTTTCTGTCCCTGCTGATCAGTGCGCAAATGAGGTAACTGGATAGGTCACAGCAGGCATTGAAGCATATATCTCTATGCGAAAATTTTACAGCAAGCCCCACTCGTCACAATAGTTTACCTTGGAATGTGCAGATGCTATTGCTCAGAGACAGCAAGCATTCCGACAATTCGCCCGCTATAAGTCAACTACGAATAGACAGAAATTTATGGAGTCAAGAAAAAATTGTAAGATTATTATCGGTGTTGTGAAGTAGTCCAACAGTAAAAAGAAGAAGTCAAGTCGAGGTTGGGTTAAGATAACAAGTGTATTAACATAAAAGGTACAAAGGTAAGGAAACTGACTGGCACTCGGCTAGACAGTTACAATACTGTCCTTTTTCTCCCTGGTGATTGTCTACTCGCACTATTTATAGTGAGAACCGGTGTAGTTTCTCTTCTGTTAGAACGACCGGTGTAACAATAGGTGAAGTAAAAAGAAGGTATACAGAGATGACCAGAAAAAGCATTCTGTCTCAAAAACTAGGTAGTCGCGATTTCTGGAAAATCTTCAATACTGTTGTGAATAATGGACAATCAACAATTTGCCCACTATCTAACAATAATGATGTCTTTTGCACGGCAACTGATAAGGCTGAACGACTTTCCAAGCATTTTGCCTTAAACTCTACTTTGAACTCCGCAAACAACTCCCTCCCAAAATGTCCAATTGCAGACTGAAGCTACAGTTGATGACATGGTGATCACCCCATCTCATGTCAAGGACATCATAAAAACCTTGACACCTCCAAAGCATGTGGGTCTGATCTTATACCAGTAATAGGAATGCTCTGCTAAACTGGCCCCTGTCCTCTTTAAACTCTACAACAAATGCCTTGCCGAATCGTGCTTCTCTGATAGCTAAAAAAATTGCCTCTGTACTACCAGTCATCAAGAATTCTAGTGATAGAACTGACCCTCAGAATTATCGCCCCATCAGTCTACTTCCTGTCTTGTGAAAATCTTTGAATCCTTAATAAATCTAGCGATAGTCTGGCAACCTGTTAATACTAAACTTCTTTCTGACCATCAATATAGATTTAGACAAGCACGATCTGCTGCAGATATCGTAACGGTCATCTTTAAACGCATATACCATACACTTGACGAGGCAGGTGAAGCTAGGGCGGTAGAGCTTGATATATCTAAAGCCTTTGATAAAGTCTTGCATGAAGGGGTTCTACAAAAAAATTAATTTATATGGTATTACTGGCGAATGTTTAATATAATTAAATCCTTCCTAACTAAAAGAAAGATCCAGGTTTTCCTCAGTGGCTGTTCATCCAAACAACATGACATAAATACAGGTGTACCCCAGAGATCGATCCTTGGACCTTTATTACTCCTGCTTTTCATAAACGACCTCCCTGATGATATTGTGTCTGAGATGGGTATATTTGCTGACGACACCACACTCTATTCTTGTCATGTAGGCAAAACGGACGCACATATATCCGAGGCAATGGCTGAATCCTTAGAAAGTGACCTCCAGTCTGTAGTGGAATGGGATCATAAATGAATGGCAACATTTAATGCTGTAAAGACAAAGCGCCTTTCCTTCAACAACTACAAGAAACATCTTCAACCACCGATTGCCTTGGAAAATAACACTCTACATGAGAGTCCAACGTTCAGCCTCCCTGGCCTTACATTCACAGGTAGCATGAATTGAGACAAATACATAGAAGACATTGCCAAAGCTGCTGCAAAGAAAATGGGCACCCTCTGCCGTACTAGAAAACTTCTAACACCTGACAGTATCCTATATCTCTACAAAGCCACCATCCTCTCATGGATGGAGTATTTTTGCCACATCTGGGCTGGTGCACCATCAGCTAGTCTCTCTCTCTTAGACAAGGCCCAAAAAAAGAGTCACAAATCTAATAGGTTCCTCACTATCTACCAAGCTTCAGCCTCTGTCCCATCGCCACACTGTTGCATCCTTATGCTTGTTTTACAAGTACTTCAATGGGATGTTCGCAGATGAACTTGCTGCTCTGGTGCCCCCTCGACGTAAATACACTCGACCAACCAGACAATCAGCTAAATCCTATCCATTCACTGTGGAAGTCCACAGATGCCGGATAGCTTTCTACTCAAATAGTTTCTTTCTTCGTGCTGCCGACCTTTGGAACACCCTCTTTACTTCCTATTTCCCCGACTGCACCTACATGCAGAAATGTATATCTAATATGAACAAGCATCTCGTTGCACAGCTCCTAACTTAGGAGGACCTTCTAAACTTTCACCCTGATTCTCAGTAGCCCCTTACGTCTATAGTGGCAGCTTGCTTTGTTTGGAGTGAACTATGTTAATAAAAATTTATTTATGAATATAAAATAAAGATTCAAATTTGTTATGAACACCTTGTATATATACATACTAAGAAGTAGATGCTGCATTGTACTGGAATGATTGAGACAGCCTGTCTTTTTACACGCAGCCTATAACACCATATTTTTTTCCATTCTTATTTTTTACATTTTTATCATATTCAATTTTGGGGGTGGGACTCAAGGATCTACTTTTCATTAATTGGTTGGAGGGGGTATAAGTAAAGTACAAAACCGACTTCGAAATCTAGTGGGGGATGTCCTCTTCTCTTCTCTGCAGCCACTTTTTCACAGAAGAAATGTTGCTAGTCTTTCTCTGCTCTATCGTTATTTTCATAGTAAGTGCTCGACTGAGCTCCAATCTATGGTTCCCCCATGTAAAAAGTTCACAACAAAAACTGGTATATCTACAACCAATGTGAATAATTTAAATTTCTCTCACTGTGTACCTAAAACAAAATGGAGCTTCCATGATCAAAGTTTCTTTCCTACAAGGGCCCGTCTTCGGAACACAATACTGCAGGACTGTTTCCCAGCTGAATGCAACTTTTTGTTGAGGCGTTGTCTTAAATAATCAAATTCTGCCGAATGATAACCATCGTTAGCAATCATCACGGTGTTGTCTCACCGCCACATGACAAAGTCATTAATCCTTATCCTCAAGTGGTTTTTTAGCCTTGATAAGTGGTGACTCCTTTATAAAACAAGACCCAAGGATGTACTTTTTATTGACTGATTGAAGGGGGTGTAAATAAAATAACATTAATTTAAATAAATGTATTGTCTTACGCCAACTTCAAGACACAACCTATCATTTCATGGGAATCAATGAGGATCCCTAGACACTCATGCTTCAAGCCCTAAACCCCTTACTAACATTTTTATTCTTTTTCATTTTTATATAATTTTCAAGTTATAAATAAAATAAAATAAAGTAAAACATACTTACTTTTCTGGATGTCAGACGCAAACAGATTTCACTATAATTTTCTAACACCTTTGATCAAAATGAAATATACTTATCTATGTATTCCGTGTAATGTCATTTCATAATATATATCGTTATGGGGTTATATTTGGAAATTATTAGGAAGAGTCTATGAACAGACAAATAAATAGACAGGGACTACACTTATATATATATATATATATATATATATATATATATATATATATATATATATATATATATATACACTAGAAGAATACGAGTCCCATGGCAGGTTAAATAAATTTTTCTGAACAGAACAGTTTTGCAAAACTTTTATATACAACCTGTGGTCAAAAAACAAATGCAGGATAAGATTGGAGAAAAATGCACAACGTTCGAAAGGATATTAACCTGTGTCAATGGAGGAGTGTTCTAATTGACAGGTTGTGCTTTTCCAATCTAAACAATGGAGATTAACGGGAAAAATAGAATCCGAATAATACTAGAATAAAAATTAGAAAAAATAAATAATTGAAATTACGTAAGCTCATTAGTTTCATCAAATAATATGTATTGGATATTTATTATCGATAATGAATCTTTTCTCCAGAAAATTAATGAGAAGACATCATGGCAACCAGACATAGGTTTGAGCAAAGTAAATTTATCCTAGAATGTTTCCTTGTCGCGTGGCTGCTGGCCTGGCTATGATATAGACGATAGTCGCTTCTTTAAAAATTGTCAAGAACCACACTCACAATTAATATAAATGGTTATTTAAAAAGACCATTTTTAGAGGTCACTCTAGACAAGATTAGATTCAAGGAGCTAAAAAGAATGAAAAATAATTAATGCCAATACAGGAGATGTCTATTGACCTTTGTCTTCAAAAGACCAAGGTTATAGATAGGAGGAAAACAGTAAGCATGAAGAGAGTGCCACAAGCCAATTTATGTAAGGATCTAAAAAGAACGCAAGATAATTAACGCAAAGACAGGAGATACCTATTAACCTTAGTCTTTAAAAGACCAAAGCATTAGTAAGGAGGAAAACAGTCAGCAGAAAGACAGTTCTATAAATGTGCCATTCTTGGAAAGAAGCTACTGGAATAGAAAGATGTATTATAACGAGGTACCTGAACAGAGAATTGATGAAAACCACTAGAACAAAGAACATTAATTTACACACTGTTTAGCAGGGGGAGAAAAGATTTTATTCCATGAGGTGTCTCCCAATCAGCCCGTTTGTAGTATCTGGTCGATTTGAGCAACGGCTCTTCAGCTTAGAAGCGAAAATTTAGGGTGATATTGATAATTATCACAATGTCATCAGCGTTGCCAAGTGGGCTATGAGCATTCGGCATACAAGCCTCGGGCAGTATTATCAAGAATAGATCGAGAAGTGAAGCTTGCTGATCCTCACGATGTGGGAGGCAGGGCAGGTAAATGACAGTCTATAAAAGGGAATGTGCAATGGCTAAACTATGCTTGACGTTAACAGCTGTGTCTGTTTAGCTCGAGAAGCCAAGCCAATCTCCCTGGTGGACATTAAAATCCCCAAATACATGTATTTCAACATTTGGATCTAAAGAGAGTTCTGGATCAATACTATCTGAAACATAGTTGAGGAGGGTACAGTAATGGGTTGAAGGAGAATGGAAGAGGAAGTATAAGTAACTAACGCTGTGTTGTAAGGGTAATCTCAAGCACATGTAGGTCTGATCATCTGATTCTAGATTATGTTCTATAGGGTGGGAAGGGTATTGCGAATATAAACCCAGAGTATGTGCATATGTTTCTCCAAGTCCTAATGGCAGAGTGGGATGTGCACACTCATGTCGAAGTAATGAGAGGGGATTGAGGAGTGCAGGTTAGTTTCACTTAATGCTAGGATATCTGGAGATTTTACTAGAAGAAATTATTTTACAACATCAAGGTTAGTCCTAAGCCCTCGGATATTTGTGAAAGAGAGCCTCAAGGGAAGAAGCGATTTGATTGATTTAGGTTTGATTGTTTTTCTTGTGTAAGTGAGTGAGTAATCATTCGGTTATGCGGCTGTTGTACATGTGTGAATATGTTTACCGTTTATTAGTGTATGAGAATGTGTGTGTGTGAGTTCAGGAAACGTTGTGCAGAAGTTAGGTATTCATTTTGCCTCTCTTTGACAAAGGGTAAGGGGGGGGCGTAATGCTGTGTCGCATTCTGGTCTTCTTTCTGGCCCCGCAGGACTCAATCTGTTGGTCTGGGATTTTGAGTGTTTGATTTATTTTGATTTGACTCTCACACTGACTCATTAACTAATTAGTTTCAAACGAGTGAGAATCATTTTCATTGGTCTAAAATGTTGAGTTTGGTACCCTTATGTGAAATGCTACTTTCTTGGACATTTAAAAGGAAAGCATAGCGAAACGAGTAAAGAAAGAAAGAGCATAGTTTATACAAGCTAATAAGCTCTGATCTCCACGGTGTGTCGGTAGTCCACTTCGTTGATAGTCGGTTGTCTCTTCGAAGTTGCGGTTGTGAAGTGTCAGTTGAAGTTTTCGTCTTCCTCTCTCGATTGGTAGCTGCAATAATGGATAACATAAAAGAAAAAAACTCCAACAACCTACTTGTTCAATGGCTAATGTCCTTTAGTTGTTTTATTCTCTCACAGCATCGTAGACTTACACATAAGCCTCCCTATTTCCCCCTCCCCCATCAGTTGGGGGAAGGAGGGTAGACGAAGACGAAACTTCAAGAACTGTAATCGAACCCAATCAGCTCACCTGCCAAAGAGAAAGACTATCCTCCCTTCCTGACTACATGTCACTTCCGACTTCCTCACATGTACATATAGTTCATATTCTACTTCCAACTTCTAATCTTATTTTTACACACCCGCATCTAAATACAGCTACACATCAGCTTAGTAAACCGCTTTTTTCCTGAAGCAATCTTCTTATTGTTTCCTCGTCTGCGTTGGGCGATCTGCCATATTTTCTTTGTTTTTCTTCATTTTCTTTGGGAGTAACTTTCAATTTCTTTAGCATTTTCTATGCCCGTCTTTAGTTTAAGACCAATACGATTGTTGGTCTGCATCCACTCCCCAGTGGTCCTACTGCTGATTTCTTTCCAACATATGGAGCAATAAACAATGTGATGAAAAGAGATCTGGATACACCGTGGTTCCCTTTCCGAATTGAACCGGTACGCCTCGGTCATGGTAATGTAAAGCGACTGGATGGTATTTATGAAGGGAAAATAGTTGGTTTGAAATGCTACCTGTGGTGACATTTCCAACTAGCAATTTTGTCAGACATGCAATATTGTATATATATACATACTTATATAAAATAGATATCTGTATGTTTATATATTTCTGTGTACAGGATTCACTCCTAACCTAATTAACCGATCATTATAAATTTTGGAAAACAACTGCTTAATTTTACCATCCTGGGGCATTTATTCTTCTACTATATATATATATATATATATATATATATATATATATATATATATATATATATATATAAATATATATATATAGATATATTTATATATATATATATACTAGCTGTACCCGGCCACGCGTTGCTGTGGCTGTTAGTTGAAATGAAGAGGTGGCCTTTTGGAGTTCATTTTGATCCAGTTCCTTAAGTGGCCATTTAATATGAATGGTTTAATTTTCCAATACCTGTGGATACACAATATTCTTAGTGGTTCCCGTTTCAGTGTAGATGAAGAGATTGTCCGGTTTACCGACTCTAGAACATGCAACGTATAATTGCCCATGTGAGAAGCAATCAGTATGTAAATATAAGCCACAAAATTGTAAAGATTGTCCCTGTGCTTTGTTGATTGTGATAGCAAATGCCAATCGAATTGGGAATTGTAATCTCTTAAATTGAAAGGGCAGATCTGTTGGAATCATGGGAATGCGCGGAATTAGGACATCTTCACCTTTGAAAGGCCCTGTAAGAATTGTTGCTTCAATGATGTTGGTCATTAATTTTTTTACTGAAAGACGTGTGCCATTACAAAGCTTAGGCTGGTTAATATTTCGCAGCATGATAATTGGTACACCAATTTTTAATTGCAGTACATGTGGTGGAATCTTTGGCAAATCTAGCGAATTCAAAAACTCTGAGGGATAATTGACTGCTTCATCTGCTTCAACAACAGTGTCGACTGACTTGTATGTGACTAACTCACCATGAATGTTCAACTGAATATTATTGTTGAGTTCGTGGACATCTTTGTTCTTCGGTGCAAGAATGGCTCGTTCACTCAGCCAACTGTGATTCTTAAAATGAATGTGGATGTCCGGGAATACTTTTGTAATTAATTCGTCTTTTGATGTAACTAAATTACAGAAGTTGTGTGGCAATGAAATTCGCCCTGAAGTGAGATTAGCCGGCACTTTTCCATTCCCAATTTCCAACAATTGTTTTGAAAAGAATTCTGGTGATAGATTATTTTGCTGCTGGACACGCATATTTATAATCAAATTTAATGTCTTAACATGTCGCCAAAAAGTGGAGTATTTGAGGCAAGCATTTATTTCATCTGCTGGTGTTGATCGAGGAATTATAGGTAATGTTTGCCTGAAATCTCCAGCTAGCAATATCACTGCATTCCCAAATAATCTACCATTTCCACGCCAATCTTGCAATGACCGATCAAGAGCCTCCAGTGATTTTTTGTGTGCCATTGTGCATTCATCCCAAACAATAAGTTTACATTTTTGTAATACCTTTCCCATACCTGATGTTTTGGAAATATTGCACATGGGAGTTTCAATAAATTGCATGTTTAAAGTTAGTTTCAAAGCTGAATGAGCAGTTCGTCCACCTGGTAGCAATGTTGCAGCTATTCCTGAAGATGCAAGAGCTAAGGCTATGCCGTTTTGTGATCGAATGGCTGCCAAAATAAATTTAATTAAGAAGGTTTTACCAGTTCCTCCTGGCGCATCTAAGAAAAATATATTTCCCACTCCATTATTTACAGTCTGCATTATTTTGTTGTAAATGGCTTTTTGCTCAGGTGTTAGTTTGTGAATATTTTCTTGCACATACAACAAAAGATCATCTGTGTTGTAATTTTGTTCCCTATGTAATTCTACATCAAACAAAGCAGCAGCAGGTCGTGTCGGCGAGGTAATTCCTAATTGATTGAGAACTTTGTTTGCAATTTCTAAGCACAAATTTTCAATTCTTATCAATGCCTCATTATAGATTTCTGATGTAAAATCCAGGTAGGTATTTGGATTTTCATCGCGTATTTGATGGAAAATTTCTTCGGCCATGTGTGATTTATATTTCTCCCATAACTCTATTGGAGATGAAGGGGAGCAATTGGTCAAGATGATTGCAAACAATGCACGAATATTATTAGGATGGGATGTGTTGCACGCATCATTAATGCATTCATCCCAGTGTCTGTCATTTTCAAATAAATTCAGAGCTTGACATGCACTGCGAAAAGTGGCATGTGTAATGCTATTGACAATTTTTAATTGCTGGAATGATGTTGGACCAGGCACATTTACCAACAACATGCGAAGAAAGAAACATTCATCTTGTTTGGGATGGATAGTATACAGTCTGCCTATTGTGTTTTCTTTGAATATTCTAGGTTGTCCTTCAACTTGCTGTCCTCGTTTGCGTCGTTCAAATGAATGTCTACTATTCCATGTGTAATACTGAGGCACTTCCGAATAGAGGAGTGTTTTTGCAAATGTGTCAGTTTGACATAACATGAAGAAAGCCGTTAATGTTGTAGCCGGTGGATTCAAAGCTATTTGTTCCACATTCGAAGCTGTAAAGTAAACACGTTGTCCATTTTCTAGATGTACCGCTAAGTGCACAATAGCCGGACTTCGTTCATGTATGGGAAAAGAAAGAATTCGCCATACCACTTCATTGCTGCTTATGTATCTTCCAGCTTAATACTGTGTGATTTCATCAATATGTAGGCTTTCATTCAGATCATTTCTACGTGTTTGCACGGCAAAAACTGCCATATCGCTGCCTTTATTCACATACTTACAAATGTATTTGATGGATTTTGTTAAGTCCATCAAATACATTTACAGTATTCCACATTGATGTGTGATTTGTAGGTTTTTGATAGCAAAGGTGAATATGGGACACCCATCGGTTATCAACTTCTATATTGCCATTTCGCATTTGTAAAGTTGCTAATTTACCGCCATCTTCTACCGACCTTCTTTTGTATTAAGGGTATCTATCATTTCCGGTAACTGTGTTGGGTAGTAATGCTCGGGGATATCGCTTTGAGCATTTTCCATCAAGCATGCATGGTGAATTTGGATTAATTATACCGCAAGGTCCGTGTATCATATGTTTAATTACAATTTCATGCAAATCCTTGTCAATGTCAGCATCAGGTAATTCAGCAGATATTACATTGTCGATTTCGTTTGGACTGATTTTGTTGTAGAGCCAGATTAGGATATGGGAGTGTGGCAATCCTCTCTTTTGCCATTCCACTGAATACATCCAGCAGCACACAGAACCAAATACTTTATGTTTTACAATGAAATTTATTAGTGATTTAAGCTTTTGTCTGAATACACGCGCTGTAATATCATGTCTATCTACTGATGATTGGCCAGGAAGTAAAAGTTGTTTTATATCATTCCAAGCTGGGTTGCATGTAAAAGTAATGAAGAGGTCAGGACGCCCATAGAGACGAACATATGCAAATGTATCTTGAGTGTACTCATGCATATGATGTGGACTGCCTAAATATGAAGATGGTAAAATTGTTAGTCTTCCAACATTAGTTGTATTACCATCATTTACAACTGCATCTCGCAAATGAACATATTCTTCAGAACGAAGTTTGGACTGATTCAAACGGATGAATAGCAGACGTTCAGTTTCAATTTTTGCATACATGTCTACAATGTATTGGTGGAACAATTGGCGGCATTTCAGAATGTGATTGTTTTCGTTCTCTCGAATCATAATTCGGTATGAGTAATAATTCATTGCGCTGCATTTCTTATCCGTTTCTTCGCCACTAACTGGATTTATCATGGTAACATTGAAATGATATCCATCAGCACCATCCCAAAAAAGGAGTGGATATTGCAGGGCATCGTAGCATCGATGAGTTGCAGCAATGTTTATTAATTGGTCATTCCTCCTATGAAGAACAATATCCCTAGGTTGAAATTGATCTCCAACTATAACAATTGCCACTTCATCTATACTTGGAGCATTGAATCTTCGCACATGTTCTCCAGCAGGCGTTTTGTCAGCATGAATAATAATTTTGTGTGTATCAGATGGCATCATTTCAATGGCAGTTTTGAATAAAAGAACTAAATTGTTTTTATTATGGAGCATATCTTGCAGTTGGGAAACAATGGACCTTTTTATACTGGTTGAAATTCTACAGCGTGCATTCAGTTCAGCATTGTTATCACCGATAAAATACATTTGTAGAAATTTATGTTGAGCATCTGGATATGGAAGCAGAGATCCAACTTTATGGTAAATTTGTCCTTTTACTTTAAAAGTTGGCATGAATTGAGCTGTAATAGTTTCTGCAGCGAACGATGTCATTTGGAAGCATCAGTTGTAGTTCCTGATGTTTGATAAAAAATGCTTTGATTCAGCCGTATTACCAGCAAGCAAAGTTTTTAATGGTTCTGGTGGATCTGCCAGTTGAGGTAGTTTAATTTTTCTCTGCGGCACAACACAATCCTTTAGTTTCTCTCTTAAACTTCAGAGCTTTGCAATAGGGACACACTTCAGTCATAGTGCCTATGTGAACATGGTGGCTTAAACTATAATCCTCATGAGGGTTGTAATGAAATGCTAGGCGATCCCAATCCATGGATTGTTGAGCATGGAGCCTTGTTTGACGCCGATCTGCTAGTCTCAGCCTCTCGCGTTCATTATGTTGTGAACGACGCAGATCTGAAGATGCCTGATGGGATTGTTGTACCCGCAACTGTTCCTCTTCAAGTCTGGCTGCACGTCGCTGTGCTGATTCATTCGCACATACTTGAATCATCCTTTGTCTAGCTTGTTGGTTTGCAGATGCCAGTTGTTCATGAGTTTGATTTGCAAGTAATCGACGCCTTGTTTCTGCACGGCGAGTATGACGACCTAAGTTTGATCTTCGGGGGGGCATGTTTACCTGTATAAATGTAACAGTAGGAAAGAATAATTGTATAAAGATAAATGGATTAAAAAAAACAATCAATTATAACCCGCTTCAGGGTTGTTGAAGAAATGCAAATATGGTTTTTTTTTATAGATGAAGCATGTTAAAAGTAAGAAAATGAGGAAGAAGGCAGGTTTAAAAAACAACGAAGTAGATACGAAATGAAATTAAAGCACGTCTGTTAAGTATTAAATCGTACCTGAAGGATGGTTAAAGTCTAAAAAATGAGTAAATGCGAAATGAAATTAAAGCACGTGGGTTATGTATTAAATCCTACCTGTAAAAATGAAACAGTAGGAATGAATAATTTTATAACGGTAACTGGTTTTAAAATAAACAATCAATTATAACACGCGAGTAAGGGTTGTGTAAGAAATGCAAGTAGTGTTGTTTTTTTTTAGAGATGAAGCATGATTAAAGGGAAGAAAATGAGGAAGGAAGCAGGTTTTAAAAACATCGAAGTAGAGAGGAAATGAAATTAACGCACGTTGAGTTTTTTTTTTAGAGAGGAAGCATGGTTAAAGTCAAAAAAATGAGTAGATGCGAAATGAACTTAAAGCATGTGCGTTATGTATTAAATCTTACCTGTAAAAATAAAACAGTAGGAATGAATAATTTTATAAAGATAACTGGTTTTAAAATAAACAATCAATTATAACGCGCGAGTAAGGGTTGTGTAAGAAATGCAAGTAGTGTTGTTTTTTTTTTTAGAGATGAAGCATGATTAAAGGGAAGAAAATGAGGAATGAAGCAGGTTTTAAAAACATCGAAGTAGAGAGGAAATTAAATTAACGCACGTTTGTTAGGTAAGTATTAGTGTAAACGTTTGTTTAGGGAAACAAACAACGAATAAGGAAAACACTTTTTACGTATGAAGTAGATACGTGACAGCGGGAGGAGGAAGGTCAATCCGGAAGTGAAGTTGGACATGCAGTTTCGCAGAAACGGATTGTAAACCGGAAGTGCAACTTAGTAGGAACGAATTGTAATAAAAAGTGTTTTTTTATGTGTAAAGTAAAAATTATGTTAATAACATAAAAACATAGCTCGGATGTAAGGATTTGCTATAAAAAAATTTCAGTGGTAATGGTATAGTGGAAGTATATTTCCATGGGAAACGAACAAACCAACTTTACATTTTTATATATATAGATATATATATATATATATATATGTATATATAAAGGTAGAAGAAATAAGAGTGATAAACATGTACGAAAGTGCAGATTTATTTCAAACTTAGGTTGTTCAATGCAAGGTATATTCTTTAATAAACTAATGTTTATTGTTCTTTCCTTAAGCCAAGGGTTTTCAAAGATCGAAATCTTATCATCAGAGGAGATATACAGATAGATAATTTGGCTGTGGAAAAGCCAAAGTTCAAACATTTGAAAAAATATTATTAAAAATGGAGTGAAAAAGAGTTCGTGTGAAAAAGATATGGGATTTGTCCAGATGGTAATTGTCCGTTACTAAAGTGTCCAATGCCAAAAGGATATTTTGAAGAAGGAGCAAACGATTTTTTTCGTAGAGGCAGTATGAGAAAGTGTTCAAAATGAAGTAACTCCAGTGGTGGAAAGTCAAATTAAAATCGTTGATGGAGTGCACTTAGACGGACTTGATATGAGAAATCTGGCCATTCTAAAATCTTCCTGGGCCAACAGTAGAAAAGTAGATGACTTTAATGGTGAAATATTCAAGCGATTCTGATAAAAGATCCCTAAGTTAAAAAGCGATGCTAATGTAGGAGGTTGGCTGGAGAGAAGAAATAGTGAAGCATGAGGGGGAGGGTAGTAGAGTCAGTTGAAAAAGCCATGGTTGTTGTTGGAAGGAAAGGAGGGAGGGGAGGTAAGTTTCAAGTGATAGGTGTGTGGTGGGTATAATATGGGTAGGGATTGGCCATGGGTGAAGAGACAGGTCAATTGAGTGTAAATATTCTTTGAAAAGAAAAGAAAAGAAAATGGGCCATAGTTGGGCTCATGAGATGTTTGTTCAATATGGTTTGTACTACTTCATTTAAGATTATCTGCAGCAGGTTAGCGTTTGTTCGTGATGTTGGTTGGTATTATTATTTACTCTCTATTATTATGGATTATGAGTTATCTCTCTTGGACCATTTTGGAGACAAGAGTGATCTCCCGTGATTCAGGGTTTGACTATTTATGTTGAGTCTGATAGAAAGTAGAACTCTTCAGCCTCTAAGAAAAAAAGAGATTATGTTGTTGTATTGATGATATAGATGAACGTGGCAAACTTTGACAACTAGGAGTTCTCATGGCATTGCTAATGATTTTGATTTATCGCGTTACCATTGTTTTCTTGCTAGTAACAACTAGTGGTCGTCTTTGGGATTTCGGTGACAATAAACCTCCCCAAGAGTCCCAGTACTATCCGCACCCTTCCAGTTGAGGTCTAGTTAGTGCTCTTCCTCCTCAGTCTTTCCATCATCCTTGACGCTTCACAATCATTTGTTTGGTATCAGTCGAGACTGGTGCCATCACATTGTGTGAGTGTGTTTGTGTTTTTTCTTCATTTAGAAGGGGTAGTTTTTTATTATTATTATTATTATTATTATTATTATTACTATAACTATTACTATTATTATTATCTATATATTAATACAATAGCGTGTGTGTTCATGTGTTACGCTAACATCTAAAGCTCTGCGCATGCGTGCCACACTTAGATTTGGAAAATCATTCAAGTCACCTAATTTTCGTAATATTTTCAAGTATTTTCCTTTGACGCAACGGTTAGCAACGTAGGATTTTGACTTTGGTTTTTGACGTCGACCCGACTGGTTTATAGTTCGATCCCAACCAACATCTAAGATTTTTTTTCTACATCGAAGGGGGGGGGGTGAAGGTAGGGAGGGGACGACCGGGAAAACACATATTAATACGATAGCGGGTGTGTTATTTTGTGTGTCACGCTTACATCAATAGCAACGACATTCCGAATTTCTGTATGCAACTCATGAATTGGAGCCAAATTTGATTTAATCTAAAGCATTTACAAAGTAAGGTTCAGTCGTCGAAATATTACCTTCACTAGAAATATTGTAGATGAATAAGTTTTGTAAATTGTTTCCTGTATTGTTCATTTTTTTAAATAAATATACAAGTCTAATCTTATCATAATTTTTTCTAAACATGTATAGGTTAGGAACAAGATAATTAGTATTGAAAACATCATTTCGTGTAATTTACACAGGTCCCGCTAGTTATTATTATTATTATTATTATTATTATTATTATTATTATTATTATTATTATTATTATCGAGTGTACACCCTCTATCAAAAATGACACAGCTGAGATGATGAGCATCACTGTCATGGATGTTGCCAACATGGTGATCATCACCAACATAATAGTCTCAACCAATTATATATATTTTCTGACATTTAAGGTGCTTTTGTCATAATTCTTTGTGAATACACAAGTAACTGCATATTTGTGTTCACTTTTACATAAATGTAGTCGTGTACTCTTATGCCTTTCTCTGTGGTCCTGTTAGTATGGAAATGTTTAAAGTTGATCCGACTTTTTTATGTACCGGATTCAAATTCATTAATTTGCATGTGCATTTTTCATCTTCTTTATATTTTATTTTATTTGGTTTTTATTATTCTTGCGTGTTGCATGAGTGGACATGTTTGATTAGAGTCAACTGTCTACAAATGGCCTCCGACGAAATGGTCTAAACTGCTCTTGTGTGCACGCAGACAGCGCCTGGAAAACTGGAACCGACCGATCAATAAAAATCTGCTACTCTCAGTCACTTGAAAATTCTTCAGCACTTCTTTCGTGAAGTATTGATGGGGAAACGGGGGCGGGGGGGAGGGGCTTGGTGTGATGGCTGGTTCTAGGTGCTAGGGTCCATTGAGTGATTGTACCATCAAGAAACAAATAAAGAAAATAGAAAAAAATATATTTAATGGATAGGTCCAGCTGCCCTGTTTCTGAAATATTCTCACTGCTCGAGCTCTACAGAAGCATTATTCAATTGAACAGTTGAGCCAATAGCAAATGGTATATATATATATATATATATATATATATATATATATATATATATATATATTTATTTTTTAGTACAGAAAAATTAGTACAACATTAGTACTGTCGGTTTCAAGCTCAGAAGGACTTAACCATCCGGCTCTCTTCAGCTTATGTTGTCACCTGTTTCAGAAATGTGAATTCACCTGTCACTCTCGTTTGAATGCCTTATTTGCTTTAGAGTGTTATGTATATTTGTTTAAAGTTAGTGTTAGGGAGGTTTAATAAGGTTTGTGAAGGGGTGTGAAATGTAACATTCGAGATTTCAACTTGGAAAGAAATTTAAAAATATAAAATTTAAAAAAATATATCTCTATACAAATCCCGTGAATATATGTGTATATATATATATATATATATATATATATATATATACACACATATATATATATATATATATATACACATATATATATGCATATATATGTATATATATATGTATATATATATATATATATATATATACATATATATATGCATATATATATATATATATATATATATATATATATATACATTAATTTGTTATTAGTTGTTATTTTAGATTTTTTTTAAATGTTGCTTTTATTCACCCCAAACAAGACACATTGCCACTGAAACGTATAGGGCAACTGAGAATTAGGGCCAGATTTATAGGGGCATCCTGAATGGGGAGTCTTGCAGCAAGATGTTTGTTCACATTACATTTAAATTTCAACAATCGGGGAAACAATGTGCAGGGAAGGAATTCTAAAGGCAATCTGTTTGAGGAAAAAGCTATTAGCATATAAGGCTTTCCGGCATCTGGGGACATTTACAGTGAAGGGGCGGGATTTTGCTGATTGTCGGCTTGGTCCGGGATATTTACGTTGAGGGTGCAGAATTGCAGCATGTTCGTCAGAACACATTTCATTGATGTACTTGTAAAACAACGAGGTATGCAACATTGAGGAGATGGGGCTGGGGTTAGAGCTTGTCAGACAGTGTTGAACGTATTAGATAAGAGGCTCTTTTTTAGACTCTATCTAAGAGGGAGGGATTAGTGGTTTGAGCACCAGCCCAGATGTGGCAATAATACTCCACGCATGGGCGAATAGTACCTTTGTAGAAATAAAGGATACTGGCAGGTGTGAGAAGTTTTCTGGCTCGGTAAAGAGAGTCCACCTTCTTTGCAGCAGACTTGGCAGTATCTTCTATTTATTTGTCCCAATTCATGTTATCTATGAATGTTAAACGAAGGAGTTTGAATGTTGGACTCTTAGGTAGATTTATTTAGTGAAGTTTTTTTTATTTATAATTATATATTTATTTTATTTTACTTATTATTTCATAATTATCCTAAAGTAAAATTTATTCGCTGTTTACAGTTAGTTGCTATTTTGCTTTTACATTTTAGTAATATTTGGGGATTTTTAATATATATATATATATACATACTGAAAGATGTGATCCGTTTGGTCACCATTTATCTTAGGTAAGATTTTTGAATGAGAAAAAGGTGAATTAAAAAAAAACAGTTGAATCTTAAAGAAAGACAAAATTAAAAATTAGCCTGTTTCTGTTCGCAGCATCTCCCCCTCTCGCTCTTTTCCTTCTCTCTCTTTCTTTCTACAAGTGTGAGTTGAATAATATTGCGCCTTTCAGTGATATTCAGTTTTGTTTATAATGGAGTATTCTAATCTTTTTATTAGTGATGGAAGCCAGAATAAACAATACTGTATAAAATAAGAGAAAACAGCAAAACAGCATACAGTTAAAGAGTGTTATAGTGATAGCTAGAAGCTTAGTACGTGATGGGTAACTTGGTGAGTTAATTGCAAATTGCAGCTAATTAGAATAATAAAAATGGAATTACTTTCAAACATAGCTCAATCCCCAGACTGAGGAATATTTTAGCATGTATTTTGTGTGATTAGTGTATATATATATATATATATATATATATATATATATATATATATATATATATAAAATGAAGTATAATTACACGAAATTACATAATCATCGATGCAATAATTTATTTCAACCTTGTTGTTTTTTCAAGCATCCAATCCAGACGATTACATTTTTGAAACTCAGTTTCAAAAATGTAATCGTCTGGATCTCCTCCTGGAATTATTTCATTATAACACACACACACACACACACACACACACATATATATATATATATATATATATATATATATATATATACATAAGCCTTAGGGGAAAAAACCGTTCATTAACTAAACCTTAGTTTAATATTGACCTGAAGCCCCAGTGCAATACTCCGACTCTGTCGTTGGGTTCTATCGTATGTCTAGATATTTATACTCTCCGCTTTCAGTGTAAATATCACTTAATTTCTCCATAATCATGTAGCAATCTCTTGTGGTCTCAAGGACTAAGTCAAGGCTTAAAGGTTCAAAGTCTCTCTGTGAACTGGGTTCGCGCTCTGTGACTGTCTGAGATTGTTATTTTCCTGTGCTGATGAGAGTTGTAAGCACGAAACAACGCTGTACGTAGGTAAAATATTTAAAAAATATAATTTAATATATATATATATATATATATATATATATTTCGTTTAATATTACAAATGACTTGTGTCTGCATATTTTTACTTGATCCTTTCTAGATGCCTGATTCATTTTCGAGTTTCAGACTGGAACTGGTAGATGTATATGTCGTACTTGTTGTGTACCGTTGTACTCTCGGTTCCTTCGAAGCCATCTTAAGGGGGGTAGGTGTTGAGTAAAGAAGATGTATTTTTAAATGTTTAGTGATGCTCTTGCGGAAGCCATGTTATTGGTTGTAGTACTAATAGATTATTAGTATTGGATCACTAAAAATGTTAAAATACATTTTCTTTACACAACACATACTCCCTGACAATGGCCCCGGAAGGAACCGAAAAAAACTAGGGTACACAACGAGTAGGGAAAAACATTTTCCTGAAACACGAAAATTAAACAAGTCTCTAGAAAGGATCAAGGAAAAAATATGTAGACACAAGTCGTCTATAACAGTTAATGGAATATGTCTTTAAGAAAAAAGGCTGCCCAGATATACACACACACACACATATATATATATATATATATATATATATATATATATATATATATATATTAATATATATATAAATATTTATCATTAAATGATTATATATATATATATATATATATATATAATAATCATTTAATGATAAATATTTTAAATTATTATCCACATACGTATAGGTTTCATCCTAATGGAATCATCAGTGTGGAAGATAACTGTTCAGCCGGTCACACGATTTGAACCCCCAGACACGAGTCACTTTCAACTCAAATCTGAGTGCTCTAACCAAGAGGCCAACTTCAACAGATCTGCAACAAGCCGAGAAATAAACCCTCTTTATGTCATATAAAGCAGACAATATAGTCAGTTGCCTTCACAGTGTTCGACAGATCACATGGACAGGAACTTCGAATTTAGCTTAGATTAGACGGCTTATTTCATTTGTCTTTAAGGTGCCCATCTGAAAGGGGGCTATAAATAATTATTTAATAATAAATATTTTTAAATTATTATCCACATACGTATACGTTTCATCTTTATAGAATCATCAGTGTGGAAGATAACTGTTCAGTTGGTTGCACGATTCTAACCCCCAAACAAAAGTCACTTTCAACTCAAATACGAGCGCTCTAACCAAAAGGCCAACTTCAACAGCTCTGCGACAAGCCGAGAAATAATCCCTATTTATGTCATATAATAGTCGGACGTCTTAAAGAGAGAGAGAGGGAGAGAGGGGAGAGAAAGATGTGTACATATTGATTTATCTTTATACTATAAAAATGAAGGTAATATAAGTCGCTTAATAAAAAAAAACGTTTAATAATCAATTGGAAGATTTCTTATTAAAAATGTTTTTCTTGAAAAGAGAAGTAAAAAATAACAAGTCCAATATGAGTTCAAATAATAAAAATAACTGTTAGCGTGGCGGCGTTCTTAAAAAACGCTACTTGTTGACGCTGCATTTCTTAACGTTTCTGTAAAACGCCAAATGGCTTCAGCTAATTGAAACGAATTCTTGTTTTCTTTAATTATTTTATAAGTTTATGCGTGCACTCAAAATATGTCAGTTTTGCACCCGTATAGTTTATCTAACCTTGAATAACTGAGTATAGAGGAGATGTAGTGAAAGGGAAGAGAGTAGAAATACAGCGTGGCGAGGCAACATTTGAACTCAATAGTGTAGGGACGATTAATTGGAATCGGAATCAGGAATCGAAAAAATCAGTACTTTTAGGGGTATCAGAATTGGAAAAATTTAGTCCTAATTTCCGATTTCGAAAATGGTTTTGTTTCTTATTCTTTTTTTTGATTTAATTCTTAATTGCTGGTACAAATGATGAATAGTTATTGATTTTAAACTACCAGTAAAACTAAAGTCTATGGATCAAAGTAAGGAATTTTGGTAAAAATGACACCGAAAAAATGGCACATGTAAAAATGGCAAGATGACTTAACATTAAAGTCTGACACAAGATGAATTACAACTTAAATCTTATAACAAAGGTCTTACATAATATGATTAAAAACCAAAGATGACTTAAAACCAAAGTCTTACACAACATGAATTAAAACTTGAATCTTATACAAAATGACTTATAACTAAAGTCTTACACAAGATGACTTATAACTAAGGTCTTATTCAAGATGACTTAAAACTAAAGTCTTACACAACATGAATTAAAACTTGAATCTTATAAAAAATGACTTATAACTAAAGTCTTACACAAGATGACTTAAAACTAAAGTCTTACTCAAGATGACTTATAACGAAGGTCTTACTCAAGATGACTTAAAACTAAAATCTTACACAAGATAATTAAAACTAAAGTCTTACTCAAGATGGCTTATAACTAAGATCTTACAACAGATGACTTAAAATTAGTCTTACACAAGATAATTTAAAACTAAAGTCGTACTCAAGATAACTTAAAACTAAAGTCTTACACAAGATAATTTAAAACTAAAGTCTTATACAAGATTACTTAAAACTAAAGTCTTACTCAATATTACACAAGCTGACTTAAATCTTAAGTCTTACTCAAGATGACTTAAAACTAAAGTCTTACACAAGATAACTTTAAACTTAAGTCTTAGACAAGAACTCCCACACATTTGTTAACACAACCCATAAAGGGAAGAAGATTGGGAAGATGCAACAATATTTATCTTTAAAGAAACAAGTCAATTATGAAAATGTTCGCAAACAAGCCGATTCTGTTAACGATATTCTTAACCGCCGGAATGACAGATACATTGCTGACCAACGGCCAATATTAACGTAACATCACATGCTTCTATTTTCTATTAAATATCAAATCGTTTTCCTTGCAAATACCTCACTGAAGAGGATGTGGTATTCTGAACCCGGATCAAGCAGTAGAAATTACCCCAACTTGCCTTATCCCCACCACAAATAGATCTGTCTTTCCCTGGCATGTAGTTTGAAAAGTAAAGACATGTTAAAATCACAGGTTACTAGTTAGTATCCAGCTCACAACCTATAGGAAACAAAACGACTGGTTATTTCACTACATAAGCAAATTCAAAATGAACTTAAACATTCAACATAACAATATTAAGCAGATTTTTTAGTTTTCGCTTTTCGCTTCTGTAATCTATGTAATTTACAGAAATTACGATCCCAGGCGACGGCAGGTGGGTCTGCTAAGTATTTAATAATACTTTAATAAATATTTTTGGAATCACTTTTCTTTAGTTTATTGACACAATATTCCTCTTGTAAACTATAACACCCTGGCACTGATTGAAAATGGTTCATCTCGGAATGTGAAGCTGCTATTGCACTGATGCAGCAAGCATTCTGACAATTCGGTCGCCATAAGTAAACTGTGAACAGACAGTAATTTATAGAGTGATGAAATAATTGTAAAGTAGTGATAGGTGAAGCAAGAAGAATGTATAGAGAGATAACCAAAAAACGCATTAAGTCATGGAAACTAAGTACTCGCGATTTCTGGAAAGTCTACAATAGTGTGGGAAACAATGGAGAATCAACAATTATCCCGCTATCAAACCACAATGATGTCGTTTGCACTGCAACTGATAAGGCTGAACTACTTGCCCAGCGTTTCGCCTTAAACTCAACTTTGGACCCAGCAAACCACCCCCTCCCTAAATTCCCATTGCGGACCAAAGCTAGTCATCACCTCATCTCAGGTCGGGGACACCATAAAAATCTTGACACCTTCAAAGCATTTGGGCCTGATCTTATACCAGTAATAGTAATAAAGAAATGCTCTCCTGAACTGGCAACTGTCCTCTCCAAACTCTACAACAAATGCCTAGCCGAATATTACTTCGCTGATAGTTGGAAAATTGCCCCTGTAGTACAAGTCTTCAAGAATTCTGGTGATAGAACTGACCTCCAGAATTATCGCCCTATCAGCTTACTCCCGATTTTTGCTAAAATCTTTGAATCCTTAATAAATCTAGCGATACTCCGGTATGTCGTTAATGCTAAACTTTTTTCTGAGCTTCATTCTTGATTTAGGCAAGCATGATCTACTGCGTATATCTTAACGGTCATCTCTGAATGCATATATCATACACTGGACAAGGCAGTTGAAGCTAGGACGGTAGCGCTTGATATATCCAAAGCTTATGACAAGGTTTGGCATAATGGGTTTCCTATAAAAAAATTCACTCATATGGTATTACTGGACGAATATTTAATATAATTAGATCCTTCTTTACCAAAAGAAAGATCCAGGTGGTCCTAGGTGGCCGTTCATCCAAGCAACATGACATAAATGCAGGTGTACCCCAGGGATCAATCCTTGGACTTCTACTGTTCCTGATTTTCATAAACAACCTCCCTAATGACATTGAATCTCAGATGCGTATATTTGCTGACGACACCAAGCTCTGCTCTCGTCAAGTGGGCAAAACTGGCATGCACATATCCGAGGCAATGGCTGAATCTTAGAAAGTGAATGTAGTGGAATGGGGCCATAAATGTAATGCTGTAAAGACAAAGCTCTTTTCTCTCAATAACTACAAGAAACCTCTTCAACCACCGATTGCCATGGAAAATAACACTTTACCTGAGAGGCCAACGTTTAAACTCCCTGGCCTAACATTCACAAGAAACATGAATTGGAACAAATACATTGAACACATTGCCAAGGCTGCTGCAAAGAAGGTGGGCTCCCTCTACCGTGCTAGAAAACTTTTAACACCTGACAGTATCCTATATCTCTACAAAGCCACCATCTGCCCGTGCATGGAATATTGGTGCCACATCTGGGATTGTGCATCCTCCACCAGAGTCTCCCTCTTAAACAAGGTCCAAAAAAGAGTCGCTAATTTAATAGGTCCCTCACTATCCACCAAGCTCCTGCCCCTGTCCCATCGCCACAATGTTGCATCCTTGTGCCTGTTTTACAAGTACTTCAATGGATTGTGCTCCGATGAACTTGCTGTTCTAGTGCCCCCTCAGTCTAAATACACTAGACCAACTCGACAATCAGTTTAGTCCCATCCATTCATTGTGGAGGTCCCCAAATGCCGGATAGCCTTCTACTCCAATAGATTTTTTTCTTTGTGAACTCTTATCCTGCTCCATGTATTCCGACTGTACGGACAGAAATTTAAAATGAATGTAAACAGACATCTCGCTGCACAGCTCCCTACCTACACCCTAATTCTCAGTAGCCTATTATGTTTACAGTGGCAGCCTGCCTTATTTGGGGTGAACTATGATAAAATAATACATATACCTGAAGCTTCAGTAATGTACTAGCTTCATAGCTTGTTTTTGTTTTTCAACTTCATACCAACTCAACCAGTAACTCATTTTTGATTTAGTAGGAAACAAGACCCCACCTTAAAAACAAAACGCTACACAGCTAAATACAATTTACAAAGTAATGCTTTTTAACTTTTATGTTTAAGCTTGGAAGGGGATGTAATGTGAGAGGTGATCCCTCGCCTTGATCTTCTGCCATACTAGTAAAATAAAGAGAATCATTTTAACACATTTTAAGCTGATTTTTTGTAGCTCATTCTGGCTATTATAACGAAATAACCGTTATTTTGAGAACGGATAAAACAAATCCATCAACATGTGAAGACTGTAGGAAATCAACTTTGATGTAAATAAGAGCAGAACAAATACTTCGCTTACCCGGCAAATGATTGATACTCTAATTCATCATTGCTGTCAAGACTGGAAATAAACAAAGTGTAATTCGGATTTATATATGGTTCCATGGGTTTTCTTCTATTTTACATTCTTTTAGTAACTTAAATGCTTCTATAAAGGTTTACTTTATATTAACCACTGTCATTGAAGCAGCATGTATGAATAATTGTTAGTAGATGAAAGCAACACGGAGTAGTTTTTTTTAGCACACATGGTTACACTAAATATAATAACCCATGTATATCTAATATAGTAGCATAAAAATATACTTATGGAAAGTAACGTATGCAGAGAGTTTATGTTTCATTCCCAGGGTAAATATTCAACTAAGGAAACACTGATATCTAATATGTATATACAGTCAAATGAGTCTGTTTCTCGAATCGCCAAAATCAATATTTGATTTTGATTCGCCATTTTTTTTTCGGGGGGGGGGGAGAATATTGGTTCATGTTCTTACAAACAAAAACTGGATTTTCGATTAATTTCCTTCACAAAATAATTTATCTGCCTAGGAAGATTTTTCAAATGAAGTCCATCTTCAATAAACATTTTTTCGATACTAACATAAATAGAAGCAGACCTGTGGCTGATAAAGAGAGAAAGGAAGTCTTGATATCTTTTTTGCTTCCTTTTCTTCCCTTTTTCGTTTTCTTAGAGAGCGAGGGAGGAATACAGAGAGCAAACTGCTTTATATGTTTACTTTATAAGGTCAGCATATAGAACTTGCCTCGTGGGTCAATTACCTAGCACACTGTTCATAGAGACAGAGTCTGTAAGATCGAACAAATTTTAATATAAAACAAATTGTGTAGTTTTACTTTTATTTTATTTTCCTTTAATCTACATAATTTACAGAAATTAAGACCCGGGGCGACGCCAAATAACCCTGCTAGTATATATGGTGGCGATCAAAATAAAATATTTAGACAATTTAATAAGGCAATTACTCGCCATCCTGACGCTTTTAAGTCTTATATTGCATAAATTGATAGAGCAAAACCAAAGCTATCTAAATAAAAATAATGTAGAATATGTATAAACGTATACACATATACTAATTATATATAAAAAAAAAGAATACATGTATATATATATATATATTTAATTTTAAAATATTTTTAATATAAAAATAAAAATAAAAATACATTAAACTATAAATTCACCTAAAAAGTAGTGTAATGGATTCGTCCGAACACTTTAAAATACAGCAACATTTGTGTAATTAACGGATACATTCTATTAGACACAGACAAACAACACAGGTAAGGTAGACATTTTTAATAACTAATATAAGTTAGCTAAACATTTATCTGTAACAAAACTTAGATCTAATATACGGAACGTTTATGTTTTTGTCTTTTAAGGGAAATGAGGTCTGATCAACTCTTCTGGGAAGCCATGAAATAAAATACTGTTTTCTTTTTAAATTCCCGAAACAGTTTTCATGGTAAACAACTGATGATCCCTTAAATAATGTTAAGACTAGTGTAAATTCTTGGAAGCAAACTAATATAGTAACTACAAAAATTAAATTGACTTACATGAGTGATTTTCTACTGAACGACTTGGAACTAAAATGTTTTTTTGTTTTTTTCGTATATAGTTTTAATGGTTGAGAAACTTCCTAGACTATATATATATATATATATATATATATATATATATATATATAGAGAGAGAGAGAGAGAGAGAGAGAGAGAGTTGTAGTTCTCGTCTGTTGTTAGTTTGTTCACAAACTTCTCCAAGTATTTTGGAGATAGATCCAAAAATTTATACCATTGTTTGTCATATTTGGTCTGCTGAATCCCTTTCCCATTTGAGGGTTCTTGATAAGGTACAGAAAGTATATGCAATATGCTTGACCCTACCCTCCTTCTTCTTTCCACCCTCTCTCTCTCTCACACAGACGTGGTGTTGCTAGTCTCAGTATTTTCTATAAATATTATTATGGCATGGGGTCTTCAGAATTGTGTGATCTATTCTTTGCTTCCACTGTTCCAGCTCGTTTGACTCGTTGGTCTAGTGGCCTCCATCAATTCGCTCATTTTATACCTCATTGTTATACGGTTTCCTATTCTAATAGTTTCTTTCTAAGAACTGCAGGCTTATGGAACTCTCTTTCTGCTAACTGTTTTCCTCATACCTATAGCCCTGGTCTTTTCAAGACTAAGGCCAATAGGTGTTTCTTGTCTGAGCGTTAATCATCTTTTGTTCTTGTTAAGTCCTTACATCAAGTATTTATGTGACCGTAAAGAAAAGATGACAAAGAAGAAATCAATTTGCCCTTTTCACTTGCAATTTAGAAATAGATCGCAACTTGTTGAAATCAAGTCGGTCTCTCTGAAGAAAGAAACATTTCAACAAACTGCTAAATATTTGTCCAGAAAATAAAAAAAATGTTGTGAAACGGAACCATTTTTTATATTAAAATCACACCAATCATTGAATTAAAAAAAAAAAACAATAACAAATAATAGTCAATTAATAAAATGTCCTCTTTTAAAACCAATATCCAAATTAGTTAATCTGCGACTGATATTGCATATACATTCGCAGTATATGAAAATATGGTGCGTCTATTGTGTAAAGTTGAACTAACTTAAAGTCGGGCGTTTAGACTTTAAAGTTAGAGTGAGAAATGGACTCAACTTTCGCATTTATTCATTCAGAAGATTACAATTATCTGACAAGGCAAAGCAAAACCGCTAACAATGTACAGAAAATAGTGCAAAATTTGCAGCAATGGTAAATAAATCTAAGAGGAGAGTAACACATAGTAATACATCCAATTAAGTGGTAATGTTAAATCGTAGTAGTCGTGTTAATAGGAAAGTTTGGCGGTCAGGAGTCAGAAGGGGGGCATCGAACAGAAGTTATGCAAACCAAATGATTTCTGGGTGGGGCCCTCTTCGACGAGACTTAACGAGAAAAGACGGGTTTTTGCAAGCTGCCCCAAAACGGGGATAGCATGCGTCGGGCGGCTGATGTAGTGAAATTTCTCTCCCTCTCTCTCTCTCTTTCTTTCTCTCTCTTTTTCTCTGTCTCTCACACACACACGCAGCATGTAAACTTTCTGTTTTCCGTTATCACCTTTCACACATATTTAAAAAGTGAGATCGATCGATTAGCAAAGATGGTGATTACTGATTATTCTGATGTCGCAAATGTAAATAATTCTGACTTTACTCATCTTAAAATGAGTTGTTCAAAAATCAAATTATGTCGTCCCATTGACATCAACAGCACAAATTTAGCAAAATTCATCTTAAAAAGTGACATTCGTTTTATTAGCTCGAAGAATATTTACCTGACAATTATTTTTACAGAAATTTTAAATAAAGAAAGAAAGAAGAAAAATATTCGTTCTATGTATTTAAAGCGTATTTAGCTGAAAATGACAATTATTTTTACAGAAGAAGAAAGAGTCAGTTTCTTTAATAGTATTGCCACTGACAGACATTTATTATTTTTAATTGAATATTTTTATTAACAGTAAATTATATAGATTGATGTAGAAAGCACCGTGGAATTTCCACAGTATCCCTTTAGTAGTAAATAAATTCAACTAAGTAATAACAATTTGTAATAAATCCAAGAACAGACCGGCTTTTTGAATTCTCTTCCTGCTGACTGTTTTCCTCCTATCTATAACTTTGGTCCTTTCAAGACTAAGATAAATACACATCTTCTGTCTTCGTTATTTTTAGTTCCTTACATCAAGTGGCTTGTAAAACTCTTTCCCTGCTGACTGTTTTCCTCCTACCAATAGCCTTATTCTTTTCAAGACAAAAATTTACAGGCATCACCTGTCTTCGTGTTAATCATGTTTCGTTCGTTTTAGCTTTTAACATTAAGTGGCTTCATGCCTTATCTGAAGCGACTTCCATTAAAATAAAAAGATAAAGATATTCAGAAAACGTTATTTTTTATTAATATTAAATGCACCCATTAAATGTAATGTACAGAAAATAGAGAAAACATTGCAGCAATGGTAAATAAATCTAAGATGATAGTAACAAATAGTAATAAATCCAATTAAGTGGTAATGTTACATCGTAGTTATTTAAATAAACCACATTTAAAAGTTGAAGTTTATTCAAGTATTACAAGTTTTTAGTGTGATATTTGTCCCTGTTTGTTTGTAATCAGTTTGTAAAATTTTGTGCACCAGCCAAGATGTGACAACAATACCCCATGCATGGCGGACGGTGGCTTTGTAGAGATATAGGATACTGTCAGGTGTGAGAAGTTTACTCGCACGATAGAGGGAGGCCATTTTCTTTGCAGCAGACTTGGCAATGTTTTCTATATATTTGTTCTAATTCATGTTTCCTGTGAATGTTAGGCCGAGGAGTTTGAACGTTGGACTCTCAGGTAGGGTGTTAGTTGCCATGACAATCGGTGGTTGAAGAGGTTTCTTGTAGTTGTTGAAGGAAAGGAGCTTTGTCTTAGCAGCATTAAATGTTACCATGCATTTATGACCCATTCCACTACAGACTGGAAGTCACTTTCTAAGATTCAGCCATTGCCTTAGATATGTGCATGTCCGTTTTACCCACATGGCGAGAGTAGAGCATGTTATCGTCAGCAAATACACCCATCTCAGACACAATGTCATCAAAGAGGTCGTTTATGAAAATCAGGAACGATAATGGTCCAATGATGGATCCCTGGGGTACACCTGCATTTATGTCATGTTGCTTGGGTGAACGGCCACCGAGGACAACCTAGATCTTTCTTTTGGATAGGAAGGATCTAATTATATTAAATTTAAAAATATGTATTTTTGCACAAATTGCACAAATTGAATCAAAATGTGATGAGTATTCATTTTTCATAGAGAAATTTTATAAACAAATTTGAAAGTTTAAGTTTATTCAAGTAATACACATTTCGGTAAACCATCTAAAGTTTTGCACGAATCATCAACAGTTGACAATTAATGCTTTAAATAATATCTAATCATTAGAATTAGAATTTTTCAGAAATAGAAATAATTACAAATATGTAGTTTCAATTCTCACCTTAAACATATCAAATCTGCTCCTCGCGTTTTTGGGGGCAATTCCTTCCTGGTTGAGAAGCCCTGTTTTAAATCTGCTGCAACCATACAGTGTTTTTTATTCTATTCTAAGCCAATTAAGATGGCCGTTAGTATTCAGCATTGAGTAGCTGTACCGATTCTTTCAAAAAACCTTTTTCATCCCCCAGTGCTTTTCCTAATCTATTATTCTAACTTTATTCCTAAAGGATGTTGTTTTTTGTCTTTGGTTTGAAATCGCATTCTTCCTCCTCAAGACTTAACTAGCAAGAATTACCAGATATAAAATATCTTCTGGCATGGATCTTAAAATGAGAAGATGTCTTGTACTGATTCCCATTTGTCAAAGCGGCGAATAATTAATAATGAATTGGTAACGTCTTTCATTCTCGAAATCTTAGTTTTCATTACTTGTTTTATGGGTTTCATCTTCTTTTCTTGCAATCTTATTCTTTCTATCTTGTGTTGTTCTTTTCAAAATCTTCTTATTTTTATTCCTTCTGTAATTTTATTACCGCCATGGCGTATTATATTATTTTTCTAATACCATCTCCATCGATTATACTCAGTGGATTTAATATTTGAACATCGATTTCAAATTTATATGATAATCAAATAAAAGAAAAGCAAACTAAAAATTCCATTATTTTATTGCTGTCCTATTCAACCGTAAAGAATCTATAGTAACGAAAATTGGTTGCTGAAAAAAAAAAGTATGTCATATTTTTCAAAATATAATAACTATTTGTCTTCGGAACATAAAAATGTTTAAATGTAAGAAATAACAATAATTTCATTGTCATAAAAATTGTAATCTCGTTTTCGGTTTAATATTACATGCATATATGTCTGTGCAATATATACATATACATACATTACTATTTCATGTATATATACATATAATATTATAAAGTAACTAGAAGAAGACGCATCCCAGGATGGGAAAAATTGATCCCCCAAGCAGAACAGATCGCACCACTTTTATATTAACCCATGAAGATCAAAATCAAGATATAATGATACTAAACCTTATATCTATAGTCCTTATTCTGATTTTGATCAAAATTCATTACATGATTTTCATTCTAGAAAATGTCGAAAATTTATGGCGTAAGCTTAAGGGTTCTTAAGAAGTAATTGAAATTCAGATAAGCTTGCTTAATTAATGTCTAATGACTATGGATCAAATTCAATGCAAATCTGATATATTTGAATTTTAAAATGGGAGGCTTTGCCTTTATTATACCCCACCCCCCAAACACTTTAAATAACTGCAAATATACTGACATTTGGGTATCAATTAATATTTAATGCCCATTATTAAATTTCACTAAAATCAGAGGTATATGAATTTTCACAATGTGCTTGCAACCCCTTTTTATCCCTTTTGCATGAATTAAGCACACATTTCTCAACCTTACGCCAACAAGTTGTGTTCCAAAATTCAGAATGATAGGTTAAATAGTTTAGGGGTTAATCCTTTATATACTAATATATAAACATATACACATACTTAACTTTATATAAAAAGAGATATCATATAATTTTAAGTATTTATTTCAATAGTGCTCAGTACGTGAGTATAGCTTATTAGTAGTATACAATATACTTATGGCAAGTAAGCTACATAGAAACTATGTTTGATTCCCGAGAGAAATGATCAGGCTAATTGGCCTGATTATTTTACCCGAGAATGACAAACAAACATTTCTGTGTAGCTCACTTGCCATAAATATATTTTCATACTACTACATATACATATATATATGAATTAGAAATTGAGCTTCGTTATAAGCGCTGTGTAATTTAAATTTGTAAGTTTTGAAGCCAAAACAACGCATGTATATTTATTTTTAAAATATATTTATGTAATCACCGTTAAAATAACCGTTGCAAGACCATACGGATTTTTTAAGTGACAAGTCACGAAAAAGAAAAAAAAAGTTAGTATTTCCTGAGGAAGACGTTATACCGTCGAAGCTAAGTTGATTTTAAATAAATAAATATTTACTAAAAGAAAATATCAGCATTGTTTTAGGCTTCAAAACTACATACATATATATATATATATATATATATATATATATATTTATAATTTTTCTGTACCAAAATAAATAAATATTATGCTCTTAATTTTTGACTTTAATTCTTAATTAATCGAGCACTCTGCTGGGATTTTTCCTACTATATTACAAAGAAGGTATATATATATATATATATATATATATATATATATATATATATATATATATATATATATATGTATATATATATATATATATACATATATATATATATGTAAAGGAGTAATGTTATCAACATTTGTAAAACGTTTTTTCAGCATTTATTTATTATTCTGTTATTTTATCATTTTATAATTTTATATAACGCGTTTCAAGCGGTGGTCCGCTCTCATCAGATATGTAAATCCATTTGAAGAAATGTCTTTCGAATGTTTCAAATTTTCCCTTTTTAATCTGTTTTAGTATACACTTTCCCATTCAGATTCCAATGTTTGTATTTTTTTAATCTTCTAGTTCCTCCTCACATCACAAATACACACAGATACACACCTATGTATATATATACAGGGCTTTACAGAGCCCTCCATTTTTGATGGAGCGAAGGAGAGGAGGGCTCATTTTATATTCAGCAGGAGTGGAGCACGAGCAACTCCATTTGGGACTAAAGAGTGGTGGTTTTATAGTTCCGCGCTCCTCGCTCCAAAATTATTTGAATTTTTTCTTGTTTAAACATTAGTTTTTTCTTCAGCAATAAAAAGGAAAAGAAAAGAAAGTCTCAGAGTTTACTCTGAGTTATTTTTTTAATAAGAGAGAGGGATAGGAAGGGAGAGAGAGGGAGAAAGAACGAGAGAGTTAAGTTTGAAACAGAACATTTTTACATGGACATGTTAAATTTTTTATGGGACACTTTTCTTAAGGCAGGAGACAATTTGGGCAACAAATGTCGCCAGTGAGTCTATAGATGTCTTTGAAGTTATTCTTACAGATTTGAACATTTTGTATTTATGACAAGGATGTTTATTGCTGATTGAATAAATAAGCCAATTTTTCTTTTATTTTAAAATAAAGAATTTTAGGTTCAATTATACTATAGGGGCCGTTGGATTTTCTCGCCCATTTCGCTCGGTATTCACCCAAATGTTCGATAAAATCGATTTTTGGGGTGAAATGGTACATATTGTCCTGACAAAAAATTCTAATTTATTTTTTAGCATATATCAAATTGAATTTTTATGCCACATTTTTACCTGTCGTCTTTTCGGCGACATTTTGTTATTCTTAAATTCACGACTAGTATGTTTTAACTTTTTTCTGTTTGCTTTTAAATTCGTTAAATTTTGTTAAAACTTGCTTTTGTAAATAGAATGTTCAAAGTTTTTGTGTGTGTGTGTAATAAAATGTTAAAGCAGAAAAAATATCTTTAGTCCAAGGAAAAAATATATTTAGTCCAAGGAAAAAATATCTTTAGTCCAAGAAAAAAATATCTTTAGTCCAAGGAAAAAATATCTTTAGTCCAAGAAAAAAATATCTTTAGTCCAAGGAACAAAACAATAAAAACCAACATGGCATTAAAGTTAGATTCTCAACACTTTAAAAAGTAAATGAGAATTTTATTTCAGGACCAAAAATATAATTAAGACTGTCGGGGTTCAACACACCGCGATGTGCGTTTACATTTGAAAAAGACGCTATCTTGAGTAACAGCAGCAGCAGGAGTCGCTATTCTTTTCGCGATGACTTTTGTGAAAACCAGGAGCAGCTTTAATCGCCATTGTTTACAATGACTCAGCAAAAAACCGGCCAGCAAAAAACCAGCAGCAGCTTTAATCGCCATTTTGTTTACAAGGACTCAGCAAAAAATCGGCCAGCGAATATTCTCCATATATTTCCTGTAAGGAATACAAATGCGTTTCGCTGACTATGCCGATAACCTCACTAATACATTCGAGACACCTGTCAACCATGTTATACGGTGAGATATCTCTTCGGAATTTATTTTTCGAAAATTCACTCTTCTCACAGGACCAGCGAAGTTACCTCGGCACGAATTTCATGAAATCTCTAGCTTTTCACTCAAAAAGACGATTCAACCAGGGGGTCAGGAGCTCCCAGAAGACGCGTGCCCAGCCAGAGACGCAGACCCAGCAGCAGCAGCAAAGATACAAACAGCTCTTCTCAGGGCTACTAATGCAATTAACTCTCTTTGCTGCCTGCATCTTCAGTTCCTGCTCCAACTCTCTCCTGCACCAGCACCCTGCATTCCAAACTCCTGCATCAGCAGTCCTGAGTTCCTGCACCCTGCAGTCCGAACTCCTGCATAAGCAGTCCTGAGTTACTGCACCCTGCAGTCCAAACTCCTGCATCAGCAGTCCTGCGTTACTGCACCCTGCAGTCCGAACTCCTGCATAAGCAGTCCTGAGTTACTGCACCCTGCAGTCTGAACTCCTGCATAAGCAGTCCTGAGTTACTGCACCCTGCAGACTGAACTCCTGCATCAGCAGTCCTGAGCTCCTGAATCCTGCAGTGTTGAGCTCCTGCACCAGCAATCTCCTGCACCAGCACCCTGCAGTCCTGAGCTCCTGCACCAGCACTCTCCTGAGCTCCTGCACCGGCACTCCTCTGCTCCAACTGCACCAGCACCCTGTAGCTCTGATTCTTGCATCAGCGGCTTCAACTCCTTCCCCTTTTATTTTCAACAGCCCTTATCAGTTTGCTGCCACCAGAGACGCCACTCCCGTCTTTCCAGTCTCTCCTGTTCCAGGTACGTCATTCATCTTTCCAGCTGGTTTCTCTCAAACGACAACACGCCTGTCGTTCCAGTTTGCTGTCACCAGAGACGCCACTCCCGTCTTTCCAGTCTCTCCAATTTCCGGTGACGTCATCATCAAATCCCATCACTCATTGTTATTACCATTTCTTATGGTAAATAAACATACCTTTTCTTGAACTGATCACCAGTGTTTGTCCTCTCTTCTTTGTCATTGCCGTAACTTGCCTGTGTCTACTTTCTTAGTTGTGAGGCCGATCAAACCCCAACGGTCGGTCCCGCAACAAGACCAACAATCAGTTTTATCCAAAATTTGGGCGAATACCAAGCGAAATGAGCGAAGGAAAACAGCGTGCCCTATTCTACAATTAAACTGATGTTTAAACTTAATTGAATTATAGAAAATATCTTAAATTTTAATTTAAAAAAGCAAATAATTAGACTTTCAGACCAATTTGTTTTCTTTTTAGAACCGAAAGTAGATTAGATATCTTTCTTTATCTTGAAATATCTATTATCGAATATTAAAATTGTAAACAGTTTGTTTTTGTTAGAGATTTCAAATATAGACGTTTTCAACTTTTTTATTAAAATTTTTAATTTTAATAAAGGTTTTTGCCCGACCTAGAGAAAACTTGCTCCAGTTAATTTTTCCGGGGAGGAAAATTTGACCCGATATCTTTTCAACTCCCGGTCTAGGCCAGATATTTTGTATAAAATTTTAAGACAATAAATGGATCTCTCAAGTGATTATTAACAATTTATTGATATTTTGGGGCCAACGTATGAAAAAAAAAATTTATTCAATCTTTAAAAAATAAACTTCATTGTTTTTTTTTCGCCCCAAATTGTACTATTGAAAAAAAAATGGATAAATCGATTTGTTTGAAAGTACTTGCGCGTTTCTCTGTTGTAAATAATAATATAGATTATACAATATATTTATGTTCGTAAAACAAACAAATATTAAACAACAACACAACGATTAATGTTGCCCTGGTTGTCTCTCCTCTCCCAGAGAAATGTTTTCTTTAAAAATAAAATGATCACTAATAATGTTTAAAAGTAAAACTTTATTTACTTAAAATAAATCTAAATTCCCTTCCAAAATAAATAGAAAAATATCGGGTCAAATTTTACTTTCCTGAAAAAATAGGTTGTTAATGTAATGAAAATTAAAATTGTTTTAAAATACTTCAGGGATTTTTCTATTTCTATTTTATACTTTAGGAAACGAAAATGTACGTATAATCCTATACTTCGTCCGACATGTTCTCCTATAACTCTTAAAATATTAGCGAGATTTTGTCAAATATTATCTTACGGTCTTACACTTAAAGTGACATCCCCACCCATATTGACGAGATCATTTGACGCCTACCCCTGTCCTTCGATCACTCATTAGCAGAATAGAACGTTTATGAAAGAAGGTATATTTTCATCATGGAGCGCTAAAAAAGAGCCGCTCCTTTTTTATATGAGTTGGAGCAGGAGCGGCTCCTTTTTGAAAATGGGGAGCGTGAGAGGAGCCAGCTCCAATTTTGGGCGTTGGAGCAGGAGCGGGAGCAGCTCCAAAAATAGTGGAGCTTGTAAAGCCCTGTATATATATATAGGTAGAAGGGTGAAAAGGAATTAGAAAAGCGAAAGGCAGATCTTTTTTCAATTCAGTTGCTCAATGCAACCTCTTTAAAATGGCTAATATTTTCCACCTCACGTTTTACTGAGCCTTGTTGCATCCACGAACGAACCCTCTATTGGACTTTTTACCACTTGGATTCTATCTACTTTTCGTCGCACGTGGATTTTAACTTTGAAACCCCCCATTTTATTTCTCGTGCCTTCTAACGACCTACCTACAAATCACTTTCACCGCTGGTTTTTTTTGGACACCGGATTTTTTTGCAATCGGACATTTGCTTGCATTCTGGCAACGTTTTGCCTTGTTTTTTCCCCACAATCTTTGTTTTACTTTTTCAAATTTTAAATCTTGGCCTTTGCCAACTCATCTATCCCAGCAATTTCCTCTGATGATAAGATTTTGATCTTTGAAAAGCCTGGCTTAAGGAAAAATTAATTGAATAAATTGCCTTTTCGCGGAATATACCTTGCATTCAGCAACTGAATTGAAAAAAGATCTACCTTTCGCTTTTCTAATTCCTTTTCACCCTTCTACCTATCTATCTGCTCTATCCTGTATATTGAGCTGTATACTTTCACAATGGTTTTACCTTCCCTAAAAGTTCGCTTTTAGTGGTCCACTTTATATATATATATATATATATATATATATATATATATATATATATATAATATTTATAAATAAATATTAATTATTTATCACCTACAGACATCGATGTTTCATGCTAACGCAATCTTCAGTGCAGGAAGTTAATTTCCGACGGTCGGCGGGTGCTAACTCCGATCACAAATCGCCACTGATTCGCAGTCAAGAGCGTTTTCCTGTTGGCCACCACAAATTAGCTTGGAATTAAGGAGGAATTTAACTTTGTAAATACCAAGTCGACGGGTATTTTGGATAATATGAAGATAAAAATGTTATATTAGATCCTATCGTGATAAGGAGATGCTCAATATTGTAGATAGCGCATTAACATAGGAAATATTCAAATGATGAAAAAAATAAAATTGGATAGTTTACAAATTTATCAAAGGTGTTAAAGCAAGGAATATTATAAACTGCCCGTTAATCCATTATACTATTATAAAATCATATAATATATTGCACATATATTTTTCTGTATTTACTTCAACAGTGCTCAATACATGGGTAGATCTTAGTAGTAGTAGTAGTATGAAAACATGTTTATGGCAACTAAGCTACAAAGAAACGTATATGTTTAATTCCTGAGAGAAATCATCAGGCTAATTGCATGGATATATGGTTTGCAGATGCTTTTATATGTAACGAGTGTTTACAAATTTATCAAAGGTGTTAAAGCAAGGAATATTATAAACTGCCCGTTAATCCATTATACTATTATAAAATCATATAATATATTGCACATATATTTTTCTGTATTTACTTCAACAGTGCTCAATACATGGGTAGATCTTAGTAGTAGTAGTAGTAGTATGAAAACATGTTTATGGCAACTAAGCTACACAGAAACGTATATGTTTAATTCCTGAGAGAAATCATCAGGCTAATTGCATGGATATATGGTTTGCAGATGCTTTTATATGTAACGAGTGTTTACTCTAGCTAACTAAGCAATCAGATTCGTTGGTTTCATAAAAATATTTTGATACTACTATGTGTGTGTGTGTGTGTGTGAGAGAGATAGATAGATAGAGAGAGAGAGATAGAGAGAGAGAGATACAGAGAGAGAGAGAGACAGACAGACAGACATAGAGAGAGCCATAGTAATAAAAGTTGGCAATACTAATGCATAAATAAAAGTGAACCAAAAATTGCTTCAGGGTTTTTAGTAAAGATGATTTCAACGAAAAAAGAAAACAACAAAAAAAAAGTGACTCCTATATGTGAAACGAACATGTGGAGAGTATTTAATTAACAGTGTTGTCTAATTTATTTGCATTTTCTTATATCAGTCAACACCTGTGATTTTAGCTTGTTATTTTCTTGTTTTCAAAATGTTCTAACACGAATGTTTGTTTGTTATTACTAAACCACCAACAAAAATAAACAACGGTCAAGATAGTGGGTCATGACTGAGAACTCAGATTCAAGAAATACATGCACAACAAAACAAAAACTTCTCATGTCTTGACTATTTGCGTTTTGGATACAAAATTTAGAAATGAAGAAGAAAACATATTTAATGTCTATTTAAACAGGCATTTTTTAGTATCAGTTCGTTTTACTGTTAGGTCACCACTTATCAAGAACAAGAGCCACTCGAGGATAAGGGTTAATGAAATGCAAATGATTGCCAGCCGAACGATGAGGAACACTATGGGAGTACTAACATCGATCAATAATATGAACTGATTATTACTTATTGGACAAGAATTCGTTGGCATTATATTTGAAGACGAACAAATTGTAATCAGTAGGGAAGCAGTTCCACGGTTATGTGTTCCAAAGACGGGAAACACTTGCAAAAAGGGTCTATGCATGCAAATGCCGCCTGATGCTTGGCACATGGAGGGAGAAAAGAAAGTTTTGGTGAAGCGACGAATGAAAAAAATCTGATTCCCGACTTGAGAGTCGGCTTTAAACATCCTTACTCAAAATCTCGACTTCCGTAAACATTTCTGACTAGCAACTCCAGCTCGTCATCTCAAGAGATGAGAAGTCCCCCCCCCCCCCAAAAAAAATCTGATCCTCCATTCCCGATCCAAAGTTGATTTACAAAAAAAAAACATCTGCAAAAATTGCCAACTCTTACCACTTCAAAGGTGAGTATTGATTTACTCCTCTCCAGGAGTTAGGTACAAGGCCAGTTTTTATCTTACTCTCACAAGTAAAATGTGACTCAAGGTCGGGCGGGAAAGTGGGATTTAAAAATTGCCTGGGCAGCCCTGTCGGTATTCCCCGGTAGGGGCACCTCAGGCAGTAAGCAATAAACTTACTCCTCCCCAAAGAGGGGAAGCAAAGCCTGGGAAGGTGGACCTCCCAGAACTGCACAGAACAGACGCATTGACGGGCGTAAATCAAGACCCGAAGGCCAAGACAACACCAGTATGGGGTGCAGTATCCATAGGAACAGATACTACACTTTGATCTTAGCCAAAAGGTGAGTAGTTGACTTAAAAAAAGACTTCCCCTCCTCACACTATCGACTACAATTCCTATTTACTTGCCTCCCTACGAGAACATTGTTAGACATTTGGTCGGTTTTGAATGTAGGGAAAATCCAGCTCCTCAAAAAGAGGCACTCTGGATTTGGACAAAAATTTGAATTGCCTCAGTCTAGAAAGATTTATCCTTCACTAAACAAGGACAAAAAAGAGGAAGTGTAGTATCAAAACAGATACTACACTTTGCTGCTAGACAAAAGGATTTAATAAACAAGTCTGATTCCTGAAAAAAAAGTGTCGACTTCCGACACCAGAGTTAATTAAAAAGAAAACTGATTTAAGACTCCTGTAAAAATTGCTGACTCATAACTCTGACTCTGACTCTGACTCTGCAACTCTTTCTCAAAGAACTGACAGCGATCATATGTATATATTTGATTTTCACATTACATACCCAAATTAACTGTGCTTGTTTTCCATCGTTTTGCTATTATTTATCGTAGTGACAGCTTTTTATACCCATAATATATAAATACAGGAAGATATATAGTCATTTCCAGTTACATGTGGTGAACTTTTAATTGGGACTAAATTAATGTCAAGGATTTTTTATTGTTTGTTTTCATTTCTAGTAATCAAAACTTAATCATTTCATGCTCAAATATATATATATATATATATATATATATATATATATATATATATATAGTATGAAAATATATCTATAGCAAGTAAGCTACACACTCATTCCCACAGTAAATTATCAGACTAATCATCAGGCATTTAGCCTGATGATTCCATGCATGAATAAGACATGAACGCCTCTGCATAGCTTCCTTGCTATAGATATATTTTCATACTACTGCTACTCTACTCTACTGACGTAAACGTAATACTGATGATATATACGCGATACATTGTATCACCTTATAATATAATATGTGTATATATATCCCCCACGTAGCCAGGGGGGTGCCAGAGGGGGGGGCAAGGCCCCCCCTGCAATTACATTGGCACCCCCTGAAATTTGTGATCCAAAAATATTATAAATATAAATACTCTTATATTTCCTAGTCAACTATACTTCTTCATTATGAACCAGTATTTACTTTTGTGTAATATATTTTACAGCAGGGCCGGATTAAGGGGCCAAGGGCTGGGGCCCTGGGCCACCCACCAAGAGAGGACCTCCCACCAATTTTTAACATAATTTCCGATTTCAAAAACGCTTCTTTGGATTTTATTTTGTTTAAAACTTAATTTTCCATTCCTGGTACTAATGATACCATAATAAATATTTACGGATTTTAAACTACCAGTTAAAATAAATCTATTGACCATAATAACATCTAAATATGATTTAAATTTATGTTACTTTGTAAAAAGAAAAAAATTAAAATGTAAGTGTTCTCAAACTCAAACATAACTTCACTAGTTTGAGATCAAGTGGTGAGGGAAACAAAGCCTCGATGCTTTTCACCTGTTTCCTGCTTGGTGAAAAGATTGTCAGTGTATCTGTCTTTTTTTGTCAACTTACCAAATATATACTTTTAAATATTGTTAATTCACACTATTTAATATCATAAATTATCAATTTCATAAGTATAATTCAAATGATGTTTATATTACATCATTTGAATTATAATTATGAAATTGATACGTTGTTGTTCTGCCAGCTTCTTTTAAAGATATTTTTTTAATTTATAAAAGAAAGTGTTGTCTTCATTCAAAAGATAGAAATGAATACTAGCAAGCTAAATTATTTTCAAATGAAAGTGGAAATTAGTTTAAAAAATTATTTTTGTATTTTATCACGAATCTCAAAAACGTTTTTTTCTTTTTGTTGTCAGTTGCAACTATTAATTAAAAAAATTGTGAATGTTACATTCAACATTTTTGAAAGTAACATAGAAAAAAATCCCAGATTTCACCCGAGATGAAGTTGAAAAAAAAACAGCATTGGTAGGGTATAAACCCCACGTACAAATAGAAGATTATAATGGAATTCTGTAGAGCTAGCAAGTAGCTACCTTATTTTACGAACCTTATGTTATTATTACTGTGTTTACTATGCTTTATGTGCTTTACTATGCTCATGTTGTTATTTACATGTACCTACCGAAATACACAACAATATATTTAGATTATATAAAAGAAATTGAAATTTTGTATCTACTTATTTATATTTATATATCAATACACACACACACTGAACCAAAACGCCACCCATATTAGAATATCAATATTAGTTTTGCCCCTCCTAAAAATTCCTTGCCCCCCCCCCCCTAAAAATGCCTTGCACCCCCTAAAAATGTCTTGCCCCCCCCTAAGTTAGAAGTCTGGCTACGTGCCTGATATATATATGAAACAGTAAAATTGTGTTAACTGATTATTCATTTATATGTACATTTTATATGTATTGTTTTTATTGCAGTGTATATGCTAAACATTCGCATATATGTCTTTTGTTTAGAAGGGAAAAATGTCGGATAAGTCTTGTTTAAATGCGTTTAAAGGCTATTTTTAAAAAAAAAACGGTATCGTTATTTTATTATTTATGTATAATAGTTGGATTATACCAAACTATTATACATAAATAACCATGACACCGTTTTATGCTTCACCAACCAACCACTCAACATTATCAATATATATATATATATATATATATATATATATATATATATATATATATATATATATTGTTAAACATAACAGAATTCCTCTCATCTAATGATCTTTTTTGTGTCAAAATCAAAAAAAAATTAATATATGTTCCATATGTATCACAAACGTTTTCGATTATTTGTCGAATAATTTTCAAATCATTTTCAGGTGACAAAAACAAATCAATAAAAAAGTTAGAGGGAATAAGAGAATTTAAAAAAGAAGCAGCCGAGAACGCGCACGTGCAGTCGGTAGACATCAAAAGAACGAAACAGTGCAGCTCCAAGAGATACGTTGACAATTTGAATTATAGGACACCAGAATTAGCATCACAGAATTAATTGTATTACGTTAAGCATTTGAAAATGTTGTTACTGGTTTCATACGTAGTGTTATTCATTGTAGATTGCTGGGTTTTAATAAAATATAGCTTAAGTACTTTTAATTTTAAAAATTGGTTTCAGAATGTATTATTTTAGTTTTATTAACTAAAATTTGTCTTAAATCATAGAGAGAAAGTATGTTTTTGTAAATGCTGGTAAATTGAGCTAGAGTTTACAAGATGCATGGTGAGGCGGCGGGATAGAGTAGTGGTTGTAAAACCAATGTAGCTATTATATTTATTATTATTATGGAAGTTTCAGTCTCCCAAAGAGCATTGGAACTTATAAATAATATTCGTTCTTTCTAATGTTTTATGGGTTTGGAGAAGTTGTTTTTCACACACGATCCTAGGTCTTAAATTACTTATAAAATACTTATAGTAAATAATTAGTCTCATTTTATTGTTATTGTCAATTGAGAATATGTATGGGTGTAAACAATTTTTTATGACTTTTTCTTCTAATCTAAAGTATAGTATAAGTTAATATAATTTGAGTTATAATCTTAAATATCATTACTTTTATAGTAGTATTTTTGAAAGTTTCGAATCATTAATTTAATTTGTCCATTAATGATATAATAAGCGAATTGTTTTATATTTTTTTAATTCAATGAATTTTTATTTTAGTGGACGATAAAATTTTGCACAGTTTATTAGGCTATTTTGTAGCGATGGGTTCATTTATTGTAATTTAAAAGACTATAATTTAGAAGTGTTAATAATAACATCAAGGAATGGAATTTTATTATATACGTTGAGTTCTATGGTTAATTTAAGAACAGTGTTTGTTTAAAAAAAGGTCCTGTATTTTGTGTATTTGGTCATTATTATCAGATAAAATAAGAATATCATTGACATAGCGCACATAAATAGAGGGTTTTATAATGTTATTATATATTTTGTTTTCTAGGTTTGGCATATAGAATTTGTTAAAAGTCGGTTCGAGAACCGAACCTATTGAAACTCCATCAATTTGAGTGTGAATGCTTCCCTTGAAGTCATAAAAAGGTACTTCAGTGGTGCAAAAAATAGTAACTGTTTTAGTCTTTTATTGATTTTAAGTGGAGAGAGAGACGATTTATTGTATATATTATTGATAATTGTATATATTATTGATAATTGTATCAATTGTTTCTTTTACATAAGTAAATAAGCTTTCTACATAAAAGGAAGCAATGATTTCATTGTCCAGTTGTTTATAGTCACTATTTTTAAATGTTTATTCTTACTATTCTACTCTTCGTATCAATCTTGTTTACAAGTCGAACTTAGTAAATTGAACAAGATATAACGATTCAAAATGTATATAAATCTTTTAGGACATCCTAATATATATATATATATATATATATATATATATATATATATGTATATATATATATTGTTGTGAAGTTGTTCCACAGTAAATAATAAATAAAGGAAGTCAAGTCGACGGTTGGTTTAACAAGTGTATTAACAAAGTAAGAAAGTGACTAGCTCTTGGCTAGACAGTTACAAGACTGCGCTTTGTCTTCTGGTGTCTCGCACAATTTATAGTGACAACCGGTGTTTTTTCTCCTGTGTAAGAACGGCCGGTGTAACACCCCCCTTTGAAAATATCCCCTCTGGGGATTAATAACGTTCTTTTTTACTTCAGCTTCCGCTTGAATGGCTGCTATCACCATATCCTCCAATGGTTATGTCTGCTTAGGTATCAACCTTGATAACCCGTCTGCATGACCAAATTTCTTAGATGGTACATACTCCATTTGAAAATTGTAATTAAGAAGAATGGTACCCAATCTTTGGAGTCTATTCGCAGTGTGTTGTGGTAGTCCCTTTTTCGATCCGAAAATCGTTAATAAGGGTTTGTGGTCTGTTTGTAACAGAAATTGTCTACCGTGCAGGAAACGATGAAATTTCTTTACCGCAAATATAATGCTTAGCGCCTCTTTCTCAATTTGAGAGTAGTTTTTTTCGGCTGGTAGAAGTGTTCGGGATGCATGGGCTATGGGTTTTAATTTTCCATCATCCATTTTGTGCAATATGCATGTTCCTATACCATAGTTGCTGGCATCGCTTGCAACTACAATATCGCGCTTGGGATTATAATGCGCCAGAAATCAGTCAGACGTTAAGATATCTTTAATTTTCTGAAACGCTTCTTCGCACTCTTGCGTCCAGACCCATTTTTGGTCCTTCTTTAACAGTTCATTTAAAGGTGATCTTAGTTTATGCATGTTTGGTACGAACACATTGTAGTAATTTGCCAACCCTAAAAAACTTTGTAGAGACGCAATATTTTCTGGAGCAGGCATGTTCTGTATCGCCATTGCCCTATCTGGGTCTGGCCTTCTTCCTTGCTCATCGATGATTTGTCCTAAGTATTTTATTTTTCCCATGAAAAAAGTACATTTCTCATTTTTGATTTTAAACCCATAATCCTGGATTTTTTTGAATACTTGGTTTACATGAGTCTTGTGTTATTCTTTACTAACGCTGTTTATTAACACATCGTCCAGGTACCCTACTGCGAAATCCATTCCATTTAACATCATGTCCATAATTTGTTGAAAAATCGCAGGGGCGACCTTTACTCCAAAAGGAAGTCGGTTAAATTTGTATAATCCCTTATAGGTATTGATACATAGCAGTTTTGAACACTCTTCATCGACAGGGATTTGAAGATAAGCATCGCTGAGATCGATTTTAGAAAAATATTTTCCTCCACTCAGTTTCGCAAATATTTCTTCAGGGCTTGGAAGAGGGTAATGGTGATCTTTTAATGCCTTGTTCAAGCCTGTGGAAAAGTCGGCACAAACCCGAATCTCCTTGTTCTTTTTCTTAACATAAACTGTAGGTGAAGCCCACTCACTGTGATCAATTTTTGAAATGACAGCCATGTTCTCCAGTTTTTCTAATTCACCGTCTATTTGCTCTATAGCGGCGTATGGAACATTTCTTTTCTTTCTGAACACAGGTAGTTCATTTGTTTTAACTTCAAACTTTGCTACCGCTTTTGTACACCTTCCAAGACCGCCTGAAAATACGTCTGGAAAATTTTCTTTTAATTCCCTCTTGAGTTTTTCTGCCTCCACATTCGAATCCTCAACCTTTTGGCAAAAGGAGCTTAAAGGCAGATCCCATAGGCTAAACTTTTCAATCAGATCAGTTCCAAAAAGGTCATTCGTTTTTCGCATAACAAAAATTTTGGCTTTTACGGTCTTATTCTGGAAAGAAATATTCGTCAATAATTCCCCTTCGAAGGTTATTTTTTCACCACTGACGCTTCTCGCCGTTTTTTGTGATTTCGATTTTTGGTAGCAAGTTTTGAATTTGTGTTTTTTTTTTGTTTTTTTTTGCTTAACTACTCAGTAGTTAATTTGCTGTTAATCCTTGCGAATCCAAATATCTGACTAAGATGGGTTTTTTTCCGTGAAGATCTTGCGAATCACTTTGGGTGATTTTTTTTTTTCTTTTTGCAGTGAACTCGTTTCGATTCCTCGTCGCCAATCTGTTGTGAAGTTGTTCAACAGTAAATAATAAATAAAGGAAGTCAAGTCGAGGGTTGGTTTAACAAGTGTATTAACAAAGTAAGAAAGTGACTAGCTCTTGGCTAGACAGTTACAAGACTGCGCTTTGTCTTCTGGTGTCTCGCACTATTTATAGTGACAACCGGTGTTTTTTCTCCTGTGTAAGAACGGCCGGTGTAACATATATATATATATATATATATATATGTGTGTGTGTGTGTGTGTGCATTTTTTTTTATTTCTATTTGATTTTTTTATGTTCAAATATAAATTTTATAACATAAAGCAATTGTTATAGCTCAATAGTGTAAGGCCAGAGCTATGTTATAAACAATATTTTTTATTCGATTTTAGATCATACCCAATGTTTTGAAAGAGAATTTCCCATATTTCACAGAATTTATTTTCTTATTTAGCACACAATTGTTTCGGTATAAACCAAGATATATGTAAATGCTCCTATGAATTTATTTCTTGGTGTAGATATTTTCAGTGCTAATTCTATATAAAATAAAACAATGAAAAACAAGGCAAATAAAATCCATAAATTATATATATATACATATATATATTAATTGATCAAGTTCCAATGTGTTAATAAAGTGAACATGACACCAAGTTTTTCAAGAGTGCTCAATACCAAGTAGAGCATTCATAAAATTACATAAACAATATTATAGCCTTACGTCAATCAACCAACGTTTCAATGTGTATTACCGCATCCTGTCTTAAGATGCAGTAATACGCATTGAAACGTTGGTTGATTTACGTAAGGCTATATAATTTTTTATGTAATTTTATATATATATATATATATTTCATACTATATATATATATATATATTCATATTACGATATATATATATATATATATATATATATATATATATAGAGAGAGAGAGAGAGAGAGAGAGAAAGAGAGAGAGAGAGAGAGAGAAGGGGGAGGGAGGGGGAGGGAGGGGAAGGGAATGAGGGAAATATATATATATAAATAAATATTAAATCATAAGACAATAATCATTACAAAAAATTCTTAACTTTGTCAAATAATAAGACATGCCAAACATTTTCCTGTTCGAACTTCTTTGGACTCATTCTACATGATTTTAGTCAAAGTGAATTGAAAGCAGATGCTAATTTCTATTTCTTTACATTCCTTTCCGCTCATTGATTAGTGTTTAATTTGGAATGCAAACAAACGTGACTGACTGCACTGAATGTTAATGTCTTAATGTTTTCTTTTTTGCTTAATTATTTGTCTTTTACTCTTGGAGACACCAAATTTTCAAATTCTTTAGATGGAATTCTGCTGCAGATATTGTTGTTATTTACGGTAGAAATTTATAGCAGTGTCAATTTTTACAACAGAAGAAAAATAATATTTCCCTTTGGTGGATTGGTGTGCAACCTCACAAAGGTTAACTCCCTTGCAGATTATTAAGTAACTATCCGTTGTTTTTCTGTTTCCTTATTCGATCACTGTTCTCCTTTAATAATTACCCACGTTTCTACTTATGCATACTTTAATTCTACCACAATGTTCCATCGTAAACACGTCAGCCATTTATTTCTTTTTGTTGTTGCCGTGCCCCCTCAACCAACAATCAGCAAACTCCCACCTTTCACTGTAGAGGTCCCCAGATGCCGGAAATTTTTCTACTCTAATAGCTTCTCCCTGCCCGCCCTGCATCCCTGTTTCATTAACTGTACCAACATGCAGAAATTTAAATGTAATGTGAATAAACATCTTGCTGCACAACTCCCCACTTAGGATGCTACTATAAATTTGGCCCCTAATTCACAGTAGCCCTTACGTCTCAGTGGCGATCTGCCTTGTTTAGGATGAATAGAATTAAAACAACAACAAAAACAAACCATTTTAAATTAAATAAAAAATATCCTGTCCCACACCCAACAGACATACACACTCTGCGTCTAAGCGAAGAAATCAGTGAGTATTTCTATCTCCTCTTCCCGAAATAAGAAATATTAACTTTTAAACATTTCTGATTTAAAAAGTTATTTTATTAATTCGTCTCTATGTATAAAGTTGAAGAAAACTAGTTTCATAATATTCTCAATCTTGTAAAAGAATAAACTAACTTGCATATTTCTTTTAAAAACGAACTCTCATTAATTAACTATTCGACTTTTTCTGTTTTATTATTCGATGATTGTTTTCATTTACTTATAAACTATAGTTCTGTTTACACATATCTTCTATACCATGGATAAATGCTTTACATTGTCAGTGAATAGATTTCTAGATTCTAATTTATAAACAACACCCCAAATTCTTTAACACCCACACATAAATATACATACAAAAGTGAGTGAGATTCAACCCAACAAATATCTTTTTTTCACAATCTTACATTTTCACGATTTGGAAATTATCTATTGCACGTTACAATATTTGGCGATTTTTACAATTTATTTTACTTTGTTTCTTTCCACTAATTTTGGAAAATGATAAAGCTGCATATATGGGCACTGAAAATCAGCTTTTTAAGAGTTAAATATATTAACACATTCGAAGCTAATTATGAGGTCTAAGTTTCAACATTTCATAAGATGCCAGAAAGACTTACATAATTACTGCTCATTTTCCCCGGCAATGAAAAATACTCCTCGACAGCTAGTATATATATATATATATATATATATATATATATATATATATATATATATATATATATATATATATATATATATATATATATATATATTGTTTTGTAGGATTCTCTGCACAGTCGGAGAAATTTTTCTTCTGGTTTAATTATTTTTGACAAAGGGAAGTCTCTTTTCCCGAAATATTAAATAGTGATTTTTAATCACCCGGACATCACACAAACAGCTAAAAACACTCTTGCTGTTATGTAAGATTTTAGGAAAAATAAATAGTAAGCCATATTTCGTATTCGATTTATTGTTTTTTTTCCTTACAACTTGCATCTTACCCGGAATTTGCATTGCCCACAGCCTTTCGAAAACTTACTACTACTACTATATATATATATATATATATATATATATATATATATATATATATATACCTTCTTTGTAATATAGCAAGAAAAATCCCAGCAGAGTGCTCGACTAATTAAGAATTAAAGTTAAAAATTAAAAATTAAGAGCGTAATATTTATTTATTTTGGTACAGAAAAATTAGTACAACATTCGTACCGTCGGTTTCAAGCACAGAAAGGCTTAGCCATCCGGCTCTCTTCAGCTTCTGTTTTCATGACATGTTGACATGACAACAGAAGCTGAAGAGAGCCGGATGGATAAATCTTTCTGTTTGAAACCGACGGTACGAATGTTGTACTAATTTTTCTGTACCAAAATAAATATATATACATATATTATTTCATTTATCCACATCAAATTTTATAAGGAGATATAATCTTTTATGTATCAATTTTCAGTATTTACTTCAACAGTGAGTAGAGCTAGGTAGTAACTTATGAAAATATATTCATGGCAAATAAGATACACAGAGGCTTCCGCGTGTCATCTCCATAGGGAATCGTCAGGCTAAAATGCATGGAGTTTGTGTTGCCGGGTGTTTTTATATATACACATGGGGTTTAGTCTAGCTAGTTAACCAATCAGATTCTTTGTTATTCTCTTAGCCAATCGTTAGGTTTCTCACAAACAAAGGTTCGGTTGATTTTACTTCTTATTTCCTATCTTATTGTTCTCTTTTCTATGAGGTGGCCCATCCGTGTTTCTTTGTTGTGTCGAAATAATTGGTGACCTTATTTTAACATGCTTGTATTTCTATTTAAGGTTTTCGTTTAGTTTAGTTTTTTATTTATTTATTTGTTAATTTATTTATATATATATTTATTATGCATTGTTAGCCTGAAGTTAATTTTATTGTGTGTAAGCAGTTGTTTGCTATTTCACTTCTACAGTTTAATAGGTTTTTGGGGTCCTTAAAGTTTAGGATGTCAAATTTCTCATTCAGACATAATCTACACGAGTCATCTAAATTTCTACATATACTGGCCTGTAGTATTATTTTCCATTCGATTATTGGTGAGCGTCCTCTTTCTTTGAGCTCCCAATAATAGTTTTCTAGTGTTGTTTTAATTCGGTGTTCTTTGTTTTTAAATGCGCTGTTGTGATCGTAATATCTGGTGTTAAAATCAAGGGAGGTCATACTCACATAGTACTTCTTGTTATTCGGTTTTTCTTTACCAAATATTGTAGCTTGGTAAACAGTACTTTTGGTTAGACATTTATTTTGTAGTAGACAAAGTGTACGAGTTATGCAGTTATAGCTTTTCTATTCATTACTAACTTTTTCATTTCTATTTGGGTGATTGCGATTAAGGTTTGTGTTATTACTATTTGTAGTGCTTATATTTTTGTTCTTCTTAGTGTTATTTTTGCTATATTGGTCACTTTTTTAGGCAACTTGTTATTTTTTCCTTCTTAAATATAATCCATGGACACGTGTTTCTGGCTCTCAGCCGTCGTCAGTATGACTACTTTAAGGATTGACACTTCGATGTGATTGTCAATAGTCTGGCGTTTTACCCTCGAACTATGACGCCTTGCCTGGAAATATGTACGATTTTTATCTCTTAAATCTTTCATGTATTTTTATGTGTGTTTATTGGTGATACAGATTAATGCAGAAGGTTGGATTATTAGTCGCCCTTAAAATTATAGAACGTATTTTTCGTTAATATACATATATTTTTTTAATTAAATTTATGCATACATGAAAGTAATCCATGGATACGTGTTTCTGGCTCAGCCGTGATCAGCATGGTTTACTTAGACAAGGATCGAACCTTCGACGTTGATGTCATAGTCTGGCGTTTTACTTCTGAACTACGATTCCTTGCCTGAAAATATGTACGGTTTTTATCGTCTAAATATTTATAAAACTTATATCATAGTCCGGGGGTAAAACGCAAGACTATTGACATCAAAATCGAAGGTTCGATCCTTGTCTAAGTCAGTCATGCTAATGACGGCTGAGAGCCAGAAACACGTGTCAATGGATTACCTTTATGTACGTATTAAATTAATAAAAACATATATATATTAACGAAAAATATGTTCTATAAAGAAATAATGCAATCTTCTGCATTAATCTGTATCACTTAGGAAGTGAACAACTAATTAATAATTTAAAGCAAAGTAACAAATGCTGCAAACACAATTACATAAAAATTATATGTATATAATAAATATATAATATATATCTATATATGCATCTATATATATATATATATATAAATGTTACCTAACAATAAGCAATAGTGGATTTAAGTTAACAATGAAAAAATGGGTGAAAAAATAAATATACAACTAATAACTGTTACCAAACGCACGAAAATGTACTTTCTTACTTACGTGCATAATGTTTTTTTATTTAGAAAGTGTTTTAAGGTTTATTTATTTCAATATAATATTCGTTCAAATCGTCTATTGTTAAAGTTACATTTCCAGCTTTTGTGGAAATCATTGAAGTTTGATTGATGGGTTTTTCGTCTGTTTGGATGAAAAAACAAATAAATATACAAGAAATTCCTGTTCCACACACAGTAATGTTTACTTTTCACTTATTAAAAAATGAAAATACACAAAAGACGTAATCAGATTTTGGTGATATTTGGAAAGTGGCAGAGCCATTGTAGATTATTACTCTAACGATAGACGATTTGAATGAAATCTTATATTGAAATAAAAACGCTTTAAAACACTTTAAGACACAAAAATACATTATGTTGGCAGGTAAAAAACTAACTTGCATTCCTTTTTGTAGCAGTTATTTGTTAAATATATGCTTTTCACCTTTTTTTTCGTTGTTAACTATGATACACTTTTTCATATATATATATATATATATATATATATATATATATATATATATATATATATATATATATATATAAAGTTAGTTGAGATCAATAAAATTTGAACATTGTTCCAAGAATTCAAAACTCAATATTATTAGGCATACGATTGTTTCCAAGACATTTTTGGAAATATTTTATTTTTCATAATTTTTTAATAATACTAGAATATCTTTGTCAGCCCCTTTTATAACATCACATACAGAAGTTTTTTAAGAAAACAACCCATCAGAGTTCAGTACTAAAAGACAAAACCAGTTAAAAAACTTAAGAAATAGCAAAAAGACAGCAAATTGAATAATAAATCAAACATTTAAACCATTCAAAGCATTCACCATATATTTTGAATTGAGAAGAAGAAATTACATAAAAGAAAAAATACCTAAGAGTAGAAAATACATCAATAAATAAATAAAAAATAAAAATATAAACAATATTAATAATAATAAGAAAAATACTGATAATAATAATGTTAGAACACAATAAAATAAAATATAGTAAAACTAGATAAGGGAGTAAAATTGAGAAATAAAATAATAACGGGTAAATAATAATATAAACATTTTTTTTAAATAAGAATTTATTTTACTTTAAAAAGAAAACAAGATAGTTTAAATTAATGAAAAATATAAATAATTAGAATAATAGAGTAAATAGAAATATATTGAGAAGTAAAAATACAACTTGAAACTATAATTTTATTTCTAAGAAGAAAAAATATCATGATTAGAAAAACGTAAAATAATAATCCTGATGGGTAGATGAATATATTCATATCATATAGGAAAAATACCAGAGAAGGACAAAAAATTACAAATTTCAATTTAAAAAAAAAGAAATTCCGATTAGAAAAATACAAAGTAGAATAAAATTATTTAAGTAAAATTAAGAGAAATATGAAAATATTTTTTTAAATAATAAAAAAAATAAAAAATAAATAATATATATGGAGCAATTCAATTATTATAAAAAATTATGAAAATAATAATTGGAAACAAATGATTAATAGAATAATCGTAATAAGTAAAAATAGTAATTAGATAAAATAATAATGACAATAATAATTAGAAAAAGGAAAAATAGTATCTACATACACGTGGAAAAAGAAATATATATATATAATATATATATACATACACACACACACACACACATATATATATATATATATATATATATATATATATATATATAGTGTTAAAGTTAATAATTTTGGTAAGAAATCCGAGTAAGAGAGCTTAATGTAGAAAACAGAGAAAGAATAGAATATAGACAGAAAAAATTCACATACACATTGTAACTGTCGGCATTATAATTTATTTCTTCCCCCTGGCCTCTTTGAATGCTAACAGGACAGCTACATATTGGAAATTTCTAATATGTAGCAACTTTAAAAGAAGCAATAATCATGTGGAGTTGTTAACATCTACGTATTTGTTGTAGGTTCCACTTTATATTGTGAGTAGATGAGTTCACTGCAGTAATCATAAACTCAGAGTCATCATAGAAACCATTATTAAAGGTATTATTTCATTGGTTCAAAATTCCTATCATTACAATTCAGTTACTGTGAAATAAATACGATGTAAAAGATATAATTGTAGTTTAGGATTTTTGACAGATATGGCCATTAACCATGGTCAGCTGAAACACTCACAAAGAGTGCCAGTGTCTTAGCTAACAATGGCGATATTTTTCAGATGTGGATCCATTGTCCATGTTAAGGACGAGCTGGATGGAAAATTAAAAAGATGGCAGATGTAAACTAAAGTATGTATCCATATTGCGTTCAATCTAATAATGTATCTGATACGATCATATTCTGAAAGAGTAGTGGTTAGTAATAGGGTTTGTGTAGCTTCATCATTGTTGCTACTCTCTCTTTGTATCAGTATGAAATAATGGTTTGATTCGAAAGAATAGGCCGGATTAAATATTTTCCTTTTAATACGATATTCTAAAAGGATTATTGTTGAGATGATGACAATCTCGCTTGTATGGCAAGTGAATTAATGAAATACGTTTATAATAGATTTACAGATTCACAAAAAAAATACCTTATTTTATATTGCTACCTGACATATGTATAATGCTACCTGACGTTGCCCGGGGTAATAAGAAAAATTACTCTATTTAAAAAAAAAAGTTGAAAAATATGCACTAAATAGAATTTGACAAACATTGACAGACCTGAATTGCTCTATTATAAAAAGGAAAGTTATAATTATGCTTGTGTGTGTACGTGTGTGCATGTGTGTGTTTCCAGCTAAAAGTCATAAACTACACAAGATACATTTACAAACCTTTTATCATCAGATTAAGTGTGACCCGACCTGGTTATGGTAGAGAAAATACTGTACTATTCATATCAACAACAACAATCTGTCATCTTTATTTTTCTTTCCTACTTTGTTTCTTTCCTTTTTCTTTATTTCTATTATATTGCACCAGTTGCTAGAGAGAAAAAGAGAGATAAACAATTGAAGAGAGAAGTAATCACATTATGTCGTTTTTGTTCATCGTTTTCAATTCAACTGACAATATCAATAACACTTATCTTATCTTTGAGTGACTTTTGACCTTAATAACCCATACAAAAAGTATACAAAAAGTAGAGAAAAAGTGGCAGTCAGAAGGCGAGGTATAGATAGAAATAAGCTAGGTCGGAGATATATATATAGAGAGAGGGTTAATCGGTGAGCGAGGTAGAGAGAGAGAGAGAGAGAGAGAGAGAGAGAGAGAGAGAGAGAGAGAGAGAGAGAGAGAGGTTTTAAAAGAAAGATGTTACACACTATTTTCTAATTCTTCTATTTTGTTGTTCATGCTCCCGGGTAATACCGGATAGTCTTGCTAGTAAGCTATAAAGATATACAATGTTCAGCTCTTACTAAAAATGTTATTCTGTCCATGTTTAAAGATTATTTTTTTTACTTTTGTTCACCCAAACAGCATATTCCAACTGAAGCGTAAGGGTCTACTGTAATAAGGGCCATAATTATAAAAGGCCTCTGAAGCACAAGGGGCTAGATTTATAGAGCAGGGGCAACCCAGGTGGGAAGTTTGGCAGTAAAAATGTTTGCATGTTGGTGTTGTCATGGAAAAGAGGATCAAGAAGAGAATTCCAAAGGCACACAGCAGAAAATCTTCCAACATCTCTACAGTGAAGTAGTAGAATGTTGCTGCCAGTCGGGTAGGTCAGGAGTATTTACGTTGAGAGGGTGCAAGTGCAGTAGGTTCATCGGAGCACATTTCGTGGAACTACTTGTAAAACAAACACAGAGTTACAATACTGTGGCGATGTGACAGGGGATTGTGATTGGAAGACAGTGCGGCACCTATTAGATTAAAAAATTTTTTTTGCACCAGCCCAATGCATGAGCGAATAGTAGCTTTATATCGGTATAGGATACTGGTAGGTGTGATTAGTTTTCTTGGCCGGTAGAGGGAGTCTACCTTCTTTGCGGCAGACTTTGCAGCATCTTCACTCTATTTATTCTTTTCTAGGTTATTCAATCTACGGGTGCATAATATGCTAGGAATGACTATTTTACTATTAGGGGTATCCTAAGGTATTTAGAATTCTCTGTACTATACCCTAAGGGTAACAATATTGTTTACACAAAAAAGAAAAGAAAAATATATACTGCCTTCTTTAGAAACCCAAGATGAAAAGATATGGCAATAGGAGGACCTTTGATTATTGGGAAGGTAAACATTTTCAATGAAGATTTTAAATGAGGTTTTTAAAATTATCATTTAATTCAAAATATTGTAAACAGATATGATTCAAAATTAATTAAATAAAAAATATTTAGTCAAATTTTTGTTTGCAATATTGAATTATCTGATCTAGACGCTGTTATTTCGAATTTGTGATCTTGGGTCGTTGTCAGTGGACTGTTTCTCTTGTACTAAACGATCATTAACAACGTTTTAAGTGTAATTTTGACGTTTTCAAACAGATATAATGATTGCAAACTAAAAATAATTAAATTTAAAAAGAAATAGATTTTTTCAATTCGAATTATTTGATGATTTTCAATAATCAAGTAAAACTTCCATTCTTATTTGATATTTTATTTTCATTGAAAAAATTATTCCAGCAAATTTTAATATATTTTAATTATAAAGTTTTATATGAAAAAGATTTTTTTTTTTTAATCATGACTGTTTGGTGCAGGAGAGGCAGTCTATTGATGGCGACTTGCTATTGTGAATTCGGAATTGCAGCGTCTAGGTCATATAATTCAATATCGCCTTTTTATATATAAACATATAATCTACATTAGAGTCAGACATAAATAAGTTTGGCAGACTTTTGGAAAGTATGATCAATAGATCAAATAGATACGGAATGTCTATGCTATTTAATAAAATGTATGTATATCTATATGTGGAGGTGTGTAATTGTTCTACTGGATACCGTTGCGGTGCTCTAGGATCCAGCCATGCAAATCTATTCTGATTATTTACACAGGGATCTTCTTGGAGAAAGTATAAACTCAAAATTTATCTCCATAAAATACCAGCTCATTTTTAGCTTTGTTGTATGCTTAATTTCAATATCTAAATTATCTTTATGCTGTGGAGGTTAAATAAATAACATGTGAAACGCAATTTAGAAACCAAGTAATGAAAGGTTCAGCTACCAGATCTGCTACAGGAAGTGTGGAAGAACAGTTGAAGATGCTAAAGAATAGATAAATAGTACAGACAAGGTTTTATTTTATTTTATTTATAACTTGAAAATTTAAAATTATAGAAATTAAAAATAATAATAAAAATGCTAATAAAGAGTTCCAGGCTGGGAGCTGAAATACACAGAGGACCATATTAATTCCCGAGCAACGTCCGGTGTGCCTGCTGTACCTCAATATTTTGTAGTCCAGTTCTCTAACAATAAAGCCATGTCTCATATTACCGAAAACAAGATTCAATGCTAAACACTTTGCACTAGATTGACCTCAGACGAATCCACAAAGTAGACTTTGCTCACCAAATCCACTCATCATAAGACTCCTTCAGCTGAAGCCTAAGCAAGGTAACATCAATCTTGTTGAAACTGTCCTGCTAATTATGGCTATCAGTTAGAAAATTACAGCTAGTCTTGAGCTGCGTCTTCCTTGCGGGTAACACTTCCCCAACCATTAACTACTTAAGCTGGCCGTTCCTCAATGTTACCGCCACCTTTTTCTCTGGGACCCAAAAAGAGCTGATCGATACCTACATTTAGTTTGGATAGTCTGTGATTGCTTACATGATCTTGTTAGTATCCTAAATCAAAAAGCACTTGATGTCATTTGAATGGCCAATAAAAGTCTGAAACTTTTTTGTTAGCATACGTGATTAGACAGCTTCGGTTTATACGCGTGTAGGAAAGCATCAGAACATTTTAGTAAATCAGTTCTGAGCCGTTAATGTTAACTAGACTGGCATAATGTTTAGAATGTTTGCTAGTGGGCCGGGAGACCGGAGTTCAATCCTTGGTCGAGTCATACCAAAGACTCAAAAGAATGCTTATTGATACTCCCTTGCTAAATACTCAGCATTATAAGGTGAGGATCAAGGGTAAGTGGAGTTATTGGTGTATTACCCAATAAAACGAGTGTCTGGGTTGCCGTCGACTATGGTCGGCTACTTTGCTTACTTAAATGTTGATGCTGATGTTAGGGTCTTCTGATTACGAAATCTAGCATAAATAGATTTCATTATGAGACCATTGTCTTCAAACAACACAGCACGTTAATTTGTTGTAATCATCAAAAAATCACAGAATTCAGAGAATTACCATATTTTCTTGTGTAATAAATGTTAAAAAAATCTTAAAAGCCGATTATAAATACAGCTAGTTAGCATAATCTATCTCTATATAAAGTGAAGTATGTGTATATGTTTATATATTTTTTGTATAGGATTTTCTCCTAAACTAATTAAGCAATAATTATAAATTTTGAAACACAGCTGCTAGGCTAAATAAGGTGTAAGATGGGCCATACTTAGTTTCATTTAGTTTTATGCAAAGAGAACAACAAGCCCTTTGTGAAAATTGAAATACTTCCGATTTTTGTGAAATTTCAACAATCAGTATTAGACATCAATTAATAAATATTCCTCAGATTTCAGCTTCTTTAGAGTATTTTAAAGGGTTGTTAGGAGGCATACTACGGGCACAACCTCCCATTTCAAAATTCAAATATTTCAGATTTGCATAAAATTTGATCCATAGTCATTAGATACAAATTATGCAAGGTTCCTTGAATTTTAATTGCCTATTAAGATCACTTAAACTCAAGCTTTAAATTTTAGACATTTTTTTAATTAAAATTATATCATTGATTTTGATCAACATTAGAATAAGGATTCTAGATATAAGGTTTAGTAGCATTATATTCTGAGTTTAATCTTTATAAAGGGACATAATAATGGTGAAAAACTGTTCTGTTCAAGAATAAATTATATCCGTCCTGGGACGGGTATTCTTCTAGTTATTATAATAAATGTGAGTTGATCACATTTGTTTTTCACTGTGAGATTTTTCCTATATATTTTAATAACACAAAATACATGCTAAAACATACTTTGGTTCTAGGATTGAGTTATGTTTTATCGATTTTCAAAAACTAAAATGCCTGAAAAACTTCCTGTGTTTTGAAGATACATATAATGAAAATTTCATAGAAATTTTGTCGAGTAGCTAATGTAAGATAGCGAAGGCAGTGTTTGAATCGAAGGGTTTGAGTGACTCTTTAAAAGTCAGAGGTGATCTCAAAGTTTAAGTCGATGAAACCATGTGACTTCCGGCCGAGGGTGGTCTGCCTCTTTTTGGCTGACGACCTAAGCAAGTGGATTCTGACGTGGCCGTTCCCTGACAGGTCCTACCGAAGGTACGTACAATGTAGCTAAGTGTACTGAGACAAGCGATCTATTTGTCGATCTCTCTGTCTATCTGCTTTTCGGCCTTTCTCTTTCTCTTATGATTACACAAGTGGACTGTCGCTCTGATGTTTTATGTGATGGCCCATCTTATTAAATAAGCCTTTCTTATAAACTAACATTAGCATTTGAGTGAGTGAAGTAGAAGTCCTTCTAGACTGCGGACATTTTTATTTTTGTTCAAATCTAAACTGCTCATTTTTGGGGAGCTGGATTTTCCCCACATTAAAAACCGACCTTGTGTCTAACTCTGTCCTTGTGGAAAGGCAAGTAAATAGGAACATCGGCTTTCGAGTGTTTTATCTACAAACGATCAAGGACATGGGTTCACAACAACAACAACAACACGGGTGTGTATAAAGGATTTACACACCCATCAGTATATGAAAATATAACACTTTCAAATAATACACCGTCAGACAGATTGAGATATGGACTTTTGGCATATAATTATAAGATGTTGTTTCGATAGCATTAACAAATTTTAACATAGACTATGTTTTACTTTTATATCTAAACAATTCCCCACATTGTATTTTTTGTAAATGGTTAAAAGAGGAAATAAAGAAACTGTTTTCTTTTGATTTCTGTTTGCTGTAAAAAAGGAAGAAAGAGGTGTCGGCCATTTTTCCCTTTTAATGCCAAGTTGTTTAAATGTGATGTCTGTTAACAAACCTAAATCTTTTTCAGGAAGATAAATACCATCTTTGCTTTAAAAAAGTCACGCTATATACAGGGTGTTGCAAAAGTCTCGAGCCAGAGACAAGCTGCTATAGAGATCCTTTAAATTTGTAACATAACTTTAATCATATCATAATTTTATTTATTATCTCGGATAGATGAAATACCATTTGATATTCTGTAGGATATGTGATTTCAATACGATTTTGCGAATGATGTGTGCAGATATCTGGAAAACACATTTCCAGGGAATTGGATTAAAAAGCAAAACTCATTAAATGGCCACCAAAATATCTGGAGTTTAATCATTTGGATTTTTTTCTTAAAGGGACATCTTAAATCAGCGGTTTATGCTAGTAAATTAAAAACTTTAGATAGTACCATACATGTAATTAAAAGAATCAAACAATTAAAACTCTATTAAATTTTAAAAAAACATACGAAATTAAAACTCCATTAAATTTTAAAAAAAACATACGAAATTAACACTCTATTAAATTTTTTAAAACATACGAAATTAAAACTCTATTAAATTTTTTAAAAACATACAAAATTAAAACTCTATTAAATTTTTGAAAAACATACGAAATTAAAACTCTATTAAATTTTTAAAAAAACATACGAAATTTAAACTGTATTAAATTTTTGAAAAACATACGAAATTAAAACTCTATTAATTTTTTAAAAGACATATGAAATTAAAACTCTATTACATTTTTGAAAAACATACGAAATTAAAACTCTATTAATTTTTAAAAAACATACGAAATTAAAACTATTAATTTTTTAAAAAACATACGAAATTAAAACTCTATTAAATTTTTTAAAAACATACGAAATTAAAACTCTATTAAATTTAAAAAAAACATACGAAATTAAAACTCTATTAAATTTAAAAAAAACATACGAAATTAAAACTCTATTAAATTTAAAAAAAAAACATATGAGATTAAAACTCTATTAAATTTGTAAAAACATACGAAATTAAAACTCTATTAAATTTTTAAAAAACATACGAAATTAAAACTCTATTAAATTTTTAAAAAACATACGAAATTAAAACTCTATTAAATTTGTAAAAACATACGAAATTAAAACTCTATTAAATTTTTAAAAAACATACGAAATTAAAACTCTATTAAATTTTTAAAAAACATACGAAATTAAAACTCTATTAAATTTTTGAAAAACATACGAAATTAAAACTCTATGCTCACAAATGTGCAAAAATCCAGACATTTGAACCAACCTGTATATAATATAATGCTATAGTGTACTAGAAGTATTGAGTAAATTGGTATTATTATATTTTAGAAAGAATTATGTGCTTAAACAATGCATTGCCTGGAAGCAAAAACTTCAAAGTGTTTCATTATAGTGTTTTATGCTAGACAAGAAACTCGGTGTTGGGGGAGACAGAGATGAGAAAGTGTAAAGACGGGCAAATTTTAAAAGAAATATTTTACACACACTTTTTAACCTCTTCTATTTTTTGTTTATGACCCTGGGCAACGCTGGGTTGCCCTGATATATAGTAATGCTCATTGGCCTAGTTAGCACATACAATTGCCAATTATCACTGGTTATAATGGTGGCAATGATGAATTAATAAATGTAATAATTTAAACAAACACATTAATAAATTAATATCAATAATTAGATTATAAAGGAAGTAGAAAGCAAGTTTACACAAATAAATAGTAAATATCATTGGCCGTGTTCCTATTTACTTTCCTCCACATGAGGACATAAACACAAAGTTGGTTTTTGATGTGGGGAAAATCCAGCTCCTCCAAAAAGGGCACTTTAGATTAGAAAATTTTTTTTAAATTGCCTCAGTCGATGACAGAATAGACTAAGTGAAACATCAGAACAGATACTACACTTTGTTCCAAGTCAAAAGGCCAATACGTGGCCTTGTTAATGCATACAAAATATAAATGGTAAGCATCACTAATTAATATTCTAAACGAGCAAACTAATGAATTAATATTATATTTCGCTAAGGTTTTACATGGTCTATGATTGGTAAATTATTAGTTGGTGGTTGTATGTGGCAGTGGTGATTAATAAGAGTCGCTGATGAATTTATACTTTAAACTAAACAATTAATAAATCAATATAAATAATTAGGTAAAGAAATGTGTCTATATGTGAAAAAATAAAATTTTAACTTTTCTCATTAGTTACAATTTGTAATTAACTACCCAAGTGACTCCTCTTTTACAAGGTTTCTATCTATCACTCTCACCCTCTCTCACTGTATGTTGTTTGAACCCTCTCTTATTTTATACAGTATCTATCATTCTCGCTTCCCTCTCTCTCTCTCTCTCTCTCACTCTCCATGCATTTAATAACAATTCAAGGTATTTAAGAAAGGAAAGAATAAAAAGATTGGACTAGTTTATTATAAACCAAAGGGTATGTCACTATAAGTAGTAATATTATTTAACTGTAGACAGAAAAAGAGAAGGGGATATAGTACAGTAAAAGATTAATTTAAAATGTTATCTTTTTATTTCTTATATCTATTAGAATTCTATATAGCGCCTGTGTTTAAAGTCCTTTAGTGACTGAAGTTGCAGAGGAAAATCTAATTTACTTTATTAATATAGAGATATTCAACTGGCTTTGCAAATTCACTTTTTCTTGATTCAAACAATCTTACCCGAGTTCAATATGAGACCCAATGGCTTACATTGTTTCTCTTGTAACTATGACATCTAAGAAACATTGAATAGTTTATGTCTTAATTATGAACTTCATGAAAATAAATTGTGGAAACCAGGTGCAATTCAATTAAAACTTCTAGACATGAATCTCTCATCGAAAACTAAATGAGGAATCATCATCAGGAATTTTCAAAGAGCGGCAAGAGATTGCAAGGCAAATATTTTAATGTTTAAATAGAGCGTGCTGAGCACGGGTTTCACTCTCTACTCTGTGGATTGTTTCTTCTCTTCTGAACACTCAAGTGCTAGTAGTCATTAACCCTTGTTTTGGTAATCCATTCAGAATGGTATTTGCTGAGAGGCAGTATCCACTTCATAAGCAGGGGAAACCATTCCATTGAAAATTTCAATTTTAATGATGTGTAAAATTTCTTCTTGGTTATTCTTGGTGTCTTTCTGGTGTTAAATTGCTGACAGAATGAGAGTGAGACTTCTAGGCATCTTATATCATACTAGTTGCTCCCTCTTCACCGTGCACAGTATTGCTCCTAGCTCTGAACACCATAATTTGTATTCTTATTATGATAAACCCCTTATACAATATTAATACCAATGTTTTTCTTCTAGAAAAGTTGTGTTTGCACTTCGTATAGTGCTTCGTTTTCTATTGTATTCATGAACAGAGAAATAGACAGACAGTAAGATAAACAGATACACCACAGATACATGGTGTTTAGAAAAGGAATGGCATAACTTCGAGATTCTATACATGTAAACAAGTCCAGAAACACTTAGTTTCTGAGTTATAGGCTATTGATGCAAATATGGATCAACATACTTTATTCTAAACATCTAACATTACTTACCTGGAACAGTTTGAGTTGTTATACGTACCAGTGGGGGGATGGGTCTCTGACAATCAATCTGACAATGGCTTTGTTTCTGTCAACCTGAAGTATAATTCTGTTCAGTTCTAGGAGATCCATCATCCCAAGCTTTATCTTTTCTCTAAGAAGTTAGTTTATGCTAATCACCCAAGGGTATGCCAACAAGGCTCCTCGGGCATTTTTCGTAGACCACAGTGTGCTTATCCTAGTCCACTGTTTTTTTAAAACCACACCCGACTTGTGTCTAACCTCCTGGAGAGGAGGTAAATAAAATACCTCATTTTGACAAAACACGGATCTGCTAATTGACAAGACAGACCTAGGTTGCCGAAATGATGCCAAGAATTCTCCCACTTATATGAAAAAAAAACAGTAAGTTAGCAAAACCAGTTATAGGTCATTAAAACAAATACTGATCAACATTATTGTTGTAAAACTCTAACACGTGCAATGCGTGTGGTAGTGCACTGTTATTTCTACACATGGGATAGATAAACTCTATTCCTCTATTCCTCTATTCCTACGACAGGATGGCAGGTAAAAGAAGCTTATACTTGCTGTTGCCATATACACGACTAACAAAACTATGGAAAATTACACCAAACAAATATAAAATCTGTGGGGGTCAGAAGAAAGATGTAATCATCATGATTAGAAGGGGCTTCTTTGATAGCCAACGTGGAGGACCATGTTGGTCCTTCTTATTTCAGGTAAAAGAATACAACATACATAGATAAATAAGTGTGATCAGTACAAACCAATGACTATGCAGAGGAAGACATGAACCACAGTAATGGAGTGCTATTACAAAAGCAACCCTTACACAAAAAATCTACTTGACACATATAAAACACAATCCCAAAGTTATGCTATCAAGTTGCCAAACACTCTGTATATTATAGATTATAGAGTCCATCTCGAGCAATGCCTATGTTAGAGGCTCATGCTCCCTTCCCCACTGATATATGATATGGGGTTTTGTTTATGGACCCTAACAATGCCAGGTAGCCTTTTTCTTCTAGCACGGTAGAGGGATACCACCTTCTTTGCAGCAAACTTGGCAGTATCTTCTATGTATTTGTTCCCATTTATGTTACCCGCAAATGATAGGCTGAGAGATTTGAATGTTTGACACTTAAGTAGGGTGCTATTAGCCATGGCAATCAGTGGTTTGAAAGGTTAATTATTAAAGGAAAGGAGCTTTGTCTTAGTAGCATTGAATGTAACCATCTATTTTTGGCCTCATTCCAATACAAAGTCGAGGTCATTTTCTCCGGATTCAGTCATTACCTTAGGTATGTGTACGTTTGTTTTACTCACATGTCAAGAATAGAGGATGGTGTCCTCAGCAAATATACATATCTCGGACGTAAATGCCTCAGGCAGGTCGTTTATGGACATCAGGAATAATAACGGTCCAACGATCAACCGCTGGGTCACACCGATATAAATGTGATATTGTTTAGATGTACGGCCATCAAAGACAACCTGGATCTTTTTTGTGGCTAAGAAGGATCTGATTATATTAAATATCCGTCCAGTAATACCATACAAATTAATGTCTTGAGAAAACATTCATGCCAGACCTTATCAAAGGCTTTAAATATATCAAGCGATAACGCCCTAACGTCACCTGTCTTGTCTAGTGTTTTGTATATACGTTCAAAGATGAGTGTTAAGATATACGTAGTAGAACAGGCTTGTCTACATCCTTGCAAAAAACTCTGTCCATGGAAATTCTGCCTAACAACACATTAAGGGAGAAAAGAAAAGTCATTCTTCGTTGTGGTAGAGAAAGGAGTTCTTGCTGTGAATATCTTGTATTCAAATCGTGTTGAATTCTGTAAGGTTTATTTTTAAGCTACAGCTGGTGCACTTACCTATTGCGCAGAATATATTTTAGGCTCGATGCCTGCAAACACCTAACAGTGACAAGTGATTGCGCAATCGTTTAAAAACATGGTTTGGCACAAAAGAATGAACATTTTCATCGTTGGCTGTGAACTTAATGATGTTATCAAAACCAACTCCTATCATAAAATTGAATCACTTGAGGCGGTTTCAGCATCGGTCAGTAAGTAGGTATCTACTTATATCATTATGAAGAAAATATATTGCACAAGTGTGGATTAAAGATGAAGGTTCTGGCACTACGAAATTCTTCCATGTTAAGTGGATAGATTGACCACCGTTATATTCTACTAAACGTACCCATGACCCGTTGGGTCACAACACATTCTACTATATATTCTATTTCGATTTCATTCGAAAATGCATAAACTGTGACATATTTTTTATTCCATTATTCTTGCATAACTATAAATTATAAGTCTCTTTAATTCTATATTATTTACCTACTAGAAATTTCCCCACAAGTCATTAATCAATGATTGCTCACTGCCAATAAGTGTTTTCCGCTTAGAGTCCGAGTGACGACAAGTCTCCTCAGATTTCCAGCACTATCCACCTCTTTTGATAACCTTTGCAAATCATTTTGCATTATCACAACATCACTTCACCAGTGATTTCTCGTTAGCAATGACCGTTGGTCTTCTCTCGAATTTGAGTGAAAATAAGCCTCTTCAAGTTTCCAGTACTCTCACACACTTCCAGTAGAAGTCTGGTCGGTGCTCTCCCTCCTTGACCCTCACAATCATTTTGTGTGGTATCGGTCTATATTATTGCCACTTTTTTTTTTGGGGGGGGGGAGTTATAGGGTTCATGGTTGTTTCAGTTCCCTTGTGCTCATGTGTTGTTTCTATGACTTTGTTTTATTTCTGTTTCAACTTTTGTGTGGCTGGTTAGCTTTCGTAGTCTATGTAGCTCCATATTCAGGAATTTTCCGTAAGATTTTGGCTGTTCTTATCATTGTTGTATAGTCTCAATCTTCCCTATTGATTCCCATTTCTCCTAGTCTTTTTCCATTTTTTTTTAGGTTCTTACTAATAATCCTATAATTATTGCTATTATAGTGATTTTCTTCATGTTCCATATTCTTTTCTGTTATCTGGTAAGTTCCAAGTATGTATTTCATTTCCGTGTGTCCTTGATCTTCACTATGCAATCTACTGGGACGGCGAAATCTACGATTTGGCAGGTTTTTTTCCTATTATAACATTTGGCCTCCTTGTTTCGATGGGTTTGCTTGCTTGTAGCACAGAGGATTTTGTGCTTTTCGTTTTCTAGTATACTCTCTTCGAATTGTGTCTGTACCATTGGTCTGTATGTTTAAAATTCTGTTTCTTGCACAATTGCCAGTTTACTGTCTTTCCTATGCAGTCGTGTCTGTTTTTGTATTATTTTAGGGTTCGCTTGCTGCATTCATTTATTATGTGATTTACCGTGTTGTCTCTTTTTACACAAAGTCTACATTTACTGGTTTCTAGGGTTTTGTCTATCTTAGCTTTGATATAGTTTGTTTTTATCACGTTGTTCTATGTAGCTGTCAGTAGTTATTTAATTTCTCTGTTCAGGTAACATTTTCATAGCCATTTCCATGTGTTTAGTGTATCGCTTCTCTGGTCAGTCTTATTAATCGTACATGTAGATGCTTTTCTTTCCATTTTTCTTTTCTCGTTTTATACATATATATATATATATATATATATATATATATATATATATATATTTATATTAAAATAAACATAGTTTGACTATCCGACAATTGTTTCAGAACCTCTCCTCTTCTGAGGTTGAAGAGATGCTGAAGAGGTTCTGAAACAATTGTCGGATACTCAACCTTTTTATTTTAATATAAAAAGCTCTAATTTATATTTATCACTTTTGAAAAGTATTGGTTTTGTTCATTTCGTAAATATTTGACCATAATTAATTGATATATATATATATATATATATATATCTATGAAATATGGGTGACATAAAATATGTAAAGGAGTTAATTCTCTCGAGCGCTTAGGAAGTGTATCACTATTAGCTTTAAGAAAGCGATTATCACTAACAATAACAACAAATATGAAAACATATATGCATATATATATATATATATATATATATATATATATATATATATATATAATAATAATTTAACAAGTATCTCCTTTAAAAAGGAAGGGGCTGTCAGGATATCTCAGAACACGAATCTAACCAACAAACAAGATCAACAAACCGATAGGAATCAGGTATACAATGCGTAGGGTATAACTTATGCACAGGTTGTAAAATTTGTAAAAGCCACTGAGCCAAAGAATGTTGGGCAGACCCTGTCATAGATAATATGGGCATCAGTGGCACACCCTGCTTGGGTATTTTCGGAAGACCATATAATCGTGGACGAATTGACCCAGAGGGTCTAATCAATTTTGTATATCTATATATATATATATATATATATATATATATATATATATATATATAGAGAGATAGATAGATAGATAGATAGATAGAGAGAGAGAGAGAGAGAGAAAGAGAGAGACTGATGATTAGTGGGTGGTGGTTGAAGCACAAAATGATGTCATTGTGTTTTTTATTTTTTTTATTATGATTCAATATATCAAACGCATTGCGTTCTTCATCAGGAATTATAATTGATGGGGTCGTGTGGTGATGAAAAAACGGAAATGAAGTCGCCAATGTGTGTAGTATTTATATGAACAAATTTGGAGGATCATATGTTTTTGTTTAGGGGGAGTATGTTAGCTAAGTGTTATTTAAATGTGATTAGAGAGTGTTTTAGAAAGTAATGTGCTTATTTATTTTATTATAATTTGATTATTTATTTTGATACGTATAATTGTTGGATTCAAAGTGTATACATCTCTAACTTTATATATAGAGAAAGATATATTAATACTTTATATATATATATATGGTTTGAGAATAAATTTATACAAAAGCAATAGGCCTGGTTTCCGGGTTGAAGCAAAATTACCATTTATTTATGCCACCCAAGCAGCACCAAGCTTTATTGGTTTTCCATCACTCTTTGGGTATGCCAAATCCATACCGATGCAATTGTTGTTTAATTTCAATACTTTTACATGAATTTCTTTTTATCGGTTGGAGATAACCTAAAGGTAGTCTTCTCAGCATGGCACCTCTATTAATGATACTAGTAATAATGTTACCTTCGATTACAAATTTTTGTTAGTATATATAATATAAGTATAAATGTTTAGTTTGCTTATGAGCAGCCGATTTTGATAATTTCTTGCTGACGTATGCTATCCCCCACCCCCAACAAAGAAGTACTTAATGCCTGGTAAAATGTTCTTATGACGAACGAACATATACTACACTACCCCTTAAAGGAGGAAGTAATGCCTTAGATGAGTGTCCTGTGAAAACATAACAGATAATACACTACCTGAATTGAGTATTGAAAGATAGTACATTAGTCTGAAATAATACAGTAGACTGAATTGAGTATTAAAAGATAGTCCATTGGACAATTAATAGAAGTAATAGTATAGTTTGGGATTCAGACTGAAAGAAAATCTTCATTAATAATAGAAGTACAATTAGACAAGAAATAGAAGGAATAGTATAGTTTGGGATTCAGACTGACAGAAAATCTCCATTACTAATAGAAGTACAATTAGACAAGTAATAGAAGAAATAGTATACTATTACTTCCATTACTTGTCTAATTGTACTTCTATTAGTAATGGAGATTTTCTGTCAGTCTGAATCAAAAACTATATATTATTTTATTACTTGTCTAATTGTACTTCTATGAGTAATGGAGATTTTCTTTCAGTCTGAATCCTAAACTATACTATTACTCCTATTACTTGTCCAATTGTACTTCTATTATTAATGGAGATTTTCTGCCTGTCTGAATCGAAAACTATACTATTCTATTACTTGTCCAATTGTACTTCTTTTAGTAATGGAGATTTTCTGCCAGTCTGAATCTAAAACTATACTATTACTTCTATTACTTGTCCAATTGTACTTCTATTATTAATGGAGATTTTCTTTCAGTCTGAATCGAAAACTATACTATTTTTCTATGACTATTCCAATTGTACTTCTGTTAGTAATGGACACTTTATGTCTGTCTGGATCTAAAACTATACTATTACTTCTATTACTTGTCCAATTGTACTTCTGTTTGTAATGGAGATTTTCTGTCTGACTGGATCTAAAACTATACTATTACTTCCATTACTTGTCTAATTTTACTTCTATTATTAATGGAGATTTTCTGTCAGTCTGAATCCAAAACTATACTATTACTTCTATTACTTGTCCAATTGTACTTCTATTAGTAATGGAGATTTTCTGTCATTTTCTTAGGAATAGTTCATTAAGCTCTAGAGGGATAGTAGGGTTAATTATTTAAAACGATGATCGGTGGAAAAATGCATAAATTAGACCCAAACATACGAAACCTAGTTAGGCAGCAAGAAAAAAATCACAAAAAAAGATCATCAAACAACAAAGGTCCGTGGTCTTTAATAAGATTTGCATTAATAATGACTTGCTGTCATGAAAGTATATATATATATATATATATATATATATATATATATATATATATATATCAGAAGAATACCCGTACCAGGATAAGTAAAATAAATTTCCCTAAAAAGAACAGATTTGCATCACTTTTAGGTTCTCTTATGAAGATTAACATCAACATGTCTAGAATCCTTATTTCCATTTTCATCAAATTCCATTACATGATTCTAGAAAATGTCTTTAATTTAACAGGTCTTAAAAAGAAATTGAAATTCAGGGACTCTTGCTTATTTGGTGTCTAATGACTACGAATTAAATCCAATACAAATCTAGAATATTTGAATTTTCAAATAAAAGATTGGTTCTATTTTATGCTCACTATCCTCCCTCCTTTAAAATACACCAAAGAACGTGAAATTTAAAAAATATTTATTAATTGATGTCTAATATCTCTTGTTAAAATTTCACAAAAATTGTAAATATCTGAATTCTCACGAAGTGCGTTCAGCCCCCTCTTTTACCGCTTTGCATAAAACTAGATTAAACTAAAAATAACCCATATTTGGACACGTTACGCTGAGCAGCGGTGTTCCAAAATTCATAATGATCGATTGATTATTTTAGGAGTGAATCCTATACATACAAATATATAAACACATCCACTAAATATAAATAGAGATATATCACACAAACAGACATACGCACACAAGATAAGTAGTAGAATGCAGAGTATACTTTATATACTTATAAGTTTAAACATCTGCATGAATATTATTTCTACTTTCAGAACCTTCTCGAGAATGTTTGCAGTATTTAATAAAATATTATTGAGGAAATTATTACTTTTCTTTGCGTGATTTCTATCATTGTTATTGAAAGGGACGTAATTTCCATCTGTTCGTATTACATTCCGTTTCCACATTCATTTTGAGCTGACAGTACTAATGAATTGTTTTATTCCGTTGTGGAATAAGCAACAGAAGATTCCTTACATTATTAAAACGAGAAGAATGCAATCGTAAATCAGATGCTAATAGTGCTAAACATCATTCGCTAAACTTTTTAATGGTACCCTTCCTTAGAGAGCAACCGATTTTGTATATGTGTGTAATGTAAATAAAGATGATGTGAGATTGGAAGTTGTCAGCCGAGTAAAGACCACAAAGGCTATAAGTGATGAATGCCATCTCCTTCATGGACGTGAAACAACAGACCAACGACTGAAATCAAAGAGAAGCTTCCTCAGCCATGTCTAACTACTAACAACATCTCAGGAAGAGACCAGACTACAGCTGTGGACCAGACAGCTAGGGAATGCCCCATCCCCCTCCTACTGAAATAAAAAAATTACCCCCTTCTGAGGCCCTCCCTCCCGGTTCAGAGGCACCCTGGCTACAGTGGAGAACACTCAACCATATGAAAACGGGAATGGGGCGATCAAAAGTTGCTATGAGTAAATGGGGCTACAAAACTGACCCAACCATCCGTGAACGTGGAGAGGAGGACCATACGATGCCTTGTCTGCCCTCTACTGCCCAGTCGGTGCAGCTTGAAAGATCTTGCAGAGAACAACAATAATACAAAGGACTGAGTAAAAAAGTGGGAAGGAGTTGGATGACTACATGCTTCAAAGACCGCAAAGAAGAAGAAGAACTAGAGAAGATAGACAGTTTAATATCAAGCGTATTTGCAAAAGGCAAACACAAAGACTGAATAAAAATGCTGTTATCTTCAAATCAAACTTCAACAAATTCTAAGTATAAAGTAATAAAACTTGTTCATTCCACTGGGTGTTCCTCATCGTTCGACTGACAATCTTTCAGTCTTATCAACAGTTATTCTTAAGTAGCTCTTGGCCTTGATAAGTGGTGACCTTACAATGTAACAAAGACCAAACACAAACACTGAATGAAAAATCAAACAAACTGCATTGATCGAATACAATAAAGATAAAAATAAAAAGACTTGTTTTGGTATGAGAAATATATAGATGTGGTTGTTTTTATGTTTCATTGTTGTTGTCAGAATGTGTGATTAAGACATGTGTGGTAACACGTGGCAGGTATGTTGGAGGCGTTATATTTTGCATGTGTGCAAGAAATGAGAAGTTCGAGGGTATAAGGCCCGTTTTCTTGATTTGTTTGTAAAAGAAACTGACCTCAGTAATAGTTGTGGGTGTGTTTGTTAGGGGTATTCTGACTGTTACTGAAAGTTTGCCATGTGTAAAAAAGTGAGAAGTTGCAGGGATGAGTCTTGACTTCTTGGTTTGTGTGTGTGTGCAAGAAACTGATTTTTCTTTTCTCTCTCTCTCTCTCTCTCTCTCTCTCTCTCTCTCTCTCTCTATATATATATATATATATATATATATATATTATCATATCCTCACTTTCATATATAATATATATTACATTGTACCATTCACTATGCACTCTCTATGTACACATACACGATAGTTTAATTTTTTAAAGAATTACAAATGTTTTTTTTGTGGGACGAAAAAAAGATGATATGTTAGATGTGAGAGTTGATACAAAAATGATGTTATGCAAGATATGCAAAAACTCTAAAAAACTTTAAATAATTTCAGTGACTGAAATAGGAATGTAGCTTAAATAATTATAGGACAGTATTTAAAAATATTATATCTTTATTTTTATTTAGCAAGTGGGTTACAGGATGTATTAAAAAATATAATGCAAACAGTTATGTAAACAAAAATAATTGTTTTATTCTTCTTGTATTAACCAGTTTATATGCAAGAAGTGTGAGACAAAAGAGATGGATGAAAACTAAGATGTGGAGAAATTATATCTTGATGATGAAGCTATTGAAGTTGTCAAGAAGTTTTGTTACATTGGTGATACAATTGGAGCACAGAGTGGAGCAGGTGCTAGTGTGATTGCAAGAATTAAGAGTAGATAGAGTAGATTCAGGGAACTTCTTCCATTATTAACTAGCAGAACATTACAACTGTCAACCAAAAGAAGGATCTATCGGCATGTGTATCCAGTGTGATTATGTAAGGAAAAGAAATCTGGCCAGTGAGGGTTTACGATATGCGTTGGATGGAGAGAAATGATATGAGAATGATACGATGCATGAGTAATGTGAGTCTTACAAACAGGCTTAGATCTGATGATCTCAGAGGAAGATTAAATCTAGTCAGTATATAAGGATGCACATGAGGAAGAAATTGATAAATAAAGACCTGGTCAGAGATAGGTTAGTTTTGAAGTTAATTTCTAAAAGTCAGTCTGTAAGTTATGGATGTATACCTTTTCAAAGAGTATTAGTGTATAAATGATCACACTAGATCCGATGGGAGTTGAACTAGGGTTAGGCGATTTAATTGGCTGTAAGTTTATTTGTTTGGCCAATCATAAAGTTTCATCATTTTTTATGTGATTATTATCATGATCTATTACCTGGCAAGGATGGGTGCTTAAGCATGTCATTCATTTTCGTTTGTTAGATCTAGTCATTTTATTTTGAACTTTTATTTTTGAAATTTCAAATATCCATTGTATAAATTCAGCCCATGTCGTTTCTGTGACATTTCTGTCATTTCTAAGGAAAAGAAGAAAAGAAATACAGTTGGGATTAGTTTAGAGTTTTGAATTAAAAGAAAAATACAATAGCACTGAGTTTTGTGTATTCTTTCTTATTAGATTTCATTATTGATCTTTCTGCAAAAATGTAAAATGACACAGGTGTGATGATACCATATTTTCATAAAAGGTCAAACATGGCGAAATGTTGCACTTTTTTGGTCACAGAAAATTATTATAATTCTTCTATCAATTGCAGACTTCACCTTACCGAAGAAACACTCATATTTACACATTGATCTTAATAAAGCCTATTGCATTCTATATATATATATATATATATATATATATATATATATATATATATATATATATATATATATAATAGGTAATAATACAAAAACAAATTTCTATAGTTCAGATCGATTGGATAAATTTAAGCCATGGATCAGAAATTCAAAATCGTTAGACATAAAAGTCAAACACAGAGGAAATCAATTTCCAAAAACAAAAATGAAGCTCAATATTAAATATTTAAATTTCAAAATATCCAATATACCTATTAAATAAATAAATAAATAAATAAATAAAGTCTATGATTTAATAAAAAATTTGGAACAAAATAATATTTACACGGCTGTCTAGAGTAGCCGGAAGCAAACATAGGTTATATACGCTGTTTCATTAAATTCAGAAAGTTGAAAGGAAGATAAACTCACATGCAATCCAGAGAAAACATTAGAATATTGGCAAATGGATGATCAGATATTTCAAATTGTCATACATAAAAAGTTAAATTCAGGGGAGAAATCCAGCAACAAACAGTCAAATTCGGTTAAATGAAACGAATAATAATGTTCGAAGGAAATATTGAAATAATGCAACAAAGGTAAAGTTACATACTTTACAAGTTTATTATGATCAACAAGAAATAAAATTACCTTTGATCCATGGATTTCCAAAGAATTACTCTTATCAACAGAAGCAAAAACAACATAATTTGCTAGTTATTGGAAAGTATTAATTTAAAATATTTACAACATAATATCAAGTCATGCTTAAAGCAATATATATATATATATATATATATATATGATGATTGCCACTTCTTTACAGAAAAAGGGCATCGCCACAAGACTGCAATGCCCGGTTGTAGGCACGCAGATTGCTTAGCAAGCTCGACTTAATTTTACAAGTCTTGCTTAATATGACACACATAGCCACTGATTTCCGTTTGTATCTAGCTATATTAAACTCCTGTTTGATACTTGTTTATTAGGCTCCTACCAGGAGATCTCAAGTTACTCAGTAGACCAGCTCTTGACAAACAGACAGACTCTGCCACATAAACCACACACATGGTAAGGTTAAAATGTGACTGGGACGTTTGGCACTGATTGCTTCTGCAAAGTACGTTTAAAGATGGAGTACTCTATACGCTTTGCCTCAAATCTGCCACAACTATCATAGAGACACTTGTGCCAGACCGATCGCTTCAGACACATTCTCTCCAAGTTCTCCATGTTTATATCAAAGGTTTTCAGGTTGTTCTTTTATTACATCTTTAAAACGTAACTTAGGTTTGTGTTTCGGACGTTTTCATAACAGTTGCTTAGGGAACCTGTAATCTCCCATCCTAACTAAGTGCCCTGCCAAGCACATCTCTCTACTAGTAATACACACTTCTATGCTCGACACTCCAGATTGCTCTAGAACATTGGTGTCATGTGTATATGATTGCCACTTAATATTTAGGATCCTCCTGAGACACGTTTGGTCGAACCTCTCCAGAACCTTAATGTGTCTGCGATACGTTGTCCATGTCTCCGAAGAATTCAGGAGAACAGAAAAGACGCATGACTCATACACACAAAGTTTTATTTTGATGGTAATGGCTCTGTCTGACCACACTCACCTTTCAAGCCTACCAAAAGCTTTGCTAGCCTTTTCAGTTCTTAGACATATCTCAGAGTTTAAGGATCCATCTCGGGAGAGGGTGCTACCAAGATATACAAATGAGTCAACTGCACTTAATCTAGTTCCTTTGACGTAGATGTTGGTCTCTACATATTCAAGTCTTGGAGGAGTAGTGAGCATTACCTTAGTTTTCTCCAGATTGATGGTGAGTCCAAAAGTGGTATGTGCTCGAGAGAAGAGGTCCATTATCATCTGCATATCTTCCTTGGTGTGGGCAATGAAAACCGTATCATCAGCATAGATGAGCTCCCATACGAGGGTTTTTAAGGTCTTGAACTTTGTATTAAATCAGGCTAGGTTGAAGACCCTACCAGTGGTGCGGAAACGTATGAGAACATCGATGCTAGTTTTAAACATGTAGGAGAGGGCCGTTGCAAAATATATAGAGAACAACGCCAGTGCAAAAATGTCACCCTATTTAACACTGTTCTCAGAGAGTGACCCACCGTAAATGGATGCATGCCTTCATGTCCTAGTGAATTTTTAAAAGCATTTTACGAATCCTGGCAGGCATGCAATTTTACCAAGGACTGTCCATAATGCTGCTCTATTAATGGTGTCGAAAGATTTTGTCAGGTCTACAAAAACTTGATAGAGTGCTACCCATTGTTCGATGACGTTTTCCTAAAATACAGAAGATCAGACCAATATCAGTGCCGTCGGTTTCAAATTCTAACAAAAGGGATCTATAATAAGTCTCTTTACCGGACTCTCTTCAGCCCTGGTTTGTGCTCTTACTTTTTATTTTTCTTAATAATCGATCACTCTGCTTGGGTTCTCTCCCACTAACCTTACATATATATATATATATATATATATATATATATATATATATATATATATATATATATATATATATATATATAAATTAATATTAATTAATAGATTAATATATATATATATTAGTCATTATTATATTTTAGACGTATTTGGCATAATGATTAGAGTGCTCAATAATGAGCCCAAAGACTTTGTCAAACACGAAGTATTATAAGTTGAGGTACAAGGGTAAGTGAAGTAAATCAGGGAAAAGAAGTACTGCCCTCCCATACATCTTGATGTAGTCACCAATGAAAAGAGAACCGTCACCCTCGTATGGCAATACATAAATTCTCGTTAGGATTATTACTAGATTTGGCAAGTGTTTTTCTTACTCGGGATTCACCACTTACCAAAGCCCAAAGCCGCTCGAGGATAAAGTTTACAGATGGATGGATTGTCAGTTGGATGATGAACAATAATATGAGAGAATTAAAATCGTTGAATGTAATGAACAAAATTTTATTACTGAAAAGAAAGTATTTGTTGACATTTTACACGAAGATGTATATGTTGTAGTGTGCAGGGAAGCAGTCTAGTGTCAATCCTGTGGTAATGTTCTCCACAGAGGGGAAGTTCTTAGAAAGAAACTCTGTGCATCGAAATTCTGTTTCATTTTAGGTACACAGAGGAAGATAGGATGTTGTTTGCAGTTGTGGTAATAAGGCGAGCTCTTGTTGTGAATGTCTTACAAGGAGGAACCAAAGACTGGAACTGAGTCAAGCACCTTCCATTGAAAATAACGATATAGAAAAAGACTAGTAACATCTTCTTGGACTTTTAGCTAAGCACAAAGTGTAATATCTGTTCCGATACTAGATTTCATCTTCTCTATCCTCGATCACTGCAGGAGAAATCCTTCTAGACTGAGACAATTAACATTTTTGTCCCAATCCAGAGTGCCCTTTATTAAGGAGCTGGATTTTCTCCACATTAAAAACCGACCTTGCGTCTATCTCTGCCCTTGTAAAGAGACAAATTAAAAGGGACTTGTAGATATTTTTTTGTATCTAAAAATCTCTTTCTCTCTATCTTTCTCTTTCTCTCTATCTTTCTCTTTCTTTCTTGCTGAACACTCGACGTGGTCCACTTTTTACTCTACACTTAGGAGGAAAGTTTCTACTCTTTTTATCTCAACGAGAATTCGCCTATGACAAAACAAGGCTCATTTGCATAAGTGAACTCTCGTCATCACATAAAACCAATAAGATTCTATCTTGTAAGCAGAGTTCAATCTCCGATAGACGACACACGGCGCGAACCTCCCTCTTTTTCCTCGTACACCAGCATGATGGCTGCTCCAGGACTAGTAACGTCTCTTCTTTGACAAATTAAGTGTTTAAAAGAAGTAGAGAAATTATATGTTATTTGTGAAGTCAGTAATTTAACAAAATCGATTTTCTTAAATAAATGCTTGTCAGGATTATTATTTGACTGGGCTAGTGTTAAGGAGAAGTGGAGAAAAATGACGGCTTCTTTGAGTAATCTGTAATTCTCATAAATAACTCCTAACAGAACTGGCTCTAGGTTCTCTTGTAATTGTCGAGATCACCATCCGACCAACGTGTCTGCATTTATCATGATAACGACTAGAAAAGAAAGAAGTTTCTGATTTCTTCATTTTCCTAGATTTGTTTTGTTTTTTTAGAATTCAAACTTCACCGACTGGAAATTTATTTTATTTTCACAATTATAAAAATTAGTTTGCGGAACATTAATTTCCCCAAATATGATTACCGTACATTATTAATCAGCGACAATTAATTGCTGTGGATTAGAGAACATTAATTGATAACAATTAATTCCAAAGAATTATAAAAAATAAAGTTTTTATTTTTTTCAACATTATCATAATACTCGGGTTTGTGTATTATGAACAAAAAAACTGTTTAATAAAATCTTGCATCAATAATAGCTGAAAAAATTGTTCTGCCAAGAATGTATGAAAAGTGCCTCTATTTTCAATTTTTCGGGCGGTACAACCGCCACTTCCTAAGTGATTAACTGGATGTCAGTAGAAAACGTTACCTGCCCGTTGCACATAACCGGATGTTAAATTCATTTTTGAGCCCCCCCCCTCTGAGTTAGCGGTGAAATATAACAGCAGAGCCATTGAAAACTATTCGACCGGAAGACATCTGCCGTTGAAAGAGTGTTACAAAAATAACATATAAGAAGTAACAATCGACAATAAAGAGGTAAAGCTTAGAAAATTCACTTAAGAGCCCATCGAATGTTCATCAGCCAGTCAACAAAACAGAAACCCCTTAAATCAAGGGCTGCCGTAATGGCTCCAGCTCCTCTTCTGTCTTTGTAGAGTATTGTCCTGCTAAGTCTTATGAGGTGCACCCTCCCAGTCGTTACCTTCTCTCTTTTAGAAGGGGTTGGTTTAGGCACCTCAACTATTTATGGTAGCACTTCAAAGAGCATTGATGATCAAAATCTTTCTGACTGTCTCTCTTCTGACTTGGAGCAATAGGGGAAAAGTGGGTTGTTAATTTTAACGCCTCTAAAACCAAGCTTCTCTCTTTTAACCATCAAAGCTCGGATCTTCACTTCTCCCCAGTTAAAATGAATGGCCCCTTCCTTCAGGAAAGCCCCTTCTTTGATGAGCTTCTCGGACTGACTTTCACCTCAAACCTGAAATGGAAAACTTACATCAAATCGGTTGCTAAAGTTGCTAGAAAAAATGTTGGATCATTCTACTGCTCCAGAAAGTACCTTACTCCTGACGAAATCCTCTACCTCTATGAGAGCCAGATATGTCCTAAAATAAAGTACTGTTGTCATATCTGGGGAGGTGCTGCTTGGAGCACTCTTTCTTTTTTTGACAGAGTACAAAATCGACTGCGCAATCTAGTGGGGAGTGATTTCTTATCGTCACTACAGCCTCTTTCATACAAAAAAGATGTTGCTAGCCTCTCTCTGGTGTATCGTTATGTTAGTGATAGGTGCTCGACTGAGCTACAATTACTGGTCCCCCCAGTAAAACATTTACAGAAAGAATTCGTTTAGCTACAACCACAGCAAAGAACCTTCCTTTCTCTCTCTATTTACCAAAAACCAAACGAAACTTCCATAAACAAAGTTTCTTTCCTAAAACATCTCATCTGTAGAAAAAATACCACAAGTCTGCTTCTCAACCGACTAACACACGGTCGTCTTCAAGTCTAATGTAAACAAATACTTGTTGGGCTGTCTTCTTGGGTAAGCAATTCCTCTTCAGTAATCTTCTGCCGATCTTACCCAGTGTATCCGGTCCTCATGCTGTGGCGATCATCGTCTAACTGATTATCTCTTTAACATTTATCTTCGAGTGGCCTTTGTAAGTTGTGACCCATCAGTAAAGAAAAAAGAATGAAACAAAATCTCTTTTTGTCTACCGACTACAGATTATATTTAACAGGTGCTATCACTTTGAAGTAGTAATGCCAATTAAAAGGTAACTTAACACTCCCCAAAGCTCCCAAATTTCATACCTCATCATCGGATTCATTTTTGTGTTACTGAGACCGGATTCTTTGTACCCCATAGATAACACTCTAGCAGGTATTATCCGTGCAATGCTGATTTAGAATGAGCCATCGAATCCTGAAAACTAAAGAAATAACTGTATACTCCCCCAAACTTTCAATATTGATCCCTCAGCATCCAATGTCATTTTGACGTATGCAGAACAAATTATGAGCTGAATGTGCTACTGCTGAAATTAATTTTTAAAAAGTAGACTTTTATTTTTATCATAAAACTCATCTTTCCATGTAATAAATGCATTGGAATATGTACTGATTATATACACATATAACTGGGGGAAAACTGGGTTTCAATTTAACTTATTTTCTCAACAAAGTAGGTTGTGTTTCAAAAAATTTCGAATAGTATGTTTTAAAGGACACTCTTTATATATCAACCTTTAGATAGGACAGATTTTCTGCACAATTAGCTACAAGTTTTGGTTCGTCTAGTTGTTTTGCTTTACAGCATATCAACCCTTTTTTATGATTATTTAATGCTGAATTCACAGTAAAAGGTTTTCATGGTTCAAATTTTTAATAACTTCAAATATTTACAAATTAATTTGTTTTGAAATTATTTACTTTGTAAATATATAAACGAACGAGATATTTGTCACACTGGACTCTGAAAGATACAATTTCACCGAGCCAGAGTCGACCTGAGAATAATGGTAACTGGAGAGATAATTCCACATTCCCCAAAGGTCATAGGAAGAAGTTTCACCACAGGATGTTGTTTAAAGATTTTGAGTAGTTGATAGGGTTGAGAAGTAGGGTAGGCAATAAAAAATTGAAAACAAGGAGTGAAAACGATGGATTTCGAGCTGGTGAGTGTGGGTGTGAGGCTGTAGGGGAACAAGGGAAATTGACACCGATTGATAAGGACACCAGTGGATTATTATTGGACGACAAGGTGAAAGATTGGAACTCAACACGGCTGGACAGGTTTCCACGTGGTTGATAATATGAAGAAGCTCTGTCTTATATTCCTAATCTACCATGTTGGGTAGAAAGTTGTTTATTGTATGTTCTTTTATGCTGTGCCATAAGTCCACTTTACATTTGTCAATATGTAAATAAAATGTGTATATTGTATTTGGTCGTAGTTTTCCTTATTTTTGTGTCGTATAGCATTAAGTTTAGTAAATATCAGAGATAAAGAGAATATTTTTTTATAAAATATTTAGAAAACCTTCACAACGCAGATTATTGTTTTTAAAAATAAATTATTTATTTATCTTAAAAACATATATTTTTTTTAAAAAAATATATGTTTTTAAGATAAATAAATAATTTATTTTTAAAAACAATAATCTGCGTTGTGAAGGTTTTCTAAATATTTTATAAAAAAATATTCTCTTTATCTCTGCCATTTCGCCAACGCTCCTAATGTGTGAAATTTTCAAAATTTAGTAAATATGTTTTCTTTTTACAGAGTGGTAAAGCTAACGTAGATTTGAACTAAGAAGGCCTTGCCCAAGGGAGTCGAGTTTAATGGCGTGTCCAGGATATCAATTGGTTCCTAACATATGAACCGAACGTTGAAACAAATCTGGATTGATGTTTATCTAACTTTTGGGATACGGACTTATCCTTATTTGCATTGTTTTGTGTCTTTGGATTTTTGTTCTTACCATTGCTATTTATTTAATTTCATCAGGTGGTTGTCTGACTTGCTATTTGCTTTCTAGCTTCACTTCCCCACTTGAAATGCTTTCGTCTAAAGGTTACAGAGAGGCACGTGTTTTACTCGCTAACCTTTGCATGGTGGGGTGGAAGTAAATATATTTATTGCATATATATATGTATATATATATATATATATATATATATATATATATATATATGCATAAATAAATACACATTGGTCTTTATTATAAATTGGAGGATAATCTTTCCTGGAGTAGCATTTACCTTGGGAAGGTTAAGTCGGCGTCCTCCCCGCGGAGAAAATTACTGGGGATTATTAAATTCATAAGTGATCCCTAGTCACATGTATATCACAATCAGGGAGATTATTTTAACAACGTTAGTTTTTGCAGTTTTGTTGTTTTGCTTTTTAATGAAGTGATGCCGCCCTCTTCCATATCCTGACTATAATTCCCAACTGGTCATCCATCTTGTACTAACCAGAATCAATGTGGCTTAACTTTGGTGATGTAATGAGAGCCGGTGTATGAATTTGATTATAACAACTAATTCAAGAGTTATGACCCTTGATCCACGAAGAGAAGGTAAAAATTATCTGTTAATTGCATCCCAGTATTTAGGAAACATCAGCCTACACAATACACAAATAATCAATAACAGTCATATTTGAACACTGGAAAAACAGCACTGTTAGTAAACTATGTGTTACAGGTTATGTGGTCTGAGGTGTGTATAATCTCATTATACACTTACTTGCTGGTACTCTCCATGTCAACATTGTCATCTTTGATTAATTCACCAAACACATAAGGCTTCTTTAAAATGGATCATTTATAACCATGAGGAACAGAGTAACAATATGATTACAAAGATCTGAGAGAAAGATATTCAAAAGATGCTCACTAGGTTAAGAGAGCAAGAGAGAAGAAGAGAGAGATAGAAAGAAAGAGATAGGGAGAGATAGACATAGGCTTTAGCCGCCTTTTATGCAAAGTTATCACATTGTTCACTCACCTCATTTGGCACTTTGGGACGAGCACCATTTTTCGTGACCGCTCACTTGAAAAGCTGACAGGAACAGAGATCACAATAATGTTTTTCAAGAAATAATGTGAGATTCTTAACTTCTACTTATTTGCTGGGATTACATTTGGAATACGGATCCGTCAACCATTCCACCAGCTCTATCGCTTATCACGTCTATTCGAATGAGAGCTTCATGATCTTATAAATGCACTTGAAGAAGGCATGAGATATGTCGAAACGTGGTTGAAAACGAAATAGCAACTGTAAGAATAATAGTTCAAAGTAAAACAATACAAATAAAATTGGGTTAATTTTTTAAAACTTTCTTTGCCAGAATGATTGTTTTGGGGTCAATTTTCGATATCTGTCTGACTATTAGCAGTTTTACCTCCGCCTAAGCATTTGATTGGTAAGAAAGGTAAAAGCAAATAATCAATTTTCCCTGGCATTGATCTCTTTGATATCAGGTAGGAAGTGCGAATCATGACTGTTAATATTAACCTTTGATTACTTGTATTTTTTTTTGTCTTGAAAACTGATCGGAGATCATCAGTAATGAACTACTTACCCAGATGATATTCATTAGACAACCTTGGAGCTTGTAGAGGGCATAGAGAATATAGAGATCTGTTGGGCCTCATGCTGTTAAGCTGTTGAATTGTTTAGATTGTACTGAAACCGGAAGTACATACGGACATAGAGAAATCAAGTTATAAATAGAACTGACTGATTATAGAGGAGGAGGGGGTCTCTATTTTTTAGATGTAAATGCATATTTTAACGGAGTTACTAGAAGACAATTATATGTACTAACATTTGGAATGGTCAAAAAAGGGGGCGAAAAAAAATGGCGAACAGAAAAAGAAGAAAACCATTGTATTTATGAGCTATTTTAAATCTAAATAAGATGCATTAACTCGTGTTGTTGTTGTCATTGTTTTTAAGTAGGAGGAGGAAGAGAGGGAGGAGGTGGAGCGAATCGGACTGCTGCACAGAGTCCTAATAGATCGTGCCTCAGGATTGTCTGGTTTGCCTGCAGTCCTCCTTGATGACTGTAGATATTTCTTATACTTGCAAAATTGCAGGTTTTATCCCCCTCCTTGCCATCCAATGCAGCAACGTTATGTAGTTGCTTACGAAGTCGGGGAAGGTCTGATCCAGACCACATAAAGAAATGACGGTTGCACATGCACAAAAGCAATTGTGTTATCTGCAGTCCATGGGTTTGCAGTTCCACGTTTGTACACGTCTTTTCTTGCTTTTGGAGTAAGTAGGAGGAGGAAGAGAGGGAGGAGGTGGAGCGAATCGGACTGCTGCACAGAGTCCTAATAGATCGTGCCTCAGGATTGTCTGGTTTGCCTGCAGTCCTCCTTGATGACTGTAGATATTTCTTATACTTGCAAAATTGCAGGTTTTATCCCCCTCCTTGCCATCCAATGCAGCAACGTTATGTAGTTGCTTACGAAGTCGGGGAAGGTCTGATCCAGACCACATAAAGAAATGACGGTTGCACATGCACAAAAGCAATTGTGTTATCTGCAGTCCATGGGTTTGCAGTTCCACGTTTTGACACGTCTTTTCTTGCTATACGCAGTTGCAGAGACGTTCATAGGACGATGGAGGCTGATGTTGATTCTTCCTGGATTTTAAAAGAGCCCTGTTAGCTATGTAGCTCTGACATTACTTTGTGGCCATCACCCTTACTACAGTGAGGTAGTGTTGGACTTTAGAGTGGGGGGCTGTTGCTACTGATTAAGAAACAACGATATAGTATCTTTGTTAGAAAGTAAAAGGAAGGGGGATATTATAGGTTTCAATTCCTTGAGCAAGAACAGGAATTTTTGAATAGTCAGCAGTTAAGTTAAGTCAATCAGTTAGAGACATGAAGTAAGAGTTTTACACTAGAGAATACTCTGTCTCGATGGGCCTCACTTTCTTAGGAATTTATGATTCAATGAAATATATAAGATATCAATGGCTTTCATTGGTCGAATGAGATCATGTGTTAAGAGAGAACATTCTAGAATTGTCAGAAGGTCACTATTTTAGCTCATAGAAACAATTGTATGGAGCCTGAAAAGAAAATTTTAAAGGAAGATTATGATTGGTTGTGAGGAAAGGACTGAGTGAGAATTAAGACAAATATAAAAAAATGACCTCTGCCTAGAAGTATCTCTTTTCCTCTGACCAAGAACTGGACAGATATTACACTCTGATCCAGACCGAAAGATAAATTGCCTCATCCTCAATGTTACTTTTCTTTTATTTGACAGACATCACACAGAACGCAAAGTTTAATTTTGAGGTACGACCTTATTTTCTTTGCCCCACAAATGCTATACTTTAATTACCATGTATTGTCGACTTTAATTATCTTTTAGGTAGAAATAAAATGTAAAAACATTTAAAAGAAACGACAACTTTTTTAAGATATTGAGAATATATTAATTTTTTTCTTTTTCTTTGGAATGTCGACATTTATATTTATTTTTTTCTTACTGGAAGAACAAGTAAAACATTGTGAGGAGTCAGTCTAAGCTATTTTAACCAACTCTCTCAGAATCTACCACAACTAATGTATCGCTTGCATCATACACATTCTTCCGCATTAGTCTCATTTGGATATTTTTGTGAATACCAGTTGTTAATCAGATTCATAATTGTCCATTGTCAGTTGACTTGTGTCATACCCTAAATCCTAACAGCATTTCCAAAATTCTTTACCAAACTTTAATAATTCGTTGACTTTTTAGTTTTTTATGTTCCGAGTTTTCATTAGTAATTTTTGCTAAAGTATTCATTCATCCTCTTATCATGCTAAATATTTGCTCTTTAAATTTCAAGAAACCGATAAAAACACAATATCAGAGGTTTTTAATCCTTAAGATAGTCACCATTCATCACTATAAACTATTCTCATATGACAATAAGCGTTATATTATAACAGTCATAAACTTCCTTAAAAAAAGAAAACTGACCTATTTTGACATTTCTCATGAAGTAACTCAAGCCACTCACACGATTTTACAAACTTCTAAAGTGATGCTAATCTGCTGGTCCAGATAATATGATGGATGATGTATAATTTCTCAGACATATTATTCCAGATCTTTGGTTTTTTTTGTTTAGAATGTAGTTGTACATACAACTTCATCATATTAACATTCTCCATGATGTCTCATTTCGGGTGAAACGCAAAATGCCACCCATGTTTAATAAAAACAAATTTCCGTTTATGCCTGACTTTTCCAGCAAGTTTAAATCACGAATGTCTAACAGTTTACGTTTCATCGCTGTTCAATGATATGTGAAACCATTAATGATCATATTATCATAAGAGGTATGATTATGAATGAGTTTCATACTAACCGGACCATACCCCCCAGATTTTTATATGTGGGTTTGTCTCAGACACAATGTCCACCAAACAATACCCAGACTATTTCGGAATTGAAGAGGGTCATCACAGCCCAAACAGATTCGGGTGCACATTCAAAGCATATCATTGAACAGCGATAAAACAAAGACTGTTGGAAATTTGGTGGGCAATTCAGGCATAGGCTTAAAATTATTTCTACGAAATACGGTTGGATTGTAGAAAGGATTGTGAATTTTATTAACGATTCCATGTGTTAGTCATTGGTCGAGTAGATCCATTAGTATATGAAGTGGTTAGTTGAGAATAACAGGAAAAACAGTTCAGCCAGGATCAACTTGATAAACCCAAGGTGAAAATTGCTAGACTCTAGGAATTAATAGAAACGGATATGACGTCACATGGCTTGAAGAGAGAGTGAGAGAAAGAAGAGAATAGTACGTTTGGGAGCACTCAATTCGTAGACGTGTATAATAATAAATTGGGATTGACAAAACATGATTATTAATCAGTGGGTTCGATCGCTCTCCCCCTCCCCCATGCCTCCCTCTCACTGGTCAGTGATTTG
>OY744530.1:48766583-48944083 GCA_963556195.1 Sepiola atlantica | reverse complement strand
ACTGACAAAGGCGACACACACAGTGCCTACTGAATTGTACTCATACACTCTGTCACACCCATACACGCATTGATACACACAATGTATAATCCTTTACACATTGTCACACGCATACACACTCAGAGAAAACAAACATATAGAACCATTCACTTCTAAAACTCAGACTTTTTCTCACTCAAACTCAACTTTACAAAAAAAATGACTTTCAATCACTTGTACATCTGTACATATATAAATATTTTCTGTTTGGTAAACATGTTTAATCTCTTTTAACTAACATTCGTGTTTTTATCGATGTTTCAACTTTAAATCACTAGCATGACTCTTGATGTATTTTCAAAGACACACCAATCATCTACGCACTATCTAAGCGAGGGTCCATACGACCTATAATATATTCTACATCTTGCATACTTTTAAAGTACTCAATAGTTTAGCAGAGTATACATATATAAATGTATATACATTATATACTATTAGTATATTTACTTTCAATTTGTTTTCCCTTTCTTTATTTTAACTATGTAGTTTTTACGAAGATATATTTTTTGTTCCAATAAAAATTAAATAACTCTGTATAGACGAGTACCTTCTAAACACAAACCTTCCAATGTTTGTGTACAGACACTATTACTTACCCGCTCCCTCCCTCCCTCCATAAAAAAGCCCTAGTCTCTAAGAATACAAAACTTATTATTACACAGAGTTCTATTGACGCATCTTTTTTAGATTGTGGATAAAAAATAAGCAATTTGCACGAAAGAGCATTTTTCCAACTATCTTAATGTCAACTTACTTAATATAGCTTCACATTAATATTTTACTCCCCCCACCACAAAAAAAAACAATTCTTTTCGCAATCTTATTTAAAATGATGAATTAGTATTTATTTATTTTGGAAGTCATTTCTTTATTTGAGGCAACCTTTTCATAGGCCCGATGCCCTTCCTGACGCCTACCCATGCTTTTGGGATCAGTGTTTTTATCAAGACACCATTTCTAGGTGATTGCCTATCAAGGCTAAAGAGCACTAAACCTGCCCTTTGGGGCCTTTTAAAAATTAAAAAAATTAAATTTTTTTAATTTAGTAATACCATCAACAGAGGGTTGAGCAAGTGCTAGTGTGATTTCAAGAGTTAGAAGTAGATAAGGTAAGTTCAGCAGAGCGTTTGAACTGTTGACCAAAGGAAGAGTCTATCAGACATGTGTATGCAGTGTGATGATGTATGGAAGTGAAACAAGACCAGGAAGGGTTGAGGCATGCGGCGCATGGACGAAAATGATATGAGAATGGATGTGTCATGTGAGTCTTAAAGACAGACTAAGTTCTGGTGACTTTAGAGGAAGATTAACTCTGGACAGTATAGGGAGATGTGTGCAGAAGAGTAGACTTTGATAGCATTCTCGTATTGAAAGAATTGATGAGAGTTCCTAGATGTAAAACAGTTTAGGTAACAGGTCTAGTTCACAGAGAAAGGCCACAGGAAACATAGAAGAAAGTGATAAAATTTGACTTGAGACATAGAAAAATAAATAAAGACCTGGCCATATAAAGAAAAACAAAAATGTTTAACGACAGAAAAGCAACACTTCTTTTATAACAGCAACAACAGAAGGTTTATTGAAATAGGGAGAAGTAAAAAGTCTGCTGCCACCAAGTTGATGAATATATCTTTGGTGAAGATTAAATCATGGGATGTTGGTAACGAAGGCAGAGGAGAAGATGAGATGCCAGGGGACCGTCTGCCGATCGTCTGCAATTTCTAAAGCGGCTGAAGTAGTCCTTTAGGGAACTAATGATATCAATGCGCTTTGCGAGTTGATTGGCCAACATTTGGCCAAACCACGTCACAGGAACATGATGATGATGATGATGATGATGATGATGATGATGATGATGATGATGATGATGATGAATAATCATGAAGTAAAAAATTTATGATTATTAAAAACAAAAATATTCTGATACCGAACCAGTGAACACCAAAGGTATATACTTCATATTATATTTAGTATTTTATAAACAATCATTCAAAAACTATTACTTACTAGTAATTAGTTGTGGTAGACAATATGATTATGCGATTTCCAAATTCCATACTTAAAGTTTATTCTTACTTTTAGGTATGAGAGGGGAGAGTTGCCCCTTAGTTACCTTTTCACCTAAAATCACTCTGATCCGGGGTGGTAGTGTCTGTCATGGTTCCATCTATGAGTTAAATAGAATATCTCCTGGATATGACCTTTTTTTTATTTACTAATTAGTCACCGCTTATCAAGAGCAAAAGGTACTCGAGGATAAGAGTTAATGAGATGGATGGATTGCCAGTGGAATGATTAAGAAGACTATGAGACGATTAACAATGACGAATGGAATAAACAAAGTTTAATTACTTATGGGGACGATTGATGACAAGTATTTGTTGACATTGGATGTGGAAACGACCATGTTTAAGTTAATCCCATAGTAATGTGTTGCACAGACGGGAAGTTGATTGAAAGAGACTCTGTTCATTGAAATTCCATCTGATGCTAGACACACAGAGGAAGAAGGAAAATATCCTTTCAGTTGTGGTAGCAAGAAGAGTTCTTGTTGTGAATATCTTACATAGAGAAACCAGATATTGGAGCTCAGTTTGAACCTTCCATGGAAATAACGATGGAGTAAATAAAGACAAGCAACATCTTTTCTGTGAGGAATGCGTTGTAGAGAACATAAGAGATCTGATGAGATATCCACATTTTCAAGCTATGGGAGTGTGGAGTCGCTCCATAGCTGACATTATTCCTAGGTCTACTCCTCTTTCCTTTTGGCCAAGATCAAAGTGTAGTATCTGTTCCGATGGATACTGCACCCCATAGACCGGTATCGTCTTGGCCTTCAGGGCTTGATTCCGCCGGTCTATGGGTTTGTCCTGTGCAGTTCTAGGAGGTCCACCCTCCCAGGCTTAGCCTCCCCTCTTTGGGGAGGAGTAAGTTTATTGCTTACTGCCTGAGGCGCCCCTACCGGGGAATGCCGACGGGGCTGCCCAGGCAATTTTTAATGGCCAGAGTGCTCACCTTCTCGGGCGCTGGCTTTTCAAGTCCCACTTTCCCGACCCGACCTTTGGTCACATCTTACCTTGTGGGAGTAAGTTAAAACTGGCCTTGTGCCTAACCTCCTGGAGAGGAGGTAAATAAATACTCTTAACCAAAGTGTTAGTAGCTGAGAGGGTTTCACCTATGAGTTAAGAAGAATTTATCGTCGGTAGACGATTTATTTACAAAATAAAGTGTGTCACCCATGGAATCGCTAATAAAATTAACAATCCTTTGTGCGATCCAACCATATTTAGTACAAATAAACTTCAGTCTATGCTTGACTTATCCAGAAAGTTTCAGTCATCAATGTTCAACAGTCTTTGTTTTATCACCATTCTATAAAAAGCACACCTGGATATGATATGCAAAATTGTCAATAACTCTGACACACTCCACTTTTGGTACTGCCCCTATTTTGTCTGTGATGACCCTCTTCAGTTAAGGAATAGTCTAAGGATTGTTTTGATAGACATTATCTTTAAGATAACCACACAAATAAAAATCTGGGGATTACGGTCCGGTGAGTGTGAAGTCCATTCAAGAGCACACCTTCTACTGATATGATGATTATCAGAATGTCCTGCATATCATCAAACAACAATAAAACAAAGAGTCTATTACATTCATAGCTAAAATTTTGTGAACAAGTCAGGCATAGACTGAAATTTACTTATGCCAAATATGGTTGGATTGTGAAATTTATTAACGGTAACATTTTTGAGAGGTCACCCTACTCAACAAAATAATGTATTAATGTTGAAGATGTAAAGAACTGAATGTATTAAAAATGTAAAGAATTGTTCTAGGATGGACAGCCTTCTCCAAAGTAGACAACATCATGAAGAGTAGAAAGTCCACTATAAGCATTAAACAGAAAGTGTTCAACAAATACATCATGCCTGTTATGACACATGGTAGTGAAACATGGGCACTCAACTATGCAACAATAGACAAGCTAAGAGTGGCACAATGCAAAATCGAATGCATTATGCTTGGCATCAGTCTACGTGAAAGAAAAAGAAACAACTGGATATAACAGCAAACTGAACAGCATCATCACCATACGAACGGCTAAACATAGATGCGCAGGTCACCTTTCGAGATCTACAGAGGTGGACATCTAGATCAACAGAATGGACTCCAAGGCAATGGAAAAGACTGAGAGGAGGGCCAAAACCCTGTTAGAAAGACGACCTCGACAGGCAAGTTGGTCCTACATAGTCATGCCTAGCCAGGGACAAAACAAGGTGAAAGGAAACCAGGAAGGGGTTCCTCCTCCAGGAGTGATCAAAAACCATGATGATGATGATGATGATGATGATGCAGTTGCTGCTGCTGCTGTTGCTGCTGCTGCTGCTGATGATGATGATGATGAAAGAACTGGAAACATAAAAACCTTTATCAAAATGGATGAGTGACATTAATTAACCTAAAAACAATGCTCTAAAATAAAACAAACAAAACTAAATTTTAAGTAAAACAATGAAAATTAACTCATTTAAATCAATAAATCTTATATTAGAATAAAAGCAATGATAAATTATTTCTCATCAATAAGTAAATAATATTTAGGAATAATGACATTTTTTTGTTATATTAAAAATATCATAAGACATGCAAATTTATTTTACTTACACGACAAACACATACATAACATCACTCTTTGTTGCCTTAACAGCATTCGGAATCGACTTCGAAATCTAGTGGGGATGATCTCTTCTATTCCTTACAATGCTGTTTACACAGAAGAGACGTTGCTAGTCGCTCACTACTCTATCATTATTTATTTCCATGGAAGATGCCTGACTGACCACAAATCTCTGGTTTCACAGCAAAAACTCGTTTTATTACAACAATAAAGAAAAAAGTTTCCTTCCTTTCTCAGTGTGCCTAGTATCAGGCGAAATTTCAACGAACAGATCTTCTTCGCAAAGACTTCCCAAACGTTGCCACAGGACTGCTTCCCAACATGTTACAACTTGCTCGTCTTCAACGTCAATGCCAGCAGATTCCTATCTGGAACTCTCCCTACAAATATTCAAACTTGGTCCTGACAATCATTCTATCTCATTAACATTTATCCTCAAGTGGCATCTCGCCTTGATAAGTGGTGGCTATTTAGTAAAAAAAAATCTCGGTAATCTTTTCCCCTTGCTTGAACACTGACGAAGCATATTTTTTCACCATTTTTGATGGAGGATGTATGCTAGTTAGTGAATAATTGACCGTGATAGGAAGTGAATTCAGCATAGCTAATTTCATAGTCTGCAATGCTATCCATTACAGCAATAACACATCTACCCCAATCTATTTGGGGATGGTATTATCAGATAAGAGTGAGTAGGTGAAATAACGTTTATTTAACAAACTGTTATGCACTCACTTCACTCCGCTCATTGGGAACGCTATTTCGGTGGATGAAACATTTATATTGGAAATTGTACATCTCAAATGGATCTCTCCAATTTCCTTGTTTATTTGCATCAAGAAATTACTTTTGGTATTAAGTCTGTTTGGTGCCAATAAATGTGCATTACCATTATTATAATGCACTCCTCCCGCCCCCCCTCTCTCTCATCAAAACTAAAATAACTATGTGCTAAATTTTAGAGAGAGAAAAAGTTGTTTACATAAAAAATATATTTTTAGATTGCCACATACTTTAATTTATATATTCTCTTGTTTATTTTGGGAGCAAATTTGTGTTCTTATTGATTATATTAAAAGTCAAAAATTATAAAATGTCTTCTAAAGATTTCCCAGACATAAACCAAGGAATGTCTTTGGTCTCTAATACTTATTTATACAACTGGTGCCATTGACGATATTATTGGTTTAGAAAAAAATTGAATTCTTTTTTTACATTGGAATATTTTACTGCGTATTATGACTATTGTGATACTACCCCTTGCCGGAGGATGCTTCCTGGCTGTTCTGTAGATTTTTCCCTCGGTTGTGTCTTTTTCACGGCACAAATGTAACACTATCCTAGGGATGGAACCCAATGTAGTTTTATGACTTGCCGGGAAGTGTAACTTGGTGTGTCCACACTGTAGGGACGTCTCTTGAAAGGAATCTCTTCATCCTTGTATGGTACTACTAGCTCTCTGGTGATAAACGATAGGCATATCCTCTTCCATGAAGGTGTTAATTCTGTCTTTAGGCTTGACAGGTCTTTGGTCAGATTTTAGGTGTCATTAATTCTCTCCAGACAATTAATTATCTGGGCTGAGGAAACTGTCGTTCTGAAACTTGAACGCTTGGATAAAAGGAGCAAACAACCTATAATTTTATATATGAAAAATATATAATGTTTTTTTATTTTTACATTCCCTAGAAACTTAACAAACTTGAGAGTTAGCTTGAGTTGGTTTTGTACGACTCCTAAGCATGAAGTAGAAATTCCAACTGAATTCTTTTCCCTCATAGTGACAAACACGAGAGAGAGAGAAAGTACACATCAAAAAGAAAGAAACAGAAAGACTAGTCACCGATGTGTTTACTTCACAAGTCCCAGGTGACAAGTTAATTGGGTTCAACCGTTTTGACCTTTCGAAAGTAACTTCAAGGCCCCAATCTCATAAATACCTGCCAAACTAAGCTAGCAGCAGATCTGATTAACAACACACTTTTTCTACTGTCTGCTGGTATGAAACTTTTATGTGACAATAACACTTTCTTTATTTTATGTGTCTCCCCACGAGAGCAATAATGGTCAGGCACAAGGATTTTAATGTAGGGAACTCCAACCTCCCCAAAAGAGCGCTTATCATGATACTACATTATTTAGTAACTACATTTGTAGAAAATCAGAAGAATACCCGTTCTAGGACGGATAAAATTAACAAAACAGTTTTACACAACTTTTATGTCACCTTATGAAGATTAAAATTAAAATAAGATGAAACTTTACATCTAGAATGCTTATTCCAATTTTGATCAAATTCTATTACATACGCCTATGTCTAAAATTTAAGGCTTAAGCTTAAAGAGACTTGAAAAGAAATTGAAATTCAGAAAATCTTGCTTAATTGGTGTCTAATGACTATAGATCAAATTTAATGCAAAACTGAAATATTTGAATGTTTAAATGTGAGGTTGTGCCCATATTATGCCTCTTAAAATCTCTTAAAAGGCTCCAAAGAAACTAAAATTTGGGTAACATTTATAATAACATAATACTATCATTAAAATTTCACATAAATCGGAGGTATCTGAATTTTCTCTGAAGGGTTTTGCCCACCTTTTTGTCTCCTTTGTATTAATTGAATAAAACTGCATATAGCCCACATTATACACCCTTCTTTTTTTTTAACATAGTTCACTCCAAACAAGATAGCCGCCACTGTAGAGATAAGGGGCTACTGAGAATTAGGGTGGAAGTTTTGGGTGACATCCTAAGTTGGAAGCTGTGCAGCGTGATGTCTGTTTCCATTAGTTTTAAACATCTGCATGTCGGTACAGTCAGGGAAACAGGGATCTGAGAGGGAGTTCCAGAGGCTGTCAGCATGAGGAAAAAAGCTATTGAAGTAGAGGGCTCTCCGGCATCTGGGGACTTCCACAGTGAATAGATGGAGCTTAGCTGATTGTCGCGTTGGTCTAGTGTATTTACATCGAGGTGGCATTAGAGCAGATAGTTCATTGGAGCACAATCCATTGAAGCATTTGTAAAACAAGCAAAAGGATGCAACATTGCAGTGATGGGACAGGGGCTGGAGCTTGGTGGATAGTGAGGGACCTGTTAAGTTGGTGACTCTTTTTTGAACCTTGTCTAAGAGTGAGAGACTAGTAGATGATGCACCAGTCGACATGTGCAACAATAATCCATGCATAAGCGGATGGTGGCTTTGCAGAGATACAGGATAATGTCAGGTGTGAGGAGTTTACTAGCACGATAAAGTGAGCCCACCTTCTTTGCAGCAGCCCTGACAATGTCTTCAATGTATTTGTTCCAATTAATGTTATCTGTTAATGTTAGGCCAGGGAGTTTGAATGTTGAACTCTCAGCTAGGGTGTTATTTGCTATGACAATCGGTGGTTGGAGAGGTTTCTTGTAGTTATTGAAGGCAAGGAGATTTGTCTTTGTGGCATTAAAAGTTACCAATCATTTATGGTCCCAATCCACTACAGCCTGGAGGTCAATTTCTAAAGATTCAGCCATTTTCTAGGATATAATCGCCTCCATTTTGCCCACATGATGAGAGTAAAGCATTGTGTCGTCAGCAAATATACCTATCTCAGACTCGATGTTATCAGGGAGGTGATTTATGAAAATCAGGAATAATAAAGGTCCAAGGATGGATCCTTGGGGTACACCAGCATCTATGTCATGTTGCTTAGATGAACGGCCATCGAGGACAACCTGGCTCTTTCTTTTTGTTAGGAACGATCTAATTATTTTAAATATTTGTCCAGTAATACCATATGAGTGAATTTTTAGGAGAAGCCCTTTGTGCCAGACCTTGTCAAAGACTTTGGATATATCAAGTTCTACTGCCCTAGCTTCACCTGCCTTGTTCAGTGTATGATATATGCGTTCAGAGATTACCGTTATGATATCTGCTGTAGATCGTGCTTTTGTAAGTCCATACTGGCGGTCAGAAAGAAGTTTAGCATTAACTAATTGTCGGACGATCGCTATATTGATTAAGGACTCAAGGATTTTAGCAAAGATCGAGTATAGACTAATTAGTTGGTAGTTCTGAGAATCAGTTCTATCCTCAGACTTCTTGAAGACTGGTACCACAGAGGCAATTTTCCAGCTATCAGCAAGGTAGTTATTGTAAAGTTTGGAGAAGACAGTGGTTAGTTCAGCAGATCATTTCTTTATTACTATTACAGGTATACGATAAGGCCCAAATGCTTTGGAAGTGTCAAGTTTTTTATGATGTCCCTGACTTGATATGGGGTGATGACCAGGTTTTCAAGTATGGCTTCAGTCCTCAATGGGAATTTAGGGAGAGGGTGACTTGCCGAGTCCAAAGTGGACTTTGAGGCGAAACGCTGGGAAAGTAGTTCAGGCTTATCAGTTGCCATGCAAACGACAATATTGTGGTTTGATAGCGGGAGAATCGTTGATTGTCTATTGTTCATCACACTATTGTAGATTTTCCAGAAATCGCGAGTACCTAGTTTCTGTGACTGAATGCATTATTTAGTTAACTCTGTATACCTTCTCTTTACTTCACCTATCACTGCGTTACAAGTATTTCTTGACTCTATAAATTTCTTTCTATTCGCAGTTGACTTATGGCAGCTGAATTGTCGGTATGCTTGCTGCCTCTCAGCAATGGCAGCTGCACAGTTCGAGATGAACCATTGAGGAGAGTGAGGTTTGCTCAAGAATACCCAAACAGTCAGCAGGAAGAGAGTTCTATAAAAATGACGTTCTTGGAAAGAAGCTACTGGAATAAGAAGATGTATTATAATGAGGTACCTGAACAGCGAAGTGATATATAAATTCGATCAGCTCTATACCGTTTAGTGATAATAAATTGAAACATCACTTTTATTTTAATATTGCAGCATCCTATTTTTTCAGCCTCTGATTTGCTGATATAAACATATTTATATTTTATTTACTGTTTAAATCCGGATCCGGTTTTAATATGATATTCACTTGCTTTTTTATCAGTTTATTAAACAAGAATTCTATAAAACATCTCGGACAAGCTCTGCCCATGAAAACAGGGAGAAAGCTTGAAAAAGATGACAGAAAATAGATGTAATAACAGAACATAAAGCAGTCTATGATATCAAACGAACCTCATCCTCAATACCTAACCTTAATTTCAAGACGTCTGGCAACAGAGTCGTTATTGATATATGAAACAACTTTGTATGTGAACAAATACAACGAATAAAGGAAGACTTATTTTTATAAAGAAATGTTACATGTGTTTCTTTATCACTAAGAAACTGGACATTTAAAATAAGTATCGATTGCAAACATCTGGAGGCAAATGTTTGGTTAATGTATATAAAATTATCAGTTCTTTTTTTTACAACTTTTTAAGAAGATTTATAAACAAAGCTGTTTATTATGTGTTTGGAAAACAAAACAGCAGCAATGAAATAAAAAAATCGATAATATCGAGCACTTATTAAAACCTGCTTTTCAAAATGACAATTCAAATTAGTCATCCCATTTACTATTTTGAGTGCCATTATTTCTGTCTATCTCACATATAAAGATATATTTTTATGGAAGTCGCTCAAGACAAGGCACGATGCAACTTGATGAAAGGAGCTAAAAAGTAGGAAATATGATTATAAGACAGGAGATGCCTGTTGATGAAAACAGTCAGCAGGAAGAGAGTTCTACAAACATGACGTTCTTGGAAAGAAGCTACTGGAATAGGAAGATGGATTATAATGAGGTACCTGAACAGCGAAGTGATGAATACTAGACCAACGAGTACAACGAGCTGGAACAAACGGAGCAGGAAATAAATCAGACAATTTTAAAGAATACATGTTATAATAGTACTTATAGAAGTAACTGAAACTAGCAACGTCAAGTACGTTAGAGAGAGGGTGCAGAGAAAAAAAGGTTCTTCATTACCAAAAACTCAAGTAGTATATAGCATTATGAGATGAAAGATATGTGGTTTCTTAGAGAGCACTTAACCATTCTTCTAGCATATAAAGTCATCTTGTCGAATTTTTAAAGTCAGACCCAAATAGTATTTAAGTTGACAAATCAAACGTTGCTTCTGACTAGCTAATTTTCATTTGTTATTTTTGACTATGTTATAATAGCATACTTCCCTACAATTTATTTTTAAAATACTTAATCCGGCCCAAACAACTGTTAATATGAAACATTTAAAATAATTACCTAAAAATAAAAATTAGCAAGGGGATAATTCATTTTATATTGAATAATATAATAGGAGTTGTCTATCTTAATTTTGAAATTAGGCAAGCAAATGAAAGTAAAATGATTCCAACGCCGAGTATGTACAGCTAGTATGTAATAAGAATGTAATTAATAGCTGCATAAATATTAACAGATTGCAATAATTCTAAATGTTTTTGTTATAGTACCCCCAACTCCAGGGGGAGTCTGACATTCTGCATGTCACAATCATTGTTGTCATATTTGGGCTGGTGAATCTCTATCTCATTTGAGGGTTCTTGATAAGGTGCAAAAACGTATCTGTAATTTGATTTGCCACATCCTTTCTTCTTCTCTGCACCCTCTCTCTCACAGATGTGATGTTGCTAGTTTCAGTCTTTTCTATAAATACTATTATGGTATGTGATATTCAGAATTATGTGATCTATTCCCTGCTTCTTTTGTTCCAGCTCGTTTGACTCGTTTGTCGAGTGGTCGCCATAAATTCGTTGTTTTGATACCTCATTGTAATACAGTTTCCTATTCCAGTAGCTTCTTTCCAAGAACTGCAGGCTTGTTGAACTCTTCCTGCTGACTGTTTTCCCCATACCTATAGCCTGATCTTTTCAAGACTAAGGCCAATAAGCATCTCCTGTCTTTGTGATAATCATAGTTCGCTCTTGTTAACTCCTTACATCAAGTGGCTTCATGCCGTGTCTGGAACAATTTCCATTAAAAAAAAATCAGTATGAAGTAATTACATACCTGGTGTCTTTAAACGTTTGCCCACAGTGGTCCTTCTCGACTGAAGAATTTTCACTCTGGAATCAAAGTCAGGCAAAAGAAAACACAAATGAAAGCAATCAGGAAGAAGCTCGGTTTTTATTTAGACTGCTGATGTTGCCTACATCCTGCTGGCAGCAGGGAGATGAAAGTTGGGGAATGCAGAAACGCCGCCCCTCCCTAAAGACCCTCCCTTTGTCCATCACTAATCCTTAAGTCATCTTAGTTAAGTCTGCTTTCTCTAGCTTCCAAAGCTTGACTCCAACTTTACGCACTTGTCCCTATATCCTCTGACATTATTTCCACTAGCTATTTGTTTTTATTTATGGAAAACCATTTATCAAGGCCCGGGACTACTCGAGTATAAGGGTTATAGAGATCATCAGTTGAACGATGATTAGCTCCACGAGAGGACCGCAAACAATAGGTGGGGTAGGCAGAGGATTACTTTAAAGGAATTGATTATCCAAGAGGACGGATCAACAAATATTTGTTCACAGTAGTCGGTTGGAAATCAGACTAGTGGCATCTTGTTCCACAGATGGGATGTTATAGGAGAAAAACTTTATTCGTTTTGTTTTTGGTAAATGAGAGACAAAGGCAAGTTCTTTGCTGTGGTTGTAGTTAGACTTGCTGTGAATGTTTTACAATTGTTTTGAGCACCTACCATGGATATAACGATATAGTAGAGAGATCCCCTGGAAAACGATGGTCTCAAAGGTTAGCCGCTTGATCCCTGCCGACCCTTTGCATCTTGTTTATGTGCTAAAATCTCACTATGCTAACAATCCTTAATGATAACGAATTGACTTTCCCACCATTATTCAACATTTCAGCCCAAAGAAATCCTCAATATTACATCATTATCTTTGAGAAATGCGATGCACTTGTAGCATAAAACTGCTGCAATTGAGTGAAAGGGGATTCTTATCCAAAAACTACTAAAGATAAAATACATAATAAAATTTAAAATTTTACTTTTTAATATAATGTACAAAAAAGTGTTATTAGTGTATTATATCAAAATATGACCACCTGATCAGCGACCATCTAAAGTCGAAGATCTACTGGACTGTCATGAGACCCGTCACTTTGTACAGTTCTGAGTACTTAATAACAATGAGGAAAGTGGAGTGGAGATTTACTGTTACAGAAACCTAAATAGTTCACTGGATCTTGGCGGGAATTACACTGCCTGACCAAACCTATAATGATTACATACGAAGACGCTATGGCATCGCAACAATCAAAGACAAGATAAGGGAATGGCAGCTAAGACAGTTGTGACATGTGCTGCCGAAAAACTTGCTTTTAAATTTGAAGTCGTCGGGAAGCGACCGCAAGGAAGGATGATAATAAGATAGGAAGACACCCTACACAATGATCCCTGTAAAACCGGCCGTCACCGAGACCAAGCCTGTGGAGTGGAGAAAAAAATCCATTATTGTGGACCTCACTATAGTTGGGACAAACGCAAAAGAAGTAGAAAAATATATGATATCAAATAAGTATATATATATAATTACGTTTTCAAGGGTAATCAAACATGTTATTACCAATAGCAGCATACATTTAATGGATCACACAAATAAATAATTTTTCAACAGTAAAAGTAATGTCATTTTCTCTTTGGCTGCAATAGCGATAGACCAACACTTAACAATAAAATAAATGATGGACACATATATATAACCCTCCACTCACCATGTACTAAACTACTTTTTCCCATTCCATAGACATATCTAGACAATAATTTCATGATACACTGTTCTCCTACTTAAAACTATCACCTATCTCACTCATACCGCATTTTGAATTCTAACTCGTTCTACCACACCACTGTATATATAAATATTGTAGTCTGTTAATCATCATGTATTCTTGGTAAAGCCTGTTCTAGTCGAAATATCTATTCTGTGTAGAATTATTTTCGTTTCTTTTAGTCTGTATTTTGCTTTATTTCTCAATTCCATGTGAATTACCTATATATCTCTCACACATGTTTCAGAATGTTTAAGATGAGGATTGATAATTTTGATTATTTGGATTATTCGGACTACTGTTCTGATTTTGAATGTTATTCTCATAACGTTTCGGCGGATCTAACCTCCTACCTTCTTCAGCTGCATCTTGTTAAACTCCGCAAGGACCCGTGGTGTAACGGATATAACTTCTAAGTAGTAATCAATTTTAAGTGACAGTGTTCACGAGGTTACTAAGAATTCAATTATGAATTACTTAAAACTTCTAGCCGGTTATGGATGACGGAACAGAAGAAAACTAAGAAGGCAATTATGAATTACCTAAAACTTCTACCCGGTTATGGATAACAGAACAGAAGCGAACGAAGAATGCAATTATGAATTACTTAAAACTTATACCCGGTTATGGAATACGGAACAGAAGCTAACAAAGAATGCAATTATGAATTATTTAAAACTTCTACCCGGTTATGGATGATGGAACAGAAGCAAACTAAGAATGCAATTATGAATTACTTACCACTTCTACCCGGGTATAGATAACGGAACATAAGCAAACTAAGAATGCAATTATGAATTGCTTAAAACTTCTACCCGGTTATGGATGATGGAACAGAAGCAAACTAAGAATGCAATTATGAATTACTTACCACTTCTACCCGGGTATGGATAACGGACCAGGAGCAAACTAAGAATGGAATTATGAATTGCTTAAAACTTCTACCCGGTTATGGATGATGGAATAACGGCATACTAAGAATGCAATTATGAATTACTTACCACTTCTACCCGGGTATAGATAACGGAACAGAAGCAAACTAAGAATGCAATTATGAATTGCTTAAAACATCTACCCGGTTATGGATAACGGACCAGAAGCAAACTAAGAATGCAATTATGAATTACTTAAAACTTCTACTCGGTTATGGATGACGGAACAGAAGAAAACTAAGAATGCAATTATGAATTTCTTAAAACTTCTACCCGGTTATGGATAACGGAACAGAAGCAAACTAAGAATGCAATTATGAATTACTTAAAACTTCTACCCGGTTATTGATAACGGAACAGAAGCAAACTAAGAATGCAATTATGAATTTCTTAAAACTTCTACCCGGTTATTGATAACGGAACAGAAGCAAACAAAGAATGCAATTATGAATTACTTAAAACTTCTACTCGGTTATGGATACCGGAACAGAAGCAAACTAAGAATGCAATTATGAATTACATACTACTTCTACCCTGGTATTGATAACGGAACCGAAGTAAACAAAGAATGCAATTATGAATTGCTTAAAACTCCTACCCGGTTATAGATGATGGAACAGAAGCTAACTAAAAATGCAATTATGAATTACTTACCACTTCTACCCGGGTATGGATAACGGAACAGAAGCAAACTAAGAATGCAATTATGAATTGCTTAAAACTTCTACCCGGTCATGGATGATGGAATAACGGCCAACTAAGAATGCAATTATGAATTACTTACCACTTCTACCCGGGTATAGATAACAGAACAGAAGAAAACTAAGAATGCAATTATGAATTACTTACCACTTCTAACCGGGTATTGATAACGGAACAGAAGCAAACTAAGAATGCAATTACGAATTGCTTAGAACTTCTACCCGGTTATGGATGATGGAATAACGGCCAACTAAGAATGCAATTATGAATTACTTACCACTTCTACCCGGGTATAGATAACAGAACAGAAGAAAACTAAGAATGCAATTATGAATTACTTACCACTTCTACCCGGGTATAGATAACAGAACAGAAGAAAACTAAGAATGCAATTATGAATTACTTACCACTTCTACCCGGGTATAGATAACAGAACAGAAGAAAACTAAGAATGCAATTATGAATTACTTACCACTTCTACCCGGGTATAGATAACGGAACAGAAGCAAACTAAGAATGCAATTATGAATTGCTTAAAACTTCTACCCGGTTATGGATAACGGACCAGAAGCAAACTAAGAATGCAATTATGAATTACTTAAAACTTCTACTCGGTTATGGATGACGGAACAGAAGAAAACTAAGAATGCAATTATGAATTTTTAAAACTTCTACCCGGTTATGGATAACGGAACAGAAGCAAACTAAGAATGCAATTATGAATTACTTAAAACTTCTACCCGGGTATAGATAACGGAACAGAAGCAAACTAAGAATGCAATTATGAATTTCTTAAAACTTCTACCCGGTTATTGATAACGGAACAGAAGCAAACTAAGAATGCAATTATGAATTACTTAAAACTTCTACTCGGTTATGGATACCGGAACAGAAGCAAACTAAGAATGCAATTATGAATTACATACTACTTCTACCCGGGTATTGATAACGGAATCGAAGTAAACAAAGAATGCAATTATGAATTGCTTAAAACTCCTACACGGTTATAGATGATGGAACAGAAGCTAACTAAGAATGCAATTATGAATTACTTACCACTTCTACCCGGGTATGGATAACGGAACAGAAGCAAACTAAGAATGCAATTATGAATTGCTTAAAACTTCTACCCGGTTATGGATGATGGAATAACGGCCAACTAAGAATGCAATTATGAATTACTTACCACTTCTACCCGGGTATAGATAACAGAACAGAAGAAAACTAAGAATGCAATTATGAATTACTTACCACTTCTAACCGGGTATAGATAACGGACTAGAAGCAAACTAAGAATGCAATTATGAATTTCTTAAAACTCCTACCCGGTTATGGATGACGGAACAGAAGCAAACTAAGAATACAATTATGAATTACTTAAAACTTCTACCCGGTTATGGATACCGGAACAGAAGCAAACTAAGAATGGAATTATGAATTACATACCACTTCTACCCGTGTATGGATAACGGAACCGAAGTAAACAAAGAATGCAATTATGAATTGCTTAAAACTCCTACCCGGTTATAGATGATGGAACAGAAGCTAACTAAGAATGCAATTATGAATTACTTACCAGTTCTATCCGGGTATAGATAACGGAACAGAAGCAAACTAAGAATGCAATTATGAATTACTTAAAACTTCTAGCCGGTCATGGATGACGGAACAGAAGAAAACTAAGAAGGCAATTATGAATTACTTAAAACTTCTACCCGGTTATTGATAACGGAACAGAAGCAAACTAAGAATGCAATTATGAATTACTTAAAACTTCTACTCGGTTATGGATACCGGAACAGAAGCAAACTAAGAATGCAATTATGAATTACATACTACTTCTACCCGGGTATTGATAACGGAACCGAAGTAAACAAAGAATGCAATTATGAATTGCTTAAAACTTCTACCCGGTAATAGATGATGGAACAGAAGCTAACTAAGAATGCAATTATGAATTACTTACCACTTCTACCCGGGTATGGATAACGGAACAGAAGCAAACTAAGAATGCAATTATGAATTGCTTAGAACTTCTACCCGGTTATGGATGATGGAATAACGGCCAACTAAGAATGCAATTATGAATTACTTACCACTTCTACCCGGGTATAGATAACAGAACAGAAGAAAACTAAGAATGCAATTATGAATTACTTACATCTTCTACCCGGGTATAGATAACGGAACAGAAGCAAACTAAGAATGCAATTATGAATTGCTTAAAACTTCTACCCGGTTATGGATAACGGACCAGAAGCAAACTAAGAATGCAATTATGAATTACTTAAAACTTCTACTCGGTTATGGATGACGGAACAGAAGAAAACTAAGAATGCAATTATGAATTTCTTAAAACTTCTACCCGGTTATGGATAACGGAACAGAAGCAAACTAAGAATGCAATTATGAATTACTTACCACTTCTAACCGGGTATAGATAACGGAACAGAAGCAAACTAAGAATGCAATTATGAATTGCTTAAACCTTCTACCCGGTTATGGATAACAAACTAGAAGCAAACTAAGAATGCAATTATGAATTTCTTAAAACTCCTACCCGGTTATGGATGACGGAACAGAAGCAAACTAAGAATACAATTATGAATTACTTAAAACTTCTACCCGGTTATAGATACCGGAACAGAAGCAAACTAAGAATGCAATTATGAATTACATACCACTTCTACCCGGGTATGGATAACGGAACCGAAGTAAACAAAGAATGCAATTATGAATTGCTTAAAACTCCTACCCGGTTATAGATGATGGAACAGAAGCTAACTAAGAATGCAATTATAAATTACTTACCAGTTCTACCCGGGTATAGATAACGGAACAGAAGCAAACTAAGAATGCAATTATGAATTACTTAAAACTTCTAGCCGGTTATGGATGACTAAACAGAAGCAAACTAAGAATGCAATTATGAATTACTTAAAACTTCTACCCGGTTATGGATAATGGAACCAAAACAAACTAAGAATGCAATTATGAATTACTTAAAATATCTACCCTGTTATGGATAACGGAACATAAGCAAACTAAGAATGCAATTATGAATTACTTACCACTTCTACCCGGGTATGGATACCGGAACAGAAGCAAACTAAGAATGCAATTATGAATTACTTACAACTTCTACTCGGGTATGGATAACGGAAGAGAACTAAACAAAGAATGCACCTATGAATTGCTTAAAACTTCTACCCGGTTATGGATGATAGAACAGAATCAAACTAAGAATGCAATTATAAATTACTTATAACTCCTACCCGGTTATGGATGACGGTACAGAAGCAAACTAAGAATGTAATTATGAATTACTTAAAACTTCTACTCGATTATAGATGACGGACCAGAAGCAAACTAAGAATGTAATGATGAATTAGTTTAAACCTCTACCCGGTTATGGATAATAGAACAGAAGCTAACTAAGAATACAATTATGAATTGCTTAAAACTTCTACCCGGTTATGGATAACGGACCAGAAGCAAACTAAGAATGCAATTATGAATTGCTTAAAACTTCTACCCGGTTATGGATGATGGAACAGAAGTAAACTAAGAATGCAATTATGAATTACTTTAAACTTCTACCCGGTTATGGATTACGGACCAGAAGCAAACTAAGAATGCACCTATTAATTGCTTAAAGCTTCTACCCGGTTATGGATGACGAAACAGAAGCAAACTAAGAATTAAATTATGAATTACTTAAAACTTCTACCCGGTTATTGATAACGGAACAGAAGCAAACTAAGAATGCAATTATGAATTACTTAAAACTTCTACCCGGGTATGGATACCGGAACAGAAGCTAACTAAGAATGAAATTATGAATTACTTAAAACGTCTATCCGGTTATGGATGACGGAACAGAAGCAAACTAAGAATGCAATTATGAATTACTTAAAACTTCTACCCGGTTATGGATAACGGAACAGAAGCAAACTAAGAATGCAATTATGAATTACTTAAAACGTCTATCCGGTTATGGATGATGGAATAACGGCCAACTAAGAATGCAATTATGAATTACTTACCACTTCTACCCGGGTATAGATAACAGAACAGAAAAAAACTAAGAATGCAATTATGAATTACTTACCACTTCTAACCCGGTATAGATAACGGAACAGAAGCAAACTAAGAATGCAATTATGAATTGCTTAGAACTTCTACCCGGTTATGGATGATGGAATAACGGCCAACTAAGAATGCAATTATGAATTACTTACCACTTCTACCCGGGTATAGATAACAGAACAGAAGAAAACTAAGAATGCAATTATGAATTACTTACCACTTCTACCCGGGTATAGATAACAGAACAGAAGAAAACTAAGAATGCAATTATGAATTACTTACCACTTCTACCCGGGTATAGATAACAGAACAGAAGAAAACTAAGAATGCAATTATGAATTACTTACCACTTCTACCCGGGTATAGATAACGGAACAGAAGCAAACTAAGAATGCAATTATGAATTGCTTAAAACTTCTACCCGGTTATGGATAACGGACCAGAAGCAAACTAAGAATGCAATTATGAATTACTTAAAACTTCTACTCGGTTATGGATGACGGAACAGAAGAAAACTAAGAATGCAATTATGAATTTCTTAAAACTTCTACCCGGTTATGGATAACGGAACAGAAGCAAACTAAGAATGCAATTATGAATTACTTAAAACTTCTACCCGGTTATTGATAACGGAACAGAAGCAAACTAAGAATGCAATTAGGAATTTCTTAAAACTTCTACCCGGTTATTGATAACGGAACAGAAGCAAACTAAGAATGCAATTATGAATTACTTAAAACTTCTACTCGGTTATGGATACCGGAACAGAAGCAAACTAAGAATGCAATTATGAATTACATACTACTTCTACCCGGGTATTGATAACGGAACCAAAGTAAACAAAGAATGCAATTATGAATTGCTTAAAACTCCTACCCGGTTATAGATGATGGAACAGAAGCTAACTAAGAATGCAATTATGAATTACTTACCACTTCTACCCGGGTATGGATAACGGAACAGAAGCAAACTAAGAATGCAATTATGAATTGCTTAAAACTTCTACCCGGTTATGGATGATGGAATAACGGCCAACTAAGAATGCAATTATGAATTACTTACCACTTCTACCTGGGTATAGATAACAGAACAGAAGAAAACTAAGAATGCAATTATGAATTACTTACCACTTCTAACCGGGTATAGATAACGGACTAGAAGCAAACTAAGAATGCAATTATGAATTTCTTAAAACTCCTACCCGGTTATGGATGACGGAACAGAAGCAAACTAAGAATACAATTATGAATTACTTAAAACTTCTACCCGGTTATGGATACCGGAACAGAAGCAAACTAAGAATGGAATTATGAATTACATACCACTTCTACCCGGGTATGGATAACGGAACCGAAGTAAACAAAGAATGCAATTATGAATTGCTTAAAACTCTTACCCGGTTATAGATGATGGAAAAGAAGCTAACTAAGAATGCAATTATGAATTACTTACCAGTTCTACCCGGGTATAGATAACGGAACAGAAGCAAACTAAGAATGCAATTATGAATTACTTAAAACTTCTAGCCGGTTATGGATGACGGAACAGAAGAAAACTAAGAAGGCAATTATGAATTACTTAAAACTTCTACCCGGTTATTGATAACGGAACAGAAGCAAACTAAGAATGCAATTATGAATTACTTAAAACTTCTACTCGGTTATGGATACCGGAACAGAAGCAAACTAAGAATGCAATTATGAATTACATACTACTTCTACCCGGGTATTGATAACGGAACCGAAGTAAACAAAGAATGCAATTATGAATTGCTTAAAACTTCTACCCGGTTATAGATGATGGAACAGAAGCTAACTAAGAATGCAATTATGAATTACTTACCACTTCTACCCGGGTATGGATAACGGAACAGAAGCAAACTAAGAATGCAATTATGAATTGCTTAAAACTTCTACCCGGTTATGGATGATGGAATAACGGCCAACTAAGAATGCAATTATGAATTACTTACCACTTCTACCCGGGTATAGATAACAGAACAGAAGAAAACTAAGAATGCAATTATGAATTACTTACCACTTCTAACCGGGTATAGATAACGGAACAGAAGCAAACTAAGAATGCAATTATGAATTGCTTAGAACTTCTACCCGGTTATGGATGATGGAATAACGGCCAACTAAGAATGCAATTATGAATTACTTACCACTTCTACCCGGGTATAGATAACAGAACAGAAGAAAACTAAGAATGCAATTATGAATTACTTACATCTTCTACCCGGGTATAGATAACGGAACAGAAGCAAACTAAGAATGCAATTATGAATTGCTTAAAACTTCTACCCGGTTATGGATAACGGACCAGAAGCAAACTAAGAATGCAATTATGAATTACTTAAAACTTCTACTCGGTTATGGATGACGGAACAGAAGAAAACTAAGAATGCAATTATGAATTTCTTAAAACTTCTACCCGGTTATGGATAACGGAACAGAAGCAAACTAAGAATGCAATTATGAATTACTTACCACTTCTAACCGGGTATAGATAACGGAACAGAAGCAAACTAAGAATGCAATTATGAATTGCTTAAACCTTCTACCCGGTTATGGATAACAGACTGGAAGCAAACTAAGAATGCAATTATGAATTTCTTAAAACTCCTACCCGGTTATGGATGACGGAACAGAAGCTAACTAAGAATATAATTATGAATTACTTAAAACTTCTACCTGGTTATAGATACCGGAACAGAAGCAAACTAAGAATGCAATTATGAATTACTTAAAATATCTACCCTGTTATGGATAACGGAACATAAGCAAACTAAGAATGCAATTATGAATTACTTACCACTTCTACCCGGGTATGGATACCGGAACAGAAGCAAACTAAGAATGCAATTATGAATTACTTACAACTTCTACTCGGGTATGGATAACGGAAGAGAACTAAACAAAGAATGCACCTATGAATTGCTTTAAACTTCTAGCCGGTTATCGATGATAGAACAGAATCAAACTAAGAATGCAATTATAAATTACTTATAACTTCTACCCGGTTCTGGATGACGTAACAGAAGCAAACTAAGAATGTAATTATGAATTACTTAAAACTTCTACTCGATTATAGATGACGGACCAGAAGCAAACTAAGAATGTAATGATGAATTAGTTTAAACCTCTACCCGGTTATGGATAATAGAACAGAAGCTAACTAAGAATACAATTATGAATTGCTAAAAACTTCTACCCGGTTATGGATAACGGACCAGAAGCAAACTAAGAATGCAATTATGAATTGCTTAAAACTTCTACCCGGTTATGGATGATGGAACAGAAGTAAACTAAGAATGCAATTATGAATTACTTAAAACTTCTACCCGGTTATGGATTACAGACCAGAAGCAAACTAAGAATGCACCTATGAATTGCTTAAAACTTCTACCCGGTTATGGATGACGAAACAGAAGCAAACTAAGAATTAAATTATGAATTACTTAAAACTTCTACCCGGGTATGGATACCGGAACAGAAGCTAACTAAGAATGCAATTATGAATTACTTACAACTTCTACCCGAGTATGGATAACGGAACAGAAGCAAACTAAGAATGAAATTATGAATTACTTAAAACGTCTATCTGGTTATGGATGACGGAACAGAAGCAAACTAAGAATGCAATTATGAATTACTTAAAACTTCTACCCGGTTATGGATAACGGAACAGAAGCAAACTAAGAATGCAATTATGAATTACTTAAAACTTCTACCCGGTTATAGATGACGGAACAGAAGAAAACTAAGAATGCAATTATGAATTTCTTAAAACTTCTACCCGGTTATGGATAACGGAACAGAAGCAAACTAAGAATGCAATTATGAATTACTTAAAACTTCTACCCGGTTATTGATAACGGAACAGAAGCAAACTAAGAATGCAATTATGAATTTCTTAAAACTTCTACTCGGTTATTGATAACGGAACAGAAGCAAACTAAGAATGCAATTATGAATTACTTAAAACTTCTACTCGGTTATGGATACCGGAACAGAAGCAAACTAAGAATGCAATTATGAATTACATACTACTTCTACCCGGGTATTGATAACGGAACCAAAGTAAACAAAGAATGCAATTATGAATTGCTTAAAACTCCAACCCGGTTATAGATGATGGAACAGAAGCTAACTAAGAATGCAATTATGAATTACTTACCACTTCTACCCGGGTATGGATAACGGAACAGAAGCAAACTAAGAATGCAATTATGAATTGCTTAAAACTTCTACCCGGTTATGGATGATGGAATAACGGCCAACTAAGAATGCAATTATGAATTACTTACCACTTCTACCTGGGTATAGATAACAGAACAGAAGAAAACTAAGAATGCAATTATGAATTACTTACCACTTCTAACCGGGTATAGATAACGGACTAGAAGCAAACTAAGAATGCAATTATGAATTTCTTAAAACTCCTACCCGGTTATGGATGACGGAACAGAAGCAAACTAAGAATACAATTATGAATTACTTAAAACTTCTACCCGGTTATGGATACCGGAACAGAAGCAAACTAAGAATGGAATTATGAATTACATACCACTTCTACCCGGGTATGGATAACGGAACCGAAGTAAACAAAGAATGCAATTATGAATTGCTTAAAACTCTTACCCGGTTATAGATGATGGAAAAGAAGCTAACTAAGAATGCAATTATGAATTACTTACCAGTTCTACCCGGGTATAGATAACGGAACAGAAGCAAACTAAGAATGCAATTATGAATTACTTAAAACTTCTAGCCGGTTATGGATGACGGAACAGAAGAAAACTAAGAAGGCAATTATGAATTACTTAAAACTTCTACCCGGTTATTGATAACGGAACAGAAGCAAACTAAGAATGCAATTATGAATTACTTAAAACTTCTACTCGGTTATGGATACCGGAACAGAAGCAAACTAAGAATGCAATTATGAATTACATACTACTTCTACCCGGGTATTGATAACGGAACCGAAGTAAACAAAGAATGCAATTATGAATTGCTTAAAACTTCTACCCGGTTATAGATGATGGAACAGAAGCTAACTAAAAATGCAATTATGAATTACTTACCACTTCTACCCGGGTATGGATAACGGAACAGAAGCAAACTAAGAATGCAATTATGAATTGCTTAAAACTTCTACCCGGTTATGGATGATGGAATAACGGCCAACTAAGAATGCAATTATGAATTACTTACCACTTCTACCCGGGTATAGATAACAGAACAGAAGAAAACTAAGAATGCAATTATGAATTACTTACCACTTCTAACCGGGTATAGATAACGGAACAGAAGCAAACTAAGAATGCAATTATGAATTGCTTAGAACTTCTACCCGGTTATGGATGATGGAATAACGGCCAACTAAGAATGCAATTATAAATTACTTACCACTTCTACCCGGGTATAGATAACAGAACAGAAGAAAACTAAGAATGCAATTATGAATTACTTACCACTTCTACCCGGGTATAGATAACGGAACAGAAGCAAACTAAGAATGCAATTATGAATTGCTTAAAACTTCTACTCGGTTATGGATGACGGAACAGAAGAAAACTAAGAATGCAATTATGAATTTCTTAAAACTTCTACCCGGTTATGGATAACGGAACAGAAGCAAACTAAGAATGCAATTATGAATTACTTACCACTTCTAACCGGGTATAGATAACGGAACAGAAGCAAACTAAGAATGCAATTATGAATTGCTTAAACCTTCTACCCGGTTATGGATAACAAACTGGAAGCAAACTAAGAATGCAATTATGAATTTCTTAAAACTCCTACCCGGTTATGGATGACGGAACAGAAGCAAACTAAGAATACAATTATGAATTACTTAAAACTTCTACCCGGTTATAGATACCGGAACAGAAGCAAACTAAGAATGCAATTATGAATTACTTAAAATATCTACCCTGTTATGGATAACGAAACATAAGCAAACTAAGAATGCAATTATGAATTACTTACCACTTCTACCCGGGTATGGATACCGGAACAGAAGCAAACTAAGAATGCAATTATGAATTACTTACAACTTCTACTCGGGTATGGATAACGGAAGAGAACTAAACAAAGAATGCACCTATGAATTGCTTAAAACTTCTAGCCGGTTATGGATGATAGAACAGAATCAAACTAAGAATGCAATTATAAATTACTTATAACTTCTACCCGGTTCTGGATGACGTAACAGAAGCAAACTAAGAATGTAATTATGAATTACTTAAAACTTCTACTCGATTATAGATGACGGACCAGAAGCAAACTAAGAATGTAATGATGAATTAGTTTAAACCTCTACCCGGTTATGGATAATAGAACAGAAGCTAACTAAGAATACAATTATGAATTGCTTAAAACTTCTACCCGGTTATGGATAACGGACCAGAAGCAATCTAAGAATGCAATTATGAATTGCTTAAAACTTCTACCCGGTTATGGATGATGGAACAGAAGTAAACTAAGAATGCAATTATGAATTACTTAAAACTTCTACCCGGTTATGGATTACGGACCAGAAGCAAACTAAGAATGCACCTATGAATTGCTTAAAACTTCTACCCGGTTATGGATGACGAAACAGAAGCAAACTAAGAATTAAATTATGAATTACTTAAAACTTCTACCCGGTTATTGATAACGGAACAGAAGCAAACTAAGAATGCAATTATGAATTACTTAAAACTTCTACCCGGGTATGGATACCGGAACAGAAGCTAACTAAGAATGCAATTATGAATTACTTACAACTTCTACCCGAGTATGGATAACGGAACAGAAGCAAACTAAGAATGAAATTATGAATTACTTTAAACGTCTATCCGGTTATGGATGACGGAACAGAAGCAAACTAAGAATGCAATTATGAATTACTTAAAACTTCTACCCGGTTATGGATAACGGAACAGAAGCAAACTAAGAATGCAATTATGAATTACTTAAAACGTCTATCCGGTTATGGATGATGGAATAACGGCCAACTAAGAATGCAATTATGAATTACTTACCACTTCTACCCGGGTATAGATAACAGAACAGAAGAAAACTAAGAATGCAATTATGAATTACTTACCACTTCTAACCGGGTATAGATAACGGAACAGAAGCAAACTAAGAATGCAATTATGAATTGCTTAGAACTTCTACCCGGTTATGGATGATGGAATAACGGCCAACTAAGAATGCAATTATGAATTACTTACCACTTCTACCCGGGTATAGATAACAGAACAGAAGAAAACTAAGAATCCAATTATGAATTACTTACCACTTCTACCCGGGTATAGATAACAGAACAGAAGAAAACTAAGAATGCAATTATGAATTACTTACCACTTCTACCCGGGTATAGATAACGGAACAGAAGCAAACTAAGAATGCAATTATGAATTGCTTAAAACTTCTACCCGGTTATGGATAACGGACCAGAAGCAAACTAAGAATGCAATTATGAATTGCTTAAAACTTCTACCCGGTTATGGATGATGGAACAGAAGTAAACTAAGAATGCAATTATGAATTACTTAAAACTTCTACCCGGTTATGGATTACGGACCAGAAGCAAACTAAGAATGCACCTATGAATTGCTTAAAACTTCTACCCGGTTATGGATGACGAAACAGAAGCAAACTAAGAATTAAATTATGAATTACTTAAAACTTCTACCCGGTTATTGATAACGGAACAGAAGCAAACTAAGAATGCAATTATGAATTACTTAAAACTTCTACCCGGGTATGGATACCGGAACAGAAGCTAACTAAGAATGCAATTATGAATTACTTACAACTTCTACCCGAGTATGGATAACGGAACAGAAGCAAACTAAGAATGAAATTATGAATTACTTAAAACGTCTATCCGGTTATGGATGACGGAACAGAAGCAAACTAAGAATGCAATTATGAATCACTTAAAACTTCTACCCGGTTATGGATAACGGAACAGAAGCAAACTAAGAATGCAATTATGAATTACTTAAAACGTCTATCCGGTTATGGATGATGGAATAACGGCCAACTAAGAATGCAATTATGAATTACTTACCACTTCTACCCGGGTATAGATAACAGAACAGAAGAAAACTAAGAATGCAATTATGAATTACTTACCACTTCTAACCGGGTATAGATAACGGAACAGAAGCAAACTAAGAATGCAATTATGAATTGCTTAGAACTTCTACCCGGTTATGGATGATGGAATAACGGCCAACTAAGAATGCAATTATGAATTACTTACCACTTCTACCCGGGTATAGATAACAGAACAGAAGAAAACTAAGAATCCAATTATGAATTACTTACCACTTCTACCCGGGTATAGATAACAGAACAGAAGAAAACTAAGAATGCAATTATGAATTACTTACCACTTCTACCCGGGTATAGATAACGGAACAGAAGCAAACTAAGAATGCAATTATGAATTGCTTAAAACTTCTACCCGGTTATGGATAACGGACCAGAAGCAAACTAAGAATGCAATTATGAATTGCTTAAAACTTCTACCCGGTTATGGATGATGGAACAGAAGTAAACTAAGAATGCAATTATGAATTACTTAAAACTTCTACCCGGTTATGGATTACGGACCAGAAGCAAACTAAGAATGCACCTATGAATTGCTTAAAACTTCTACCCGGTTATGGATGACGAAACAGAAGCAAACTAAGAATTAAATTATGAATTACTTAAAACTTCTACCCGGTTATTGATAACGGAACAGAAGCAAACTAAGAATGCAATTATGAATTACTTAAAACTTCTACCCGGGTATGGATACCGGAACAGAAGCTAACTAAGAATGCAATTATGAATTACTTACAACTTCTACCAGAGTATGGATAACGGAACAGAAGCAAACTAAGAATGAAATTATGAATTACTTAAAACGTCTATCCGGTTATGGATGACGGAACAGAAGCAAACTAAGAATGCAATTATGAATTACTTAAAACTTCTACCCGGTTATGGATAACGGAACAGAAGCAAACTAAGAATGCAATTATGAATTACTTAAAACGTCTATCCGGTTATGGATGATGGAATAACGGCCAACTAAGAATGCAATTATGAATTACTTACCACTTCTACCCGGGTATAGATAACAGAACAGAAGAAAACTAAGAATGCAATTATGAATTACTTACCACTTCTAACCGGGTATAGATAACGGAACAGAAGCAAACTAAGAATGCAATTATGAATTGCTTAGAACTTCTACCCGGTTATGGATGATGGAATAACGGCCAACTAAGAATGCAATTATGAATTACTTACCACTTCTACCCGGGTATAGATAACAGAACAGAAGAAAACTAAGAATCCAATTATGAATTACTTACCACTTCTACCCGGGTATAGATAACAGAACAGAAGAAAACTAAGAATGCAATTATGAATTACTTACCACTTCTACCCGGGTATAGATAACGGAACAGAAGCAAACTAAGAATGCAATTATGAATTGCTTAAAACTTCTACCCGGTTATGGATAACGGACCAGAAGCAAACTAAGAATGCAATTATGAATTACTTAAAACTTCTACTCGGTTATGGATGACGGAACAGAAGAAAACTAAGAATGCAATTATGAATTTCTTAAAACTTCTACCCGGTTATGGATAACGGAACAGAAGCAAACTAAGAATGCAATTATGAATTACTTAAAACTTCTACCCGGTTATTGATAACGGAACAGAAGCAAACTAAGAATGCAATTATGAATTTCTTAAAACTTCTACCCGGTTATTGATTACGGAACAGAAGCAAACTAAGAATGCAATTATGAATTACTTAAAACTTCTACTCGGTTATGGATACCGGAACAGAAGCAAACTAAGAATGCAATTATGAATTACATACTACTTCTACCCGGGTATGGATAACGGAACCAAAGTAAACAAAGAATGCAATTATGAATTGCTTAAAACTCCTACCCGGTTATAGATGATGGAACAGAAGCTAACTAAGAATGCAATTATGAATTACTTACCACTTCTACCCGGGTATGGATAACGGAACAGAAGCAAACTAAGAATGCAATTATGAATTGCTTAAAACTTCTACCCGGTTATGGATGATGGAATAACGGCCAACTAAGAATGCAATTATGAATTACTTACCACTTCTACCCGGGTATAGATAACAGAACAGAAGAAAACTAAGAATGCAATTATGAATTACTTACCACTTCTAACCGGGTATAGATAACGGACTAGAAGCAAACTAAGAATGCAATTATGAATTTCTTAAAACTCCTACCCGGTTATGGATGACGGAACAGAAGCAAACTAAGAATACAATTATGAATTACTTAAAACTTCTACCCGGTTATGGATACCGGAACAGAAGCAAACTAAGAATGGAATTATGAATTACATACCACTTCGACCCGAGTATGGATAACGGAACCGAAGTAAACAAAGAATGCAATTATGAATTGCTTAAAACTCCTACCCGGTTATAGATGATGGAACAGAAGCTAACTAAGAATGCAATTATGAATTACTTACCAGTTCTACCCGGGTATAGATAACGGAACAGAAGCAAACTAAGAATGCAATTATGAATTACTTAAAACTTCTAGCCGGTTATGGATGACGGAACAGAAGAAAACTAAGAAGGCAATTATGAATTACTTAAAACTTCTACCCGGTTATTGATAACGGAACAGAAGCAAACTAAGAATGCAATTATGAATTACTTAAAACTTCTACTCGGTTATGGATACCGGAACAGAAGCAAACTAAGAATGCAATTATGAATTACACACTACTTCTACCCGGGTATTGATAACGGAACCGAAGTAAACAAAGAATGCAATTATGAATTGCTTAATACTTCTACCCGGTTATAGATGATGGAACAGAACCTAACTAAGAATGCAATTATGAATTACTTACCACTTCTACCCGGGTATGGATAACGGAACAGAAGCAAACTAAGAATGCAATTATGAATTGCTTAAAACTTCTACCCGGTTATGGATGATGGAATAACGGCCAACTAAGAATGCAATTATGAATTACTTACCACTTCTACCCGGGTATAGATAACAGAACAGAAGAAAACTAAGAATGCAATTATGAATTACTTACCACTTCTAACCGGGTATAGATAACGGAACAGAAGCAAACTAAGAATGCAATTATGAATTGCTTAGAACTTCTACCCGGTTATGGATGATGGAATAACGGCCAACTAAGAATGCAATTATGAATTACTTACCACTTCTACCCGGGTATAGATAACAGAACAGAAGAAAACTAAGAATGCAATTATGAATTACTTACCACTTCTACCCGGGTATAGATAACGGAACAGAAGCAAACTAAGAATGCAATTATGAATTGCTTAAAACTTCTACCCGGTTATGGATAACGGACCAGAAGCAAACTAAGAATGCAATTATGAATTACTTAAAACTTCTACTCGGTTATGGATGACAGAACAGAAGAAAACTAAGAATGCAATTATGAATTTCTTAAAACTTCTACCCGGTTATGGATAACGGAACAGAAGCAAACTAAGAATGCAATTATGAATTACTTACCACTTCTAACCGGGTATAGATAACGGAACAGAAGCAAACTAAGAATGCAATTATGAATTGCTTAAACCTTCTACCCGGTTATGGATTACAAACTAGAAGCAAACTAAGAATGCAATTATGAATTTCTTAAAACTCCTACCCGGTTATGGATGACGGAACAGAAGCAAACTAAGAATACAATTATGAATTACTTAAAACTTCTACCCGGTTATAGATACCGGAACAGAAGCAAACTAAGAATGGAATTATGAATTACATACCACTTCTACCCGGGTATGGATAACGGAACCGAAGTAAACAAAGAATGCAATTATGAATTGCTTAAAACTCCTACCCGGTTATAGATGATGGAACAGAAGCTAACTAAGAATGCAATTATAAATTACTTACCAGTTCTACCCGGGTATAGATAACGGAACAGAAGCAAACTAAGAATGCAATTATGAATTACTTAAAACTTCTAGCCGGTTATGGATGACTAAACAGAAGCAAACTAAGAATGCAATTATGAATTACTTAAAACTTCTACCCGGTTATGGATAATGGAACCAAAACAAACTAAGAATGCAATTATGAATGACTTAAAATATCTACCCTGTTATGGATAACGGAACATAAGCAAACTAAGAATGCAATTATTAATTACTTACCACTTCTACCCGGGTATGGATACCGGAACAGAAGCAAACTAAGAATGCAATTATGAATTACTTACAACTTCTACTCGGGTATGGATAACGGAAGAGAACTAAACAAAGAATGCACCTATGAATTGCTTAAAACTTCTACCCGGTTATGGATGATAGAACAGAATCAAACTAAGAATGCAATTATAAATTACTTATAACTTCTACCCGGTTATGGATGACGGTACAGAAGCAAACTAAGAATGTAATTATGAATTACTTAAAACTTCTACTCGATTATAGATGACGGACCAGAAGCAAACTAAGAATGTAATGATGAATTAGTTTAAACCTCTACCCGGTTATGGATAATAGAACAGAAGAAAACTAAGAATACAATTATGAATTGCTTAAAACTTCTACCCGGTTATGGATAACGGACCAGAAGCAAACTAAGAATGCAATTATGAATTGCTTAAAACTTCTACCCGGTTATGGATGATGGAACAGAAGTAAACTAAGAATGCAATTATGAATTACTTAAAACTTCTACCCGGTTATGGATTACGGACCAGAAGCAAACTAAGAATGCACCTATGAATTGCTTAAAACTTCTACCCGGTTATGGATGACGAAACAGAAGCAAACTAAGAAGTAAATTATGAATTACTTAAAACTTCTACCCGGTTATTGATAATGGAACAGAAGCAAACTAAGAATGCAATTATGAATTACTTAAAACTTCTACCCGGGTATGGATACCGGAACAGAAGCTAACTAAGAATGCAATTATGAATTACTTACAACTTCTACCCGAGTATGGATAACGGAACAGAAGCAAACTAAGAATGAAATTATGAATTACTTAAAACGTCTATCCGGTTATGGATGACGGAACAGAAGCAAACTAAGAATGCAATTATGAATTACTTAAAACTTCTACCCGGTTATGGATAACGGAACAGAAGCAAACTAAGAATGCAATTATGAATTACTTAAAACGTCTATCCGGTTATGGATGACGGAACAGAAGCAAACTAAGAATGCAATTATGAATAACTTAAAACTTCTACCCGGTTATGGATAACGGAACAGAAGAAAACTAAGATTGCAATTATAAATTAGTTAAAACTTCTACCCGGTTATGGATAATGGAACAAAAGCAAACTAAGAATGCAATTATGAATTACCTAAAACGTCTATCCGTTTATAGATAACGGACCAGAAGCAAACTAACAATGCAACTAGTAATTACATAAAACTTCTACCATGTTATGGATGACGGAACAGAAGCAAACTACCGTGGATTAAATATAGGATTCTGTTCAGAAATTACGTACAGATTCTGGAGTTCAACAAGATACAACTGCAGACAGCTTGACGTTACATCGGCCGAAACGTTGTTAGAATAACATCCAAGATTAGAACAGTTGTATAAATAATATAAATCATACTAATCATCTTTCACGCATATATCCATTTGTTTGTGTTCTAGTCTCCATTATTATTATTATTATTATTATTATTATTATTATTATTATTATTATTATTATTATTATTATTATTATTATTATTTCCCACCTGGACGTTTGGAAATTTTAAAACCATGTTTCGCCCATTAAAGTCCTCCTCTTTTATCTGAAGCATTGTATTTGCTTTATTCTGTGAGTTTGGAAAATGTGATATCTTTATTTCTTATTTTTATTTTTTGTTTTTCGGAAATAAATATTTTATTTTCATTCTCATTTTCTTTATTAGATTTTTAATTACTGGTAGCATTGTATTTTTTACGTTATTGTTTAAAATATCTAAATGCGTTTTTTTCATTTTTATTATGTAATCAAATTCTTTCCGAATTTTAGAAGCTTTTTGAAAATGATCCTCCTTAACCCAATTGTATCATAAAAAGCATTATGAAAATTTTATGGTTATGATGTCAAATATAATCTTATTATAATGAAGGTTTGGTGTCAACCAAATGTTATAGACTGACATTAAATCATTCTTATAGATTTTTCTTTTTTGACGTTTCTTTGACACTTGGACTTAACACCTGGATATTTAAGTTCAGTCCTTGTCAGTTAACACCCCTTGACTTTTGACAGAGACCTCCCTCCTTATTTTATTAGTATTTTCACAACCATGAAAATGATATGAAATTTTATGCACAGAACATTTTACAATTGGAGTGTCCATGTACTCTACCAAGGATTTAAGTATTGTTTTCCTACCCTTTTGATCAGACTGACACACATTTAAAATCTTATACGTTTCTCCATGTCTCCTGAACACTAGCATAGTCTAAAAATACAAAGCATATGGCATATACTTTCAATGTCCCATACTATTCTTTTTTGAATGTTTTTCTCCTTGTTCTTTCTTCTGCTGCTGGCGAATTTACAGAATCAGTTATAGCATTATTTATTTCAATCTATAAATTATATTCTACGTTTATATCTCCATTGTCACTGCTGGTTTCGTATTATTTATTATTTATTTTTTAATTTAATACTGAGTCACCACTTAGTAACGTTAGTTGTCTAAAAAGTGGACCTTGGGTTTACTGTTGGCAGCCTCGTAACTCTCGCTTCTCTTATTTTGTCCTTTAGTTCACACATTCCATAGGCGACAACGGGGGAAGTATTGCTGTTTTCTGGGTCGGAATCTATCCATTTAACACTTATTGTTGGCTAGTTTTTGACCTTGAAGTAGTATTTTTTTAGCTCCTTACATCAAGTGGCTTCATGCCTTCTCTGAAGCAATTTCCATAAAAGAAAACACTAAAAACTATAATCTTGCACATGTTACCATCTCTCCTGAGCACTAACCCTGTCTAATAATACTTAATCACCACTGCCGATAGCAGATTTCTTTTTACTCTCAATGTCATGTCCTAGTCTTTTTCGTTCGTTCGTGTTCTTCTTTTTCTCTTTGTTCCTTTTTTTTTCTGTTGGAAAAATTTGGAATACTGGCTTCGATCCAACAGCGTCTGGCAGACGATTCCATACGAGACAACGGTGGGGACTAACTGTCCGTGAGACTGACACCCTGAGTCGGGGAAGCAATGGCAATTTACCAGACCCAATCTTTCTGACTAGATACCTACATATACGGTCAAATACGGTCAACAACATAACCGTTTCAGAGTTTCTATTGGACTGCAACGATCTGAACAGGTCACGCTGACAACTAAACTCAACTACCTACAGACACCTGTGTTAGTATTACTTATTTAAATTCATATTTTATATTCTACGCATATAAACCTATTGTCAGTGCTGGTTAAATATTACTAGACCCGGCTAGTGCTCAGAAGAGATGGAGAACAATGATAGGTTTATGTAAGTATAAAAGTCTATATTTTTATGAATAAATATTTCCATACGACTATCTATTATTATACTAAGCTGAGTTAATCAACGTTTGTTTCCTCAAAGACTTTTGTAATATATATTTTAATTAAACAAAATACATGCAAAAATATCAGGTGTTGTCTCACCACCCACCTGATGAACTCATTAACCCTTATTCTCGAGTAGCCTTTGCCCCTTGATAAGCGGTGACTCATTAGTACATAAAAAGGTCCTCCCAAAAGCAATGTAAATACCCAAAATGATATCTATCTTATTTTACTAAAGCTAAATTAATCAACGTTTGTTTCCCTAAGGCTTTTTTTACTATAAATTTAAATCTCACAAGATACGTGCTCAAATATTTCTTGAGTTATGATTGAAAATTTTACATTTTAATTCTTCTAATTAGTCGTAATTTGTAATTAACTGAACAAGTAACGCATCTCTCTAATAACTATCTATGTATTTCTCTCTCTCTCTCTCTTTCTCTCTCTCAGTCACTGTATGTTCATTCAACTACTCACTAATCTATATAATAATATGCTAAGGTAATTTCATATTCGTACATACGTTATCACCTTCACCTCTTCTTTAAAAGATGGGATCACTCGATCACCGAAGATGCGATGTAAAAAACGTAATTTTAAAAATTTTATTTGATGTCGCAGTTTTGTCGAACTTGAAACTCGAACTAAAATACACTTTCTTGACTTTTGGGTAAGGATCAAAATATAGTATCTGTTCTGTCCAAACAGGGTACAATAATATTGTAGGGTCTGCATTCACGCTAGACGTCTATAGAATAGAAATATGGAACACACTCCTTCAAACATTTTAGTGATAAACCCCTATAGCAAGATATATTCTGAAACTACATTAACCACAATATTTAGATAAATAGGTCTCAGTTTGAATAAATGTGCTGCAATAATATCGTGGGGTCTGCGTTCGCTCCCGACGTCTATAGAATAGAAATAATATGTCACAAACCTCTACAAATGTTTTGGAGATAGACCCTTATAACTGTGGAGTACAACTGTGGAATCTTTATGGATTCTTCTAGTTGTTTTTAATGTCTTTGTAAGCATTTACAGTAAGAGTGATGCTCTCTTTTCAGCTAATTTACATAGTGTGTTCGTAAACACCGTAAACACGTATATAAATTAGAAAAGTTAGAAGTTTCTTTACTTCTATACTATCCATAAAGATAATATAAAAGTAAAAAGACTTATTATTTTTAATTAAGGTAGGGGGTATTTTTAGAACGCATCAGTTATGCTGGTAATGTCATTTGGAGCGTTCATCTTCCTGGATAAACCACTGTAGAAGCAAGGATGCCTTAAATCTCAGGAAATTTGTCCGGCCGAGGAAAACTTCGAAGCAAATGATTAGGCAAGGCCATACAGAGTGGAATTTGAAGACAGTTGACCGGCTGAACCGTGAGAACTGGCGAGTGAGCTTGGGTAATATCAGTAAAAGTCTTACTCTTAAACAAGGGAAAAGTGACGTTAGGTTAATAGAAACAAGCCGCGCATGCGTGGTCCCCCTCTGTATGTGACTCGATGTGGCGAGTGTAAAATGCAATAAATTTTGGAAATTTGGGGCATTTTTGACCCTCCTTAGACCCCCTGGGGGCACGAACCAGAATTTTTCTGAGGTCAAGGATGCTCATTTTATATCCAGAACAATTGCCTCTACATTTTGGCCAAGAAATTTTGGTCAGAAAAATTGAATGGATGGATCAAACGTTATGGGAGAAAAGGGTCATTTTTTGCCATTTTAGGGGGCTTTTGACCCCTTGGAGGCGCGAACCAGATTTTTTCCAAGGTCAGCGATACTTATTTTCTATTAGGAACAATTGCCTCCACATTTTGGCCAAGTTTCAAAGAAATTGAATGGATGGATGAAAAGTTATGGAGCAAAAAATGTAATTTTTTGCCATTTCGGGGCCTTTTGACCCCCTAGGGGGGCTAACCAGATTATTTTTCAAAAATCAGAGAATGTCACTTTCTAACCTGACCAAAGTTACAACTTCATGCAAAATTTAAGAGAAATTCAATGGATGGTGGCAGAGAAAAATTCGAACGGACGGACAGATGGAAATGCCTCAAAACATAGGTCCTCCGATTTATAAAATCGTGGGACCAAAAAATAAGTTATGCAAGAAGAATTTCTTAACAGATATGTGACAGTTTATGAATTTTCGAATGAAATCAAAATGGAACAAATATTGGTTGTAGTCCAACGGGTCATGGGTACATCTACTAGTTTATACAAACGAAAAAAAAAAAGATAAAAATGTCAGGATGAAAAAAAGGGCCGTTATGAACCAGAAGCACACATTTTTGTTGTTACAGAATGTGCATGCAGGGCCTGAATACAACTTCGAATAAAATCAGTTAAATTCAAGTTGAAGCAAAAAATATCTAAGCAAAAAGGAAATCTGAGAGAGAGAGGATGGAATTATTTAAAAAAAAAAAACAGAACATAAAAATAAATCTATTTTTTTCTTCTACATCCTTCAGGGAAGTATTGCATTGCCGCACAAGAAGAATCACAAATAAGCAGAAAAGTATTATAAAAACCCACGCACATTTTTTTTCTGTTGCTTCGTTGGAGATGGAGGATCCTTCATTGCTGCATGAATTGAGTCATTTCCGAAGGAAGGATCTATCCTTAAAAATGGCCTCCAAACAGTTCCAGTCGTGTGGGTCGATTACATATCCCCCATTTTATTTGATACAGGGTCCCAGTTAGGTGACTATCAACTCGAAACAAACCGATTTGTTCATTTTTTTTTATGACTAAAAATCATAAAATTATCCAATTTTGATGAGTTTCTTTACAAGTTCTCAGAAGGTTAGACGCAAAGTCAGAAGAAGGTTTCGAAAAGTTATCCCACTAGGTGAAGTTCACTCTGACCCCCTAATGCTAGAACAGCCCCATCGGAATTCTCCAGTAGAGACACTTCAGGCGATTAGCAATAAACTAACCCCTTCTCAAAGAGAGAAGGTAAAGCCTAGGAAGGTGGACGTTCTATGACAGATTATCGAGGACGTATCATCAACTGGTATGAATAACCCCTACTCAAGCTGTGCTAACTTCATTATTTTTTCAATAAATGACATATTACATAAATGTTATATTGAATGCAGTGTAACGTAAAGTTGAACTAATAAGCTGTTTGTAACGTTCGGTGGGGAAATCGTTATGATATCATCATCATCATCATCATCATCATCATCATCATCATCATCATCATCATCATCATCATCATCATCATCCTCTTCCTCTTCCTCCTCCGCATCATTATCATCATGATCATGATCATGATCATCATCATCACCATCCTCATCATTGTCCTCATCATCATCATCTGCGTCCTCCTCATCATCATCCTCATCATCTTCATCATCATCGTCGTCGTCGACAGAAAACGACAGTCATATCTCGCTGATATGTTGTAAGTTGGCTCAATTGGTAGTAACGCCTAATTGTAAAGGTGGTCGTAGTGTTGCTATAACAACAGCAGTTTCTCTACCTTTCCCTTTCCTTTGTTTCTGTAATGAGGTAATAAATAAATTAAAAAAAAACGCCAACAAAATACTTTCTCAATATATACATATATGTGTGTCATAAAAAGAGGCTGAAGAGAGTTTGCTAAAGCAAACTAATTGATTAGATTTGAAACCGACGGTACTGATGTTGTTTTGATCTTCTGTAATACATATATAAATATTGCGCTCGTATTTTTTTAACTTTTTATTAATAACTGAGTGCTCTGCTGGGGTTCTTTCCCACTAAACTTACACACACACACACACACACACACACACATATATATATATATATATATATATATATATATATATATATATATATATATATATATACATATATATATATACATATATATATATAACTTTATTTGTAATATAGTAAGAAAAAATCCCAGTATAGAGCTCGATTAATTGAGAATCCAAATTAAGACTGCAATATTTATTTATATTTTTTGTACAGAAAAATTAGTACAACATTAGTAGCGTCGGTTTCAAGCTCAGAAGAACTTAACCCTCCGGCTTTCTTCAGCTTATGTTGTCACATGTTTCAGAAATGTGAATTCACGTGTCACTCTCATATGGATGCGTTATTTGCTTTAGAGTGTTATGTATGTTAGTTTAAAATTAGTGTTAAGGAGGTTTAATAAGGTTTGAGAAAAGAAGGGGGTGAAATGTAACAGTTGAGATTTTGAATTGGAAAAAATTTATAAATATAAAAAAATTTAAAAATATCTCTATACAAGTCCCGTGAGTCAATGTTTATAAGGAGCGTATATTTGGCCGTTACTGTTTTGAGAGTTAATTATGTGTTTTCTCGAGAATGTTAAGGAGAGAAAATGGGTTTATGATTATACTTACGAAAAAAATAAAAAAGGTTAAAAAAACACACACATTGACTTCAAATTACAGGGCTGGGGTTAAAGGACTTTAAATCAATTCAAAAGGAATTTAAACTAAGATATAACCCTGGTCCGGTCTTGGCAACTTGTCAATCGCTCTAAGGGCAGTATCTCTACAGGGTTCTTGAATGATTCTGTATTCGGGATTTAACATTATTAACTAAGGTATAATGAAAGCTTATGGGAGTAATAATATTGGTATACTGATTAAGTATGTTTTAGAGATAAGAACAAGAATTAGGTCGGCAAGGTTGAATCTTGGTTAGGAGATATAGGAGGTTTTACATTGTTAACTAAGGTATAGTGGAGACTTATGAGAGTAATAATAATGTAAAATGGGGGTGTTACCCTCTTAATAACTGGAAAAATTATTATTGGAAGAGTTATTATTTCATATTTACGTGGTGCAAATAATTCAAGAACCCTGTAGATGAAACGCGGGAGCCTCTCTGTAGCTTAATTGCCATAAATATATTTTCATAACTTACTCTCTCTCTCTCTCTCTCTCTCTCTCTCTCTATATATATATATATATATATATATATATATATATATATATATATATATATATATATATATATATAAGTAAACAATTGTATTTTAAATTCCAATGACCAAGTCTTTATGCATATTTTAACTAGCCAAATTAAACAAATTCATTGTAACCATTGGCCATTGTTTTGCATAGAAACGAACAACAAGAAATAAACACATGATGATCTTTTGTGCATGCAACTCATAAGAAGATCGTCAGATCATTTCTGGATAAAAATCCTCAAGCAATAAAACAAAAAACAAACTTTGTTCATGCATTTCCTACAGAAACCCGTTCCCCAGATGAACCATGAGATCAATTCATAGACAACCGGCCATGTTGGTTTCTAATGTGGAGTTAAGAAAAATACGATCAACGCGACAGAAGTTCACTAGACATTCTAAAATGTAACAAAATGTATAAACATTTTTTTTTCATTTATTAAAAAGCTATTGTAAAAATATCAATAAGTTAAGGCTAAAACTTATTTCAAATTGAAAGATACGAAAACGTCTCTCCCCGCCTAATACTAAACCGATATGCTCAATAATACAAAAATACCAAACCAATATATATGCTCTGTTATTAAATGTTAACATTGTTTGAGCTTTAACATTGTACAGGTCTGGTAAATTTTCTTAAAATATATATATACAAATATATATTTCCATATATATGTGTGTATATATATATATATATATATATATATATATATATAAATATATATATATATATATACATATATATATACATATATATATATATATATATATATATATATATATATATATATATATTGGTGAATATAAGAGACAACTCATGTCTAGATATCCTTTGATAGATCCTTTCAATAGTTCGAATTAGGATCTTAGTTTCAGAGGGGAATTGGCTGATGAATTTGCCACAGTTTGGATTTGTTTCCCAAGTACTTTCAGGCCCATCCGGGTTCATCATCAGGGAATGAGGTTAATCAGGTACAGACCATGTGTTAGTATTATAGAAGGTTTTGGCGGGAATTATGTACTACGTACGAAACTATATTTAGAACTATAGACATTTTAGAATATTATTACTAATATTAAAGTTAATTCTATTAATTAGTTTTTTTTTTGGGGGGGGGGGTTATATATAGGGCTTCTAATATATGGAGTTTTGTTTGTTAGTATTATATTTTAAGATTTGGGTATTTTCTACAAAGAGTTTTCTGAATTCCGATCAGAGGCAGGAGTGGTCGCTAGTTAAGTGTTGGGCTATGGCGCTAGTATCAGACAAATGCATCGTCAATATTCTCGACAAAGTCGTGGTAGTCAAACCTATGTATATGTTTTTTCTTGGTTGTCGGAGACACAGTCTCCCAAAGGGCATTTAAACTCAGAAACAAGGTTTGACTTATCCAAAACTCTAATCGAATATTCAACAATACTTGCCTGCAAGGGAAGATGCTGCCTATATATATATATATATATATATATATATATATATATATATATATATCAGTGTATGATAAACTTAAATATAAGCAACCTTTGCTATTTTGATAATATCATGGCATAAATTTGGACCTTAACAATAAGTGCACAAAAAAGAAAGAAAAGTATGATAGCTGAATAAAATGGTACTGACAGTTTCCCTTTTCTATCCAGAATAATGTTTTAGTGACGGATGATATATATATATATATATATATATATATATATATATATATATATATATATATTATGCGTAAAGAAAATCCAATAGTCGTATCGATCGTATATGTTGACCAGCATATAAATCATTACTTCTTAGTACATAGAAACACAAACATGAAGAAATCGATGCTCTGGTTTAAGTAACACATAAAAATAATTTGTTTCCAAACACAAGGAGCATTATTTATTTTTATTGCCATTCTTTTTCTTACTTATTGTGTAATTATCTTGCCAGAGACACAATTTTTACCGTTTCACAAAGTAAACAGATCAGCAGAATTGATAAAATATTATTTTTTAAATTTTATTACAGATTTATTATTTTGCAAAGAAATAAAGAAAGGAAATCGAATCACTCCTCCATCACTTTCAACTTCTGTTATATACTGTTATATACTGTTATATACTGAGTGCATCTTGTAATGTAATGTTATATCTTGTCGTATAGTGCTATATCTTGTTATCTAAATGAATGACTGCGAACTTTTTTTTTAGTTTATCACTCCTATATAACCATCAAAACGGTTTACTGTTTTTTCTTATAAAATTCATAATGCAACACAATTCTTTGAAATACGATATATATAGTATTGACGAAATACCTCTATATATTCAAATAGCTGTTTAAAATTAATGTTTGTTGTTATTTATTTGTAATTTTCTTATGTTATTTTTTCTTATATATCTGCAATAGTTTCGTCGATATTAACAGTAATTAATTAAAGTAATTTTATAAAATAGAATAAATTACGAAAAAATATGCCTATTAATTATAATTATCAAGGAAGATAATTTAAATGAAACTAATGTGTCTCAGCCAGCTAGAAAGAAATACCGATGAGGAATAAGAGTTCACAGAGAGAGAGAGAGAGAGAGAGATGACTGCTCTCTTCCCCCCTCTCTCTCTCACTCTCTCACTCTCTCTCTCTCTCTCTCTCTCTCTCTCTCTCTCTGTGTGTGAGGAGGGGACTCTTTTTAAAACAATAAAAAGATCATTTGGCGTCGTTCCCACCCCTCTCCTTCATTTTCTCACTCTTTTCCCTTCTCCCCCTTTCTATTTTACTAGCACAGCCAAATTTCTTTTTGTTTTGTTTTTGAAGCACATGTTTTTATTTACGAGAAAAAAGACCCCAAAAATTACAAATATACATAGTCTGAAATAAAAACGTCTTTTACTTAAAATACAAACCAATAAAATTGAAGTTTCTGTTTAAATTGTAAGTTTTTTTTATTTAAAGTTTTCTTTCACCTTTTAATACTCTTATAAACATTTCTCCCAGCCCCCGAATTCATAAGTGAAAAAAAACGCAAAAAAAAACCCCAGCCATGCTGGCCTTTCTTAGTTAACTCCTCTTATTCTATTTTTGTTTAATTTACGTGACTGAAATAGGAAAACTAGTTTTTTTTTAAGGTGATTCCTATTTCAGTCATGTAAATTATTAGAGTGAAACAGGTTCCGACATTACTCATAATCAACTTATATCTTTACTTATACTATGTTTTTGTAAAAAATATTTAAAAAAACATTAAAAACCCTAAGTTATGTCAAGTTTCATCGTACATGTGAAACGCCGAAATGAAAATTATGGTTGGAAAAATATAGTCGCCATCTAAACAAGTCGAGAAAGTGGCTAGCTAAGGAAGAACGATCACTTAAAGGTTATAAACATATCTTTTTTAACTAGAAAATAATGAAATAGAATTATTGTTCTTCCTTAGCTAGCTTATTTCTCTTTGTTTATAAAAATGGCGACTATAATTCTCTGCTCAATTTTTATGTCGACATTTAACATGGACAATAAAACTTGCCATAACTCATATTTTTAATGTTGTGCTAATGAATAAATGAAGATTTTTTTAAACAGTTTCTTATAAATTAATATTCTATAATTTGTAATTTGCATTGTCATATTTTTATATATATGTGAAATAGTTTTGTTGATAGTAAAACGTCTGATGTCGGTGAGAACAGATACTGCAACTTGATCTTAACCAAAAAGTCAAGTTATTTACCTCCAGGAGTTTAGACACAAGGTCAAAGTATTTTTATTTACCTCCTCTCCAGGAGGCTAGACGCAAGGTCAGGTATGGTTAACCAGCGCACTAATCATAGTGCGCTCTGGACTACAAAAAGTGCCTGAGCAGCCTCATCTGCATTTCCCAGTAAGAGCGCCTCAGGTGATTAACAATAAATTAACCCCTTCTCAAGGAGAAGGTAAAGCCTGACAGAGTGGTCCTCCTAGTACTGTACAGGAATCGAGGCATGTAGGCTAAGACGGCACCAGTCTACAGTGAGGCAATTGGAACAGATACTACACTCTGATCTTCGCCAAAATGCCAAGAAACTATAAAAATAATGGTTTTATGACTAGTCATTTTTAAATGAATAAAAAAATAATTTGATTTAATCTATTATTGTATTATCTTTTAATGCTGGTGGGTAGTGTAGTATCGGTTTTGTTGTCATAAACCCATCCTCTCAGGAATTACCGCCTCCTTTTTAATGGGGTGAAGGTAATCCTTTCCGGTATTACACCCTCCCAAGGACTTGCTTATACGTTTTGGGAGAGAAGGGGTTAGTGTAGTATCTTTTCTGTTGTCATACTCTCAGGCATTACCTTGTTTTATGGGGGGATTCTCCTAAGTATTTCCTCCTCTCTTTTGGAGAGAGTAATGTAGTATCTGTTATGTTGTCATGATACCATTCGACCAGGCATTACTACCTCCTTTTGAGGGGAGGATCCTCTGAGGGTTTACCTCCTTCTTTTGGAGGGTAGTATAGTATATTTTCATTCGTCATAATACATTTCTCCCAGACATTACTTCCTCTTTTCTAAGGGAAGGGGGCCATTATAGTATATGTTCGTTCCTCAGGATATCATTGACCCAGGATTACCTTCTTTTTTATTGGGGCGTCGGGGTAGTGTACGATTCTACTATTATGATATCATCCTCCCAGGCATTAACTCCTCTTTTTTGGTGGGGGAGGGAGTAGTGTTCGTTCGTCATGATATAGTCCTCTCACTCATTACCTCCTCCTTTGGAGGTAAATGTATATAGTTCGTTTATCATGATATCCTCCCAGCCTAGCAAAATTTGGTACCAGAAGGGAGCATACATTTGCTAGTATAGTATAATGATGAGAGATGAACTGTGTTTGTTTTCTATTATAATTTTAATCGGCTGCAATAGAAGATTCATTTGATGAATTGATAGACAACAACAAAGACAGTCAAATTTAAATAGAAATACCTTTTATTTGGGCTGTGCTGAAAAGGAATTAAAACAGCATAGTATCAATCTTTATAAATGGTGCAATGGTACTTGCTAGATTAACCACATCGTTGGGTTGTGGAAGCCAACGAAATCTGTCTTGTCTAGACCGTGTCTTCGCTCCAACTAAGTGAGTGGGAACATAACATTGCTTGGGTTCTATATGAAATAGTATATATGCCGGGGCTTATGAGTAACTGATCGGCCAATTACTCAGTGGTACACCTGTCTATTTTCAGCAAAGGAAAATAGTACATACAAATATATGACTTCTACCCTATTATATCTTGTTTATTATTTTATATACTGATATATACTGAGTATACCTGTTTTGTTCTAAGACCTATTAAATCATCATCTTATATACTGAGTATATTTTGTTTTATGACCTATTAAATCATCATGTTATATACTGAGTATATTTTGTTTTATGACCTATTAAATCATCATGTTATATACTGAGTATATTTTGTTTTATGACCTATTAAATCATCATGTTATATACTGAGTATATTTTGTTCTAGGACCTATTAAATCATCATGTTATATACTGAGTATATTTTGTTCTAGGACCTATTAAATCATCATGTTATATACTGAGTATATTTTGTTCTAAGACCTATTAAATTATCATGTTATATACTGAGTATATTTTTTTCTAAGACCTATTAAATCATCATGTTATATACTGAGTATATTTTGTTCTAAGACCTATTAAATCATCATGCTATATACTGAGTATATTTTGTTCTAAGACCTATTAAATCATCATGTTATATACTGAGTATATTTTGTTCTAGGACCTATTAAATCATCATGTTATATACTGAGTATATTTTGTTCTAGGACCTATTAAATCATCATGTTATATACTGAGTATATTTTTTTCTAAGACCTATTAAATCATCATGTTATATACTGAGTATATTTTGTTCTAGGACCTATTAAATCATCATGTTATATACTGAGTATATTTTGTTCTAGGACCTATTAAATCATCATGTTATATACTGAGTATATTTTGTTCTAAGACCTATTAAATTATCATGTTATATACTGAGTATATTTTTTTCTAAGACCTATTAAATCATCATGTTATATACTGAGTATATTTTGTTCTAAGACCTATTAAATCATCATGCTATATACTGAGTATATTTTTTTCTAAGACCTATTAAATCATCATGTTATATACTGAGTATATTTTGTTCTAGGACCTATTAAATCATCATGTTATATACTGAGTATATTTTGTTCTAGGACCTATTAAATCATCATGTTATATACTGAGTATATTTTTTTCTAAGACCTATTAAATCATCATGTTATATACTGAGTATATTTTGTTCTAGGACCTATTAAATCATCATGTTATATACTGAGTATATTTTGTTCTAGGACCTATTAAATCATCATGTTATATACTGAGTATATTTTGTTCTAAGACCTATTAAATTATCATGTTATATACTGAGTATATTTTTTTCTAAGACCTATTAAATCATCATGTTATATACTGAGTATATTTTGTTCTAAGACCTATTAAATCATCATGCTACTCTGCTGTGTAATTCTTTAAAACATTCAGTTTTATTTAGTGTTGCTAATCTTTTCTTCTTTCATCTATTACAGGGTGACCCAAAAGAATGCCACCCATGGAATAGTTAATAGAATTCACAATTCTTTCTTCTGTTACATTATGCTTTGTTATATATAAACCGCTATACAATTGTGTCGTTGTTGTGAATCCAGGATGTTGACAAAATGCACGCAAGCTGATCTTCTCATCGTCGTCGGCTGTTGATAAAAACCATGTAGACGCAAATATTCATTTTGTAACAGGATTTATTTAAAACCGAAACAGAAAACAGATTGACTACTTATATGGATCGCTTATCTCGTTACACCTAACTACATTATACGCAGCTGCCTCATCCTCACAGGATGGCCACGTTTCACGTTCACTGGCTTCAGTTGTAAGCCAGAAAGAAACTGAGAACCTTCCAACCAGAAGTTACGTGGTTTCATCAACCTTTGCTTTTAGGTCACGTCTGACGTCCAGGGTGTAACTCTAACCCTTCCATTCAAATACTCCTTCCGCTATCTAACACTTCAATCCAACCATATTTGATACTAAAAAACTTCAGTTTATGCCTGACTCGTCTACCAAGTTTCAGACATGTATGCTCAACAGTCTTTGTTCACCTCAGTTGCTAACAAACAACGTGCATGATTGTTAATAACTCTTACATACTCGTCCCTTGCTATTACCCTATTTTGGCTGTGATGGCACTCTTCAGTTCAAGAATAGTCTGTGGACTGTTTTTATAGTGATAACGCAACAGATAAAAATCGGGGGGGGGGGGGTTAAGGTCCAGTGAGTGTGAAGCCCATTCAGTATCACAGATCTTACTGATGAGATGATCACTAAAGTGTCCCTGCATATCATTGAATAGCAATAAAACAAAGACTGTTTGACATTCATGACTGAAACCAAATATGGTTGCATTGCAGAAAGGATTCTGAATTGTATTAACGATTCCATGGGTGGTATATTTTAGGGTCACCCTGTATATGATGGAAAATCGTATTTCGACTGTCTATCTATAAGTGTTAATAAAATCCTGAAACAACCATAGATACAATTATAAACCTTATACATTCTCATTAAGTATGCCCCCAAACTGGTTATGGTAAAAAAAAATATTATTAACATTTGTTCGCCTGGAGTCAATGAGGACCAAATTAGAGCATATAGAAAAATACTTTTTTCTTCCGAGAGGTGGCTCTGGTGAAGTGGGTACCGACGTGGATTGACAACCTGGGATGTCAAGTTCTAATATTGTCGGTTTCAATACCACCACATTCATTATGAACGTGAGCAATCTTAACATGGTCCTTTTTGTAAGTACCTGATTCTGGAAATAATTTGGGGCACCAATGCCAACAACAGAATCACTCCCCTAAAATTCAACCTTTCCTCACCATAGTAGAGACGGTGACAACATGGGAGTTTCAGAGCTACCCGATTAATAGGGCTCAGGTGAAAATCCACAAGGAGTCGGCATCAAGATCTATCGTCCTCTGGTCGTCTCTGCCTTTGCAAAAACATGGCAGGTGCGATACTTCAAATCGACTGAATGAAAATAGCAATGTTGATTTTAGTGCTATTCCTTTATGCATTATGGAACAACTTATTTTCCTCGATATCTAATGCAAATGCTGAGCCTTGCTGCTCTCAGTGTCGAGAGTAAAACCTGAATCCTGCAGGTTAACGAATAGCTGTGACCAACGAGGAGGACTTCATGCAGACCAGACAATCCTGAGGCACGATCTTCGTGAGCTCTATGCAGAAGTCCAACTCTATGCAGAAGTTCAACTCTATGCAGAAGTCCAACTCGCTTAACAACAACAATAGCAATAGAATCGAGCCGACCAAAAGTCGTACCATGCTGATTCACAAGAAAAGAAATAGAAGACTTTGTGAATAAAGAAATACATTTATTTTATTCAGCGCTGTTGCATTTGTTTGTGGCATATAACACTATAAGAAAAAGAAAAATAGGCTTATGTTTTGGAATGTTTTAGATGAGGACTATTCTCATATTTGCTGTTATATTTACAACGTTTCGGCCGATGTAACCTCTGACCTTCTTTAGGTTCTAACATAGATGATAGTGCTTGAAATGCATTTTATCCAAGAAAAGATATACACAGAATTGATTGATAGAGAGTTGGACACAAAGATTCCCACATTCGAAAAGAGGCACCTGGAAAAGGTCGGAGGTTACATCGGCCAAACCACTATGGAAGTAACAACCAAGATCAAAACTTATATTTTGATTCAGACATGAAAAAAAAATTCTACTAAGCAACGATTCAAAAGACTAAAATAAGCAAATCAATTAGCAATATAAATAAATAGAGAAGAATGAAAAGAAACAAATAAATAGCAAATCAAATAAGCAAACACATAACAAGTGACAACAAGCTAAAAATCCCAGATAAAAAGTAATTTACCAAAATGAAATAGGAATTAACCGCTTTAATTGAAGAAATCAAACACTCAGTAGATCTGCTGGTTGATTTGTCAGGCTTAGTTTGAAACAGCATTTTCAGAGATAATGTGTGGATTCAATGAAATCAATGAGGAGGGAGGAGTAGGAGGAGGAGAGATAGGAGGAGGAAGAAGAAGAAGAGGAGGTTAAAGGAAGTCATTAGTCTATTATATACGTCCATACGTTTTTATAAGAGGTCAGCCAATCTGTCACCCATACATTTGAAATATCAATAGTTCTACTCTTAGCTGCATTCACATATCTCAAAAGAGGCCATGTCGGTCCGTTGGTCAGCTAGTCAATTTGTTAGCAGGTGATGCCTTGGTGATACCCGAGACGAACTCCTTTATTGTATACTCCAAAGACTCAAGTATAATTCCTAGTACTGAGAAATATTATGAGAAACAGATATAACTCAAATATGATTTGATGTCCCCCCCACCTATTTGGATACCCTGGGCCAGTACCCCGTCCCCCCCCCCTGTCTGCATGCAACTGTCTGTCATTTAAATAAAAATTTAAAACATATTTAGTACTACTGTCCTGTTACGCCCGTTCTTTACTGGTCCCCAAAATCTGTAAGCTGTTGCAGGAAAAATGAAGAATCGAAATGAGAAAAGTTATTTCATAGCTTATAATTTATTGTAGTAGAATGTCGACATTATCTTGGTACAATCCGCTTTACAGATACCGTCAATTCCCTAACCCGAGCTGGAAGTGAACAAGAGGTGGGACATCTGCTCACTTCGATCACCAATCTCACTCCCTTGTTTTCTCCGATCTTTTCTTGATGCAATTGTTTTTCTTCAATCCCTATACCTCGAAATACAAACGATAAAATGTTTATATTTTCATTTTCGTTTAAACCTTGAAATGATCAAAACAACTACAGTCGCTTTTCAAACGTAGTGTCTACCTACACTTCTGGCCTACATCTCGTTGCCATCTAGGTTATAATTCTAATTTACTATTATGCCTTTTTGATCACAATCTTGTTAAAGTCCTATTGAGAGTGATAAGAATCTTATTAATATTTGACCACAATAAGAACCATAAGTAAATTAAAGTCATCATCATCATCAGCAGCAGCAGCAGCATCATCATCATCATCATCATCATCATCATCATCATCATCATCATTGGTTTAACATCCGTTTAACATGTTGGCACGGGTTGGGCAGCTTTAAGAAATTGACTTCTAAACTAACCTATCTTATTTATCCCTCTTTCCTTCAAATCCATTTTCATCACTTCCTCCTATGTTTACCTAGGCCTTCCCCTGTGAACTGAACCTGGTACAGCAACTGTCCTACATCTACTAACCCAAGAACTCATTGCCATACCATCGAAGTCTACTCTTCTGCACACATCTCCCTATACTGTTCAGATTTTACCAGTGGCATGCAGAATAGTCGACCATAGTCGAGAACGACGCAAAGGCTCCCTTTTCATTGGTGAGAACCTTCGTAATACATAAAAATCTTTGAAAATTTGAAGCCAAAACGTTCTTGATGTTACATGACTATTTTATCGAAACTGATACATCAGAAACAGAACTAATCGCCATTATTTTTCATCAGCTGGAGAAAGTCCCAGACTAATTTACTCTTATCCTGTGTTTATGGGTAGTTATCATAATATCTTCAAGTAGAATAGGATCAATAAAGTCTGTTCACCTATGATTATCATATCAACTAAACAATTTCTACCGTGAAATGTATGTCATCAATCAATTGTTGGACATGTTAGAACCACACGATGCCAAGAGAAGCCTTTCTCCTTTTGACTGTTTTTTTTAAAGAACTATCTTTGAATAATGATACATAGGATGCCAATATTTAGTGCCAAGAATAATTTAACCATATTTTCACCAGATTTTTGCATAGATCAAATCTGATCATTCATTAAAATAGGAAGTTTTGTTTAGTCTTTTTGTTCTTTCTACTAGTTACCTAAGTTTTACTTACAGAATTCTTCTTCTGATAATGATGTTCAAGCTGTATCTGGCTATGTTCCATTCCTGCATGTGAGCGTATGTGTTAGACAATGATTTATATATATATATATATATATATATATATATATATATATATATATAAATAAAGTTAGGTATATGTATATATATATATATTTGTATATAAAGTTAGGTATGTGTACATGTCATATATATATATATAAATATATATATATATATACATATATATATATTAATATATATATATATATTCAGTAGTACATGCAGTATATTAACCAATATATTTCTATTCATTCATTTTCTTTTTAACCTATTTTATTATTATTATTTTTACTTTTATTTGTTATTTGTTATTTTTAGTTATTTTATTTTATTTTATTTCATTTCGTTTCTTTTCTGTTCCACTCAATTCAATTGCTTAGTGCGATTTAAACTATATATATTTGAAAATCAGTCAGTCACTCTTAATGGTAATGCATAATGATACGGACGCACACGCGTTCATTTATATACATATATATTTTTTAAAGACAATGGATTTATTTTCCTATCGGCAGAGAGATTTCGCATGAACTGACTTGAACGTTGAAACAAGGAATGAACGCTGGACGCTTTTGAAAATTCCCGTTTACTCAACGGTTTCAATGTTCTCCATTTCGTATCATTTTTTGAGAAAGAGCGGAGGATTGTTCGAAATATCAGAATAAAATACAATAATTAGAAAAAGCAACAACAGCGTTTTCATGCTTAAAACACGTCTCTAGAAGTATACTTGGAATAACAAACAAATATATATATATATATATATATATATATATATATATATAATATGTGTGTGTGTGTGTGCGTGTGTGTGTGCGGGTGTATGTACGAGGTAATCTCTTCAACTAATGAATGGATCATTATAAATTTTGGAATATATATTCTAGGCAACATAGTGAGTAACCTAGTACATTATATTTGTTTAAATTTAACATTTCGGGGTGCATGTATATGAAATTAGATATGTGTACATGTTTATCTAAATGAATACATGCACAGTTTTTTTTTTCATTTATCCGAACTACAATCATATCAAAACACCTTAGCTCTACCTAATTCAATAATACACTAAAACATTTTTACATACCGTATATATAGTCACAGAAAACCTGACTAAACACTCTCAACGCTATAAATTATTTGCCTATTTATTTTTAAACATTGTCTAATAAAGTAATATTAAGTACTATTTACTTATAATATGATTCTGCCTTTTTGTTATATATACGTAAAACTTTTCTTGATATTAATTTCTTAATTATTATCAGTAGTAATATTATTTCAAGCGATTTAATGAATTATGTTTCAAATTCAAAATCATAACTTCCGTTTCATTATTTGTTGGGGTTTTGTGGTTATGTTTGCGCACGCGTATATTTACACTTTATTACTTTTTAAAAATAAAGTTAGCATTAAACGCAATAATTACGAAAAGGGTTTCTCTTAATAATTAAATACATGCATTTATTATTTTTTGTAATAAATTTGCTGTTGTTTCTGTTCCTATTAACTTCCATCCACGAGAGCAGAGTTAGGCATCGTGTTAATATTTAACGTGGGGAAAAATCCAGCTCCCCCCCAAAAAGGAGCACTTAGCATTAGAACAAAAATTTCAATTACCTTGGTCTAGAATGGTTTCGCTTCACTGACCGAGGACATAAAACAAAGTGCAGATTCAGAACAGAAACTATATTTTGCTCATAGCCATGTTGCTAGTGATTATGAAGATGATGATGAAGATTATAACTTTAACATCTGTCATAGAAAAAAAAATCCTCTAATCTTTCTGAATTACAAAAAAAAATAGATTCTTTTTCTTTAATATTCATTAAGACTTTTTCTGTCTTTTATAAGTCGAAAAGTACAAAGTACCCATTTCGCATTATTCAGTAATATAATATAGGTTTATTTGACCAATCTACCTTCCACCCTTATGTTTATTCATTTCATTATATATCCAGTTTATAATAGGGCAATTAATTTTCATGTTTATGCTGAAACAAAATAAAACCATATCAATTAACTTTTTTGTTGTTCTTTTCCTAAAAAATGAAATTTGACTATGTTCATGCATAGTAAATTTTCTCCACATTGGACATATCAAATAACACTACGACAATCATCATTTTGGTTTTTCTTTCAAATTACTAAAATGTCAATTGAAAATTATTTCTTTGGTTTCTGTAAAGAAGACTACAGCCTCAATAATTGCTGCCCAGAAGGTGGGTAGTTTTTGCTAGTATATATATATATATATATATATATATATTATATATATATATATATATATATATATATATATATATATATATATATATATATATATATATATTTCGTTCTACTAAATAAAGTCTTAAACTAACGAACCTATCATTATGAATTTTGGAACACATCTACAAAGCGTAAAGGTGGGTAATATTGACTATATTTAGTTGAATTTAGGGTGGGTGCGCATTTGGATTGGCGCTCTTCCTCAATGGCAAGGCTAATAAAAAAATAATGTGCCCATGCTTCTCAACGTGTTGCCTATAATAGAATATATATTAAAAAATCCATTTATTAGTTTAGGTAGTTATCGTATACATATATATATATATATATATATATATATATATATATATATATATATATATACATATATATATATATATAAGTATATACACATTACTGACCAGCAGAGCTTTACCACTGTTGCCCAGGATATGAGTCTATCAAGCATGTATGCGCAGTGTGATGATGTATGGAGGTAAAACCTAGCCAGTGAAGGTTAAGGACATGCGTTGCATGGAGCGAAATGATATTAGAATGCTACGATGGATGTGTAATGATTAGATTAATTTGAACACTACAGAGAGATGTGTAAGAATAGATGAGAGTTCATGGGTTAGTAGATGTAGAAAAATTAAGGTAGCAGGGTTAGCACACAGAGGAAGATCAAGGAAAACATGAGAGGAAGCAATAAAGATGGATTTGAGAGAAAGAGGGATACATTAAGACCTGGCTAGAGATAGGTTAACTTGGAAATCAATTACTAAAAGATGTCTAACACATGCCAGCATGTAAAACGGACATTAAACTGATGATGATGATGATGATGATGATGATGATGATGATGATGATGATGATGATGATGATGATGATGATAACGCATCTTTGGCACATATGGGGCTCAAAGGCTGGAGATACGAATCTTTGTAAAAGCTACAAGACCCGTCATATGATTAATGTGAATATAAAAGAAATAAGAACACATACTTTGTAAATAAAGAACAAAAGTCCATCACGAGACAGCATACCTCCATTTGACAACGTAAGGATGTGCCAAAATCTTATTTCGGTCTTACTTCTCCATATTGTGTGAAGTATTCCAAAAGTTATGCTATGGAAACTTTAATAACTCAAAAACCATTTATCTGATCAGACTGAAATTTTGCATGGTGTTATTCAAGAGCATCAGATCCATACATCAAATGTAGAAAAATCGGAAGTTCAAATTCTGTCAAAATTTCGACCAGAACTGAAGTTTTCTAGGTTAAATGGCAAGGTCAATTATGATATGGGATTTCATTGGCTACAATAAGAGCCATGTAGCTAGTACCAAAGTTATGAACAAAAGGTTGACTTTCATCTTTTCTGTGACCTTGATCTTTGACCTAGATATCCCCAAATTAAAACAGTTTTAAGTTAGACCATGACCGATATCTAGATAACATTTGGTGACGATTGGTCAAGCGATGTGGACGCTAGGCTCTGCACAAACAAACCAATATTTAGTGGCAAACCAACAAACTCGACCGAAAACTGGCGGAGGTAAATATATGTGTAATTAATACATATTTGAACGTTATTTTTGAATATACAATGTTCCCAAGTGTAAGTTGTCCTATTGCTGGGAAATAAGGAAGTTAGTTGCTCTGTGTGTGTGTGTGAGAGGAGTAAGCTAACAGTTTCTCTGTGTGCATCACATGGCTGACATGTTGTTGTCATATTTTCAGGTTCTCCGGCTTGGCGAGCATACACCAAAGGTAAGAAGTGGCAGAAGTGGGAGAAGTAGGTTGTAGTCATGCCGACGTCATCAAAAGGCTGTAAGTAGTTCGTCAGAGTGTCACTACACTGAGCCGTATGATTGGCTCACACTTGACTAATTTCAGCTTGGTACAATGGCTCTATGCACACAGAAAATACTTTGGTCATTGTAACAATCTAATTTACAAAAATTGCAATTTTTTAACTTTTTGCTCAGAAACCACCAACATTTAGAGATTTTTGTTTACATTATTTAAATACTACTTTTTTACCTGCCTTACGAGGGTAGTTTTATAGCACGAAGCTAGCTTCTCCAAAAACGGGGCACTATGAACAGGTGCAACATTAGCATGATCAGCCCACGTTGTAACTTCTTTGTGAAGGCATCTCAGATGATTGCCTATAGACCAATTCCCTCCTAAATGAAGAGGTAATGCCTATGAGGATGACCTCTGAAGACCGACTAGAACAAAGAATACACTTTGACCCATTCAGTTAACTCATTTGCACACTGATCAGCAGGGAATGAGAATGTTTCCCTCTATGGGGCGTCGCTGATGTGATCTCTCATGGACTCAAAATACGTATCTTGTTGTTTTGAGCAACGGCTCATCAGCTTTTGGACGACTTTTAAGGGTGAAATAAATCATTGGCACAATGTAATCAGCATTTCAGAGGGGACTATGAGCTTTCGTCACACAAGCTTTGGGCAGTGGAAAATACAATGAACTCGAGAGCGGCAGGAACGATGGTCTATTGTTAGAAGATTGTCACAGATTTTGTTTGCTTTTGTGTGTTGCTTTCTTACACATGGGCGTTAATTGTTCGCGTTCCATCATCCATGACAGTGTAAAGAAACTTACTGCATGTGTGCTCCCTCAACATAGATATCCTCGATTAACCAGACTAGCGGCAAAATCCTACCCCTTCACTGTAGAGGTTCCCAGATGGCAGAAAACTTTATGCTCTAATAGCTACTTTCCTCAAACCACTTGCCCTGCTCCATGATTCCCCGGCTTGTCCTAACATGCAGAAATTTAAATGTAATGTAAAATCTTGCTCCACAACTCCCCACCTAGGATGCCCCCTATAAATTTAATCTCTAATCCACAGTAGCCCTTTACGTCTCAGTGGAAATATGCCTTGTTTAGGGTGAACAAAAGTTAAAAAAAACAAAAAAAATTTAAAGTGTTAAGTAATTTTGATTTCATTCTTAGTGTGAGGATTGAACCTTTAACCTCCAGAAGACAACCATGATCGTCACTCGGGTCCATGTGCACCTGAATAAGATTGGAGTTTACATCGGCCGAAACGTTGTGAAAATTACAACCAAGATGAGAATAGTAGTCCGAATAATCTGAATGGCGAATGGGCATAACAGGGGTATAAGCTGGCTTCCGGTGGAAAATGTTGAAGAAAGTGTCTACGGATGCCTGAAAGTGATACAACAATTTTTTTTTTTCATATTAATTTCAGACTTTACTTTTTTTCATATTAATTTCAGACTTTTCTTTCATCATATTATAATAATTAACATTTGAAAAATAATTTATTTGATTGAAAATAATAAATAAACAGTTGAACTGGTAGATTTCGAGAAGGTTCAATGAGTTCTCGGCATGGTCGAGCGAGAAACGAATGCGACGATGATGGTACCAGTCGACAAGAGAGATGCAGAAACTCTTTTACCCATAATTCCGCGATATGTTCGCTCAGGTACCCGCATCATAATGGATGGCTGGCGAGCCTATCATGCCCTACCTAATCATTTTGTGGTCAACCACACATAAAACTTTGTGGATTCGGACGACCCTACAATCCACACAAACCGTGTGGAAGGAAGTTGGGCTCATTGCAAATTAAAATTAAAAGTGATGAGCGGGACTAGCCCGGAAAACTTCAATGGTCACCTACAGGAATTTCTGTGGCGCCGCCGAATTAAAACAAATTTCTTCGGCAATATACTGTATTGGATACGATATTATTATGACGTTTAATAAAATATTTGGAAAAAAAAACATTATTTTCACTAAATATTTCCAAAACAACATTGAAAAAAAAAAAATCACATTCCGATGCTCAAAAACATTATTTCTTAAAAAAAAAAGATTATTCTATTTTATTTATTATTTTCAATCAAATAAATTATTTTTCAAATAGTCTGTATTATGTTAATTATTATAATATTATGAAAGAAAAGTCTGAAATTAATATGAAAAAAAGAAAAGTCTGAAATTAATATGAAAAAAAAAATTGTTGTATCACTTTCAGGCATCCGTAGACACTTTCTTCAACCATTTTCCACCGGAAGCCAGCTTATACCCCTATTATGCCCATTCGCCATCCGAATAATATAAATTTGTTTTATTTGAATTGTTCATAAACACTTATGGCTTTTGGGGCATTTTATAAAAGTTCAGAGATTCCAGTTATGCTTTCTTGCTTTTCTTTAGTCTCAGAGTTGAACATAGCTACGTTTGAAAATCACAAGAACCTTGCCGAAAAGAGATTTTAATTAGAGTTGTAAACAAGTGGGTCCATACAGAAATCTCATTCATCTTCACGATATTAGAAACCTTTTCAAGTGAAATTTTAATTACTAGATCCATTGACTATTGAAATGTCTGCAAAGCTAAATATTACAATAGATATTGGTCGGTGAGTAGGCCGACTGGCACACATAGCAATCAAAGCAGTGTACAAATGAACAACCAATCAGAATGACAGACTCACAAATGAACAGCCAATCAAATGAATAGACAATGGTGTGGATCCTCTATTGATTTTGGCACTTCCCTTCAGTACAATTACTATGGCTATTAATAACTTAATTCTTCTGTTTGCTTCAAGTGTCTTAGATGAGACCATATCTGTCTAATACCTAGCAAAGAACTCTCAGACTGGCCGCTAAATAAAGTCTGAACAAAACCATACCAAGGTAGTAGAATTACCCTGCATTAAGAGGTAACGGTGATGAAATCTATACAAGTCTGGACTGACACTTTAGCATGCTGTTTCCAAATTCTGTCAGATTCCTAACATCATTTTCACTACAGATTTACTAACCTTCATGTAGCCCGCCCAGTGAGCACATAATTTAAGCAGGGAAACCAATGCCAACAAAATAAAATGAAGTAAGTAAAAATGTCGCAACTTGCTAATTTATACGTATTTTGGATTGATATCGAACATGTACCAGTTTCTGAGAATTTCACGTCGGCAGCGTTCGGGTATGTTACATAAACACCTGAGAGATGATAACTTCAGTACGTTGCTGAGTTTTATTTTTCAGTTTTAATTTCAAGAAAGATAGCAAATAACCAAAAAAACGAAAAAAAAACATAGCAAAATCGCTGTTAAGAAATATTTTTTTTTTAACAAACAATACTAAACAACTGTTAAAAAATACATTTTTATTATTATTTTTTTGCATTTCTTTTTTATTCAGTAAACTGGTTTAAAAGTAGCTTTTTGTGTTACTTAAAACTGAAAAATAATTTTTTGTGTGTTTTGGCGGGCCTTTTTGACATTGTCTTTTTTAATTAGTCGGGCTAGGGTTAGGGTCGGGTTAGGATTAGGGTTAAAGACTCGTCTATCCCAACTGTATGCCCTGGGCCTCTGATCTGATGAGGATTTTGTACCAAATGGTCTTCGCAGACCTTCCTAAAAAAATTATTCCAATCGGTTTGCGTTTTTGGTGATCTAACGCCGCATTTCTTGAATGTCGTTTGCCATCTGACAGCTAATTGGCTAATCGCCTCGGCATCTCTCGGGTATTTATGTAACATGCCTGAATGCTGTTGATGTGAAGTTCCTGGAAACAGGTACATATTTGATATGAGTACCAAATTATGTTTAGCCTGTGTTGCCTCGATTCTCATTTATACTCAATTTACTATGCCTTACTCGGTTTCAGTCTCACTTAGGGAGAGAAGGCCAATGCTCGCTGGTCACTCCTGGAGAAATAAGTCAGAATTTGTTAGTGTAAGAAAACAACGTAAAACAAAACGTAAACTCTGGGACAATCGTCTAACAATCAACCGTCGTTCCTGCCACTTTCCAGTTAATTCTGATTTTATTTCTAAATCATTCACCTGGACGCTATGTAAATTTCATGCATGGCACAGACTATTGTTTTCTCGTTTATGTTGGGGGGGATTAGCTCAGTATATTACAGACACCCTCTTATGGAATCCATTATGTGACAGAAGATCAGTGAGAAGGCATCATCATTGACCAACTTATAGAATACTCTAGATGTCAGCTGGAGGACTTGCCAACAATGATGTCTGACAGTGATGGTTGAAGGAATGAGTCAGGACAATCTGAGAAGAATATTGATTGTGTCTTCCTCCAACAATGCTATTTTGCCATCATAGAGAAGGGTTAGTCTACACCAGTTTGGTGAAAACTTTTGTGCTTTGTTTTCAGGATTTAAGTTCTCAGACGATTTCCCCAGTAAACAGAGACAGGTCATTACAATAAGTAGCCTATTAATGTTATTTTGGAGTTACACTGGATGTCGATGTTATCGATTAATAGTTATTAGAAACTAAGATCTCATCAGGCAGAAAAAATTCTGATCTTTCACTTAAATATTAGAAAAGAATGAAAAGAATGGAAAAAAGAAAAAGTAAATTCAAAACCGGGAGGTCACATGGTCAAATTTAAAACAATTGAAAAAACCGTTTGTGAGCTAACGTGAAGAGTTAAAAATATAGCTGCCTTACTAAAACTTGAGAGTTTGTCTACTCTATTATTAACCCCTTTTTGTGAACACAAGTAAAACAGAGCACATTCTCTTGAACCAACATGGAAATATTTTGTCTCAAAAATGCTAGCAGTAAATTTGCAACGGAGAATAAGACAAAGAGCAGACTAAATGCGCTAATTAGCAAATTCCGGGCTGAACTGGACAAGGTTTAAATAATCTGGAAGTCAAATCTTCCTACCAAGATGAAACATGACTTCTTTGGAGCTATCGTTACATCAGTTCTAATATATGGGAAAAGAAAGACTTTTATCAAACGATTAGAAAAGAAACTTAAGTGTTTGCCAAACAGAATTTTGAAGTCTAAGTATCTACAAAAATTATCGGTCAGACTATAAATAATGTAAATGACAATTTACTCATCTAAAAATCATGACAAAGTTTAAAACATTTAGCATTAAGTTTCATTAGTAAGAAAAGTCTACACTGATTTATAGAATTATAACAATTCTCTGAGCCAAGTATTTTTACTAAAGGGTGTCCCACAAAAGAAATCATGAATATTTCTATCTAATCGCTGATCTCTGACTTTATTAACAAAAAATTATCAAAGATAATTCTCTCTTTTAAACTACAGAGTGCTCAACAATAAGAGAATATTTAGCACGATAGTTAGCATGATTAACTTCTGCATTCATACATGTCTGTAATTGTTAGAAATAGAAAAAAACAGTTGCTGATGAAATGTATATTGTTAAAACAAGGCAAATATACAAATGTTAGATGAGATGGGTTTTATTTCACTTAGATAACACCAAACAAGGCAAGTTGCCACTATAGACGTAAGGGGCTACTGAAAATTACGGTGTAAGTTTTGGAGGTCATTTTAAATTGGGAGCTGTGTAGCAAGATGCTTGTTCACATAATGTTTAAAATTTTTGCATGTCGGTACAGTCGGGGAAACAGGGAGCAGGGAAGGAGTTCCAAAGGCCGGCATTCTGAGGAGATAAGCTATTGGAGTAGAAGACTCTCCGGCATCTGGGGACCTCCACAGTGAATGGATGGGATTTAGGTGATTGTCGGATTGGTCGAGTATATTTACATCAAGGGGCACCAGAGCAGCAAGTTCATCAGAGAACATTCCATGGAAGTACTTGTAAAACAAGCACAAGGATGCAACAATGCGACGATGGGAGAGGGGCTGGAGTTTGGTGAATAGTGAGGAAACTATTAGATTAGCCACTCTTTTTTGGACCTTGTCGAAGGGGGAGAGACTAGTGTATGTTACAACAATACTCCATGCATAGGCAGATGGTGGCTTTGTCGAAATATAGTATACTGGCAGGTTTGAGAAGTTTTCTAGCTCGGTAAAGGGATCTCACTTTCTTTGCAGCAGCCTTGGCAATGTTCCATCTGCTTTCAAAGACATGGACAGTCTCACTAACTTCCGTTCACTTTTTGGATAATTTCAAGCAGGATATTGTTCCAAACGTCGATCAACATAGTTTTTAAGGATTTTATATATATATTAATTCACACAACAAGCTTGATTATTTCTGCCGGAAATAAAACATAGACGATGCTGTATAGCTTGCTTGTCAAAATTACATTTTCATCCTACTATACATATATATAAAGAGTTTGAATGCAAAACGCAATAAATTCTAATTCCTTTAAGTTGAGAAATTCGACTTTACAAAGACGAATATTTGAAATCTAACATTCAACCATAAAACCGTTATTTTAATTTTAAAAAAATGTTAGGCAAATATCACATTAATTCAACAAGATTATTCGGAGAGTGTTAGGGGGATATAAGGCAGCTCTTTTGTGTCAGTAATTTAACAATTTAGAATATGGCGTTTATCGCATTTTGCATTCAAATTCTTTATATGTGTATGTGTGTGGTTATGTCGAATTTAAAACACATTATTATTAAAAGTTTAAATGCGACTATTGATCAAAATAAGAGATGGTGACGTTGCTAGTCTCTTTCTACTCTATCGTTACTTTAATAAAAAAAACTCTAATCTCTTGTTCCCCTTTGCAAAACATTCACAGCAAAAACTCTGTTTTTTTACTACAATGAAAGTAAACTTTTCTTTTCTTTCTCTGTGTACCTAGAGTCAGGCAAAATTTCTATGAACAGAGCTTCTTTGTTAGGGCTTCCCATCTCTGGAACACGTTGTCGTAGAACTGCTTCCCTGCAGACTATAACTTAGTTGTCTTTAAATCCAATGTCAACAGATTTCTGTTCCCTATAAGTAACCAAACTTAGTTCATTCCATTAACTATCCTCTCATAAGGTTGTTCATTGTTTAACTACCCATCATTCTATCTCATTAACCCGTATCTTCGAGTGGCGTTCGGTCTTGATAGATGGTGACGCTTCAGTAAAAAGAATAAAGAATCCTCGACATGTTAAGAATGCCATCTCTGAATTTCACAGGAAGACTGCCTCTCCATCTTTTCCTCTCCTTAAATAGTTCATCCAATACTCCCCCACATACAATTTCCACTCACATTTACCCGACTCCTTCTTTGTTTTAGATCCTTTTCCTCCCTGGATTACCGTCCACGGTTTGCTGTATAAAAAGCTTTGTTTGCTGTTCAATAAAGCTTATTTACACCAAATGGTTATGGTCGTATGAATCGACCGAAATATCTTGGTTCTGCTTCAGTGATGTGCTTGTGTCATTATTTTTACTAGTCTGTTTCTATGCTTATCCACTATTCCATATGCTAATGTTCAACTGATAAATGTGTGTGTATGTCTAACTGGTAAAATAGAAGTCTCCATTCATCATGGTTGACGTATCTGAAATCGGAAATTGTGAACCGGTGTTAATAAAAAAGAATGCCCAATTATATTTTAGGCCGGATTTTTTTGTTTTTGACAAATAATAATTTGTTTACAACAATTTGTTTAATAAAAAAATCAAACCGTTTTTTTATAATTGGAAACTTTTTAATTTTATTTAAATATCTTTTAAATAGTTTAATAATTAATTATTAACCAAATATAATAATATTACAAAGTAAAAAGCAATTATTAACAAATAATAAATTCAAGCTGTTTTTGTAAATAAAAAAAATAAAAATTCTGCCAAAAAGCTATGCGGCCTAAAATAATTAGGGATTTTTTTTAGGGGGCGGTGGGGGGGGTTTAAACCGTTCGCAATTTCCGATTTCAGATACGGCGGCCATGATGAAGTGGATACTTTCTATTTTACCGTCTAACTTAAAATACATTAGTATTAAAAGTTTAATTGTGATTATTGATAAAAATAAGAGCTGGCGAAAGAGGCATAATAAATAAAGAAATATATTCCAACTTTGTTGTCATCGCTCTAATGTGATTATTTCCTTATGTAACTTGTAATCAGTTTCACCGATCTCTTTGATAACATCAGCCACACAATCAGACGAGTTGTATCACTTTCACTTTCGATGTGAAGATCAATTAGATCCTCGGAAAAGAATACAATTACTATCAAATTACCAGGGGGGGGGGAGAATCTACCAAGTGACAATTATTAATCACTCACCATTTCTGAACGACAATCTTTGTGTGATTTGCAACCATATAAAACCGACAAGAAAATCCATCTCTTATTTATTACTTTAGTATTGCTTCCATTTTTAGAATGGTCGGTTAACTCTTTTGGTTCTTCAAGGCAATGCGGGCGACACAAGTGTCTATGGCGCCACCTTGAAGAGCACTGGAGATCAACATCTTGCTGACACCCTCTCTTCGGACCGGGAGCATGTAGTACAGTTAGGATAAAAGTGACTTGTTACCTTTAATATCTTTAAAACCAAGCTTCTCTTCATTCACAGACAACGTTCAGATCCCTATTTTGCCCCAGTAAAAATGAATGGCTATCCCCTTGAAATTCCCATGATTCAATCATGAGTAAATTCCGTATGTGTTTCGTACAACTTCTTTGCTTGGGTCACAATTATGTGCATTTGATTGTTTCGCCACATGTATTAATTGTTTCTTTGTTTACTTTCTGGTGTACTATACTTTCTGAGAACAAATTATGAATAATTGCATATTCATTTAAGCAGCCCTTTCGTGTCATCTTTTGTTGCATGTGTTTAGGAGATTCGTTTGCATTTCCTAACCACACTTTTGCTTATCTTGAGAGAATGGAAAATAGCCAGTATTTCCATTCTTCACCTTGATGCCATAATGACGTGCCTTGTTTGGAATATACTGTCTTAAAATCAAATCTCCTCTTTATCAAACCAACGATTCATTTATGACTATTATTCTATCTGAAATGAAAGAATTTTTAAAATTATCTTCTAATGAATGAATAATATATCATTTTTCAAAATATATTAACCGTTTATATTCATTTATATATCAATAAATGTGCAAATAATTTTTTTTATACACTTTCAGATTCAAATTCTTTCAGTTGTAATCACAGCAAGAACTCGTCTTCCTACCACAACAGAAAAGAAGTTTCCTTTCTTCTTCTGTGTTTCTAACATGAGGCAGTATTTCAATGAACACATTACCACGGGACTGCTACTCTGTAGACTACAAATTGTTGTCTTCAAATCCAATAGCAACAAATACTTGCCATAAACCGTCACCATAAGTAATCAAACTTTGTTCATTTCATAATTTTCAATCCTCTCATAATATTATTTATCATCGAGCCGACAATCTATCCTCGAGTACCTTTTGACCTTGATGTGGTGATCTGTTAGTAAATAAAAGACAAGTACAACAATAATTTCTATAGAGTCATGCTTAAAACCCACCATTTGATTTGTGAAGTATCATGTGCCTATTTGTACATGACATAAAACGAAAATTAGATGTGATACAAATGTGTATGACAGGCGATCAGCACAATGATAACAATCATACGCATACGAAATACATGGCACAGAATATGTTCCTGAAACACTAAGTAAACTAATTGTATTGCTTTATTGAATTCTTATTCTTAACATAAAACAGTACAGGACAGTACATAACTTTATTTAATAATATACCCTCGGGGGCCTAGTCGACGATCCATGACCTTAAGTGTCACAGGTCGTCGAGATAAAACGTTATTCCTCATCTCTATTTTAATGTAGGATGTTATCCTTTGTGACGTCATCACTTGGTGACGTCATACAATTTGCATGGTAATCCCATCACTGTTTTAATCGATGACGTCATACTAGTGTGACGTCATCGTTAATGCTGTCATTTTTATGACATCATCAATTGTGCACGGAGACAAACAAACAACAAACAAACACGATGACCAGATACAAAGTTTAAGTAATATGTAGGTAGGTAAAGCATCATACAGTGACCATAAAAAATCAAATCAAAACTTTAACATATTGTTCAAACATTGTACAATGGGTATGCATTATATGCATTCAGAAATATGTGACTCTTGGTGAGGATAATAAAGTTTTCTTTTTCAGTAATTAGCCAAGCAATGTTCAGGGCTAAACATTTGATGTAAAAGTAACTTTATATAATATCTAAAATCAAGAAAAAAAAACAGCTAAACATTTTAAATGATTTCAATGAATTCAAATTTCGGTTACAAAGGTTTCAAATATTTTTACAAAGTTACATTTTATGCTGTCTGCAGATTGCAAAAGCTTGATGAGCCAGACATTAATAAATAAATTTCAAATGCAATCATAAATGTTTATTTTTCTTTTAAAGAGGTGGATTTTGAAAACTTTGGATAATTTTTTTATACTATCAATAATATGCTCTCTCCTCCGGTGGCATATTTTTTTCTAGCATATATAATGTAAGTTCTGAGTTTGCTAATGAACATCTCATTGTGGCAATTTCATGCTGGTTGACCTTCTAAAAAAAGGAAGAGACAATGCCTGAGAGGATAGTTTCATCACAACAAAACAGATACTATACTACCCCCTCCCAATAAAAGAGAAGGTAATGTCTGAGAGGATGGCATCATAACGAACAAATATATACTACACTAGCAGATCGCCCTAAAAGGAGGAAGTATGCCTGGGAGGGTGATCTCATGACAACAGAACAGATAATTCTACCCCCCCCCCCCAAAAAAAAAACAAAAAAAAACGAGGAGGTAATAGCTGGGAGGATGGTATCATGATAACACAACAGATACTGAATTGATCATTGACACATTAGTCTTCTTCTTCTTTCGTGTGAGTCAGATGATTCTGGTGTTGGCATTAGTTTCCTTGTAGATTAATTTATTTAGCAGGCGTGTATTTTATAAACAAATAATCCGTAAACAATAGTTTACATTTGATCCATATATGGGATCCTGACAGGTATTACCACTCTGGGTCAGAGTGCATATGCAAATAGTGGCAAATAAAGGGTGACTAGACGCTCCCAAACAATCTCTCTCTCTCTCTCTCTCTCTCTCTATATATATATATATATATATATATATATATATATATATATATATATATATATATATATATATAAACACAACTGGTGTTTATGTTGAATTCTTGGAACGTAAATAAATGATTATATCGTAATTAAGTTTATCTAAGATATATATATATATATATATATATATATATATATATATATATATATATATATATATATATATATAAGTAAAGGTAAAAAGATAAATAAAAGAAAGGGATAAATATACACGAATGACAAATCGATTTCAACTTCGATTGTTCAATTGCTCTATTTCGTATATTGAGCGTTAATCATTTCCTTATAGGTTCTATCTGTTAAAAGTATACTTTTAGTTTCATATTTTATATATATATATATATATATATATATATATATATATATATATATATATATATATATTCTAAGAAATCCATACCTGGACAGGTTAATTAAATTCCCCAGACCAAACAGTTTTGCACTACTGATAAAAGGATCACATTTAATGAAAATCTGATATATTTGAAATTTCAAATGAAGGTTTCGCTCCTATTATGCACCCTAAAACCGCTTTAAAATACTAAAAGGAAACTCAAATTTTGAGAATTTTTATTAATTGATGCCTCATACATATTGTTTAAATTTCACAAAAAGTGGAAGTATCTGAATTCTTACGAAGGGTTCTACCTTCTTTTTCCCACTTTTCATAAAACTTAATTAGACTAAAAATAATCTGCATTACGACCCGTTAAGCCTTTCATGCATACTGTTGTTCCAGGACAACAGATAGAAACTTGTTATTAATTATCATTAATTTGATTTGACCTATTATATTTGTTTTTGTGAGAGTCAGAGACACGGGGTAATACGTTTTGCTTCCATTATGAGTCATATCTAGCCTTTTCGGAAGTCAGCTCATATTGAAGGCACGTGCTTCCAGCAAATCAGGTAAATATAATTGCTGTAAAAATCATGCATGAAAGGATTAAGCTAAATAGCTGTGTACTAAAATTAACAATGATCGGTTAATTAGTTTAAGAGTGAATCCTGTACATACATATATATATTTATATATATATATATATATATATATATATATATATATATATATATATATATATATATATATATATATAATTATTATTTCATGTATCCACATAAAATTTTATAAGGATATATTATTTTTTATGTATCAATTTTCAGTATTTACTTCAACAGTGCTCGATACGTGAGTAGAGCTAGGTAGTAAGTCATGAAAATATATTTATGGCAATTAAGTTACACAGAGGCTTCCGTGTTTCATCCCCAGAGGGAATTGTCAGGCTAAAATGCATGGTGTTAGTTTTACCGGTTGTTTTTATAGACACGTTTAGCGAGTTTACCAATCAGATTCTTTGTTGTTCACTTACCCAATCGTTGTGATTCTCATAAACACAGGTTCGGTTGATTTTACTTCCTATTTCCTATTCTATTGCATAATAAAGTGACCACTATTACAAAAATAACACTAAGAAAAACAAAAATATAAGCACTACAAATAGTAATAAGCAAAACCCTAATAGCAATCACCCAAATAGAAATGAACAAGTTAGTAATAAAGAGAAGAGATGTAACTGCATAAATCGTACACTTTGTCCTCTACAAAATAGGTGCCTTAGCAAAAATATTGTTTACCAAGCCACCATATTTGCCAATGAAAGACGGAATAACAAGAAGTACTGTGTGAGTATGACCTCTATAGATTTTAAAACCAGATATTACGACCACAACAACAAGGAACGCCGAATTAAAACAGCACTAGCAAACCATTATTGGGAGCCTAAAGAAAACGGACGCTCACCAATAATCGAATGGAAAATAATATGACAAGCCAGTACATGTAGAAATTTAGACGACCCGTGTAGATTATGTCTGAATAAGAAATTTGAAATCCTAAACTTTAAAGACCCCCAAAACCTATTAAACTGTAGAAATGAAATAGTAAACAACTGCCTGCACAGAATAAAATTTACCTAAGATTAACAATACATAATGAATAAATAAATAAACAAATTAAAAATAACTAAACTAAAACCTAAAAACTTAAAAAATAAAACCTAAAATAGAAATACAAGCAAGCACCTGTTAAAATAACGTCACCCATTATATTGACACAACAAAGAAACATTGATGAGTACTTCTATAGAAAAACAGAACAATAGAATAGGAAATAGCTTTGTTTGTGAAACCCAACGATTGGCTAAGAGAACAATAAAGAAACGGGGAAGAGTAATCCTATAGAAAACAGAACAATAGAATAGGAAATAGGAAGTAAATTCAATCGAACCGTTGTTCGTGAGAAGCCCAACGATTGGCTAACTGAACAACAAAGAATCTGATTGATTAACTAGCTAAACGTGTCTATAAAAACAACCGGTAAAAATAACCTCATGCATTTTAGCCCGACGTTTCTATCTGGGGATGAAACGCGGAAGCCTCTGTGTAGCTTAATTGCCATAAATATATTTTCATGACTTACTATATATATATATATATATATATATATATATATATATATATATATATAAGAAAAATTAAATGATATAAATGAAATTAGACAGTTTACAATATTGATTAATTCATCACGTGTTCAAGCAAGGAAAATAAGAATATTTTTTTTCTCTGAATCCATGGATTTTCAAAGGTAAGCTCTGCTCATTAGAGGAGAAAGCAGCAAAATAACAAATTACTGGTTCGCATAAATTTGAAAATTTAAATATCGCGTGCAAAATAATATTTTACCATCTGTTTAAAAAAAAAGATTTCAAGGAAATATATATATATATATATATATATATATATATATATATATATATATATATATATATATATATATATATATATATATTGGATATTGATATGGATTCAAAACAACCTGAATATATCTAATCTTAAAAGTTATACTGTTTTTTTTTTCCTACTTCAAAATCATTATTTTATCTGTTCATTTCCTCATCTTAATTTAAGAGGAATAAAAGAATTACAGTTAAGTGAGAGATTTTTCTGTCTATTTTCTATAAACTCAGTGGATGGAACAACTACAAAATGGCAAAGAAATTTACTCTTTTTTTATCGCATTCGTAGAAAATTAAAGAGATACGAAAATTACCAGTCAGATTTCTTTGAAATCCAGAACATTATCTTCATATTCGCAATTCCCAATTTTCCACGCCCGTAGATCTGATGACATTCTTAATTAGCGCGCGGCAGGTTTGAGTTCCTGAGAAGAAGAAAGAAATAAACTTCTTCTCGCTAGATAATTAAGGGTGAAAAGTTTGTTATTATGTACATTTTAATCCAAGGATTTCCACCTTCAAGTAATTCAACAGCTTGTCAGTTCGATTTATTGAAATGCTGCATGCAAGAAGAATTGTTGAAAAAAGTTTCTTTTTTCTTTCCCAATGAATAAAGCGTGTGCAGTTCTTTAAAGAGTTTGAAGCGAACACTCACTTTTCAAAGTTGCTTTTAACCTTTAAAAAGAAGGAAAAGAAACTATTTTGGTGTAAGTGATGAGAAAATTACTCATCATAGTTTATGATTTATTCATTTAAAAGCAATAAAGGATATGTATTTAGTGTCAAAACTGCTTTGTGTTCGCTGAGAATTGAAGTTATTGATTTCATAATAGGCCAATTTTTGAATGATGTTATCATGGTGATCTTGCTCATGGCTCACGTTATTTTCTTAAAAGGCATAATATCCGTTGATGAGAAGAAGAGAGACAGAGAGTGTGAGATGGAGGGAGAGAGGGAGAAGAGAGAGTGAGAGGAAGAGAGAAAGAGAAGGGGGAGTCGGAGAAAGATAGGGGATGAAAGACAGTGATAGTGAAAGACAGAGGAGGATAGAGGAAGGGAGAGCAAAAGAGGATAAATGGAGTGAGAAAGAATGAGAGAGAAAGAGTAAGAGAGAGAAAAAGAGGGAGAGGGAAGAGAGAGGGAGAGATAGATAGATAGAAAGAGGGGGAGAGAGAGAGATGGGGAGAGAGACAGAGAGCCATGAATCAAAATTAAACTCTACCGCATTATAATTCCGATTCAAAATGAAGCCCGCCCGTCTGTAACCAAAGCTATGTAAGATTTCTCAAATATACATGGCGCGTAAGATATTTGAGGACATTTTTTTAAATTCCTAAAAAAATAAATAAATAGTAGAATCAGTTTACAATGCTTTCATACGAAATACAACTCTTTGAGTGTGAGAGAGAGAAAGAGAGGGAGGGCGAGAGAGAGAGAGGGTTAGAGAGAAACAAAACGAGAGTGAGATAAATAGATAGATACAGAGAGAGAGGGAGAGAGAGAGAGGGAGAGAGAGAGAGAGAGTGAGAGAGAGAAACTTGAATAGAAATGACACTCTTCTGCATTATAATTTTCGATTTAAATTGAATCCCTTTCTGCCTGTCTGTCTGTAACCAAATCTACGTCAGATTTGTAAAAAAAATACAAGATGCATAAAATATTCGAGGACATTTTTAATTCCTACCCCAAAATGAATCGTTGAAACAGTTTTCAATGCTTTTATATGGGAAAACGAACTTTGAGAAAAAGAATAACAGATTAAGACCTGGAGATCTAGGAGGTAAACTGCTCAGGGTTGTTATGTGATTATGAAAATTACCCGACTTCATGATAGGTCAATTTTGAATGGTGTTATCACAGTGATCTTTCTCATGTCTAACATTCTGGCATTATTTCCTTAAAAGACATAATATACATTGATGATAAAGAAGAGGGAGAGAGAGAGAGAGAGAGAATGGAGAGAGAGGGGTGGTGGAGATAAATTAAAATATGAGTCAGATTGCTGTTCTACCTTTCTTTTACAACAGTTACACTCTACTGCCTTCTAATTTCGATTCAAATTGGAGTCCACCTGTCTACGTCAGATTTCTCCAAAATACAGGGTGCATAATAAATTTGAGGACATTTTTAATTCCTATACCTTGTATCAAATTGAAATTTTTTCATAAGGAGAAAATAGTTTTGAGAATAAGAAAAACAGAGAGAGCTAGGAGGCCAAATGTTAAGGGTTATTTGGTTTTGAAAATTATTCGCTGTCCAATCCTACATGATTTAAACATCTATTATTGATAGAGAACTGGCATCTGTATTAAGCCGAAACTATACTATTACTTCTATTAAAGCTCCATTCAGTTTACTATACTATTTCAGACTAATGTACTATATTTCAATGCTCAGGAGGTGGGGTAGTGTAGTATTTGTTCTGCTGTCATGATACCACCATCCCAGTTATTGCCTTCTCGTTTTGGGGTGATAGCATAATATCTTTCTGTTATATCATCCTCCCAGGCATTACCTTCTATTTTTTGGTGGGGGTAGTGTAATATCTGTTCTATTGTCATGAGACGATCCTCACAGGCATTATCTCCTCCTTTTTGGGGCGAGGTGGGGGATTGTGTAGTATATCTTCGTTCGTCATGATATCATCCTCCCAGGCATTACCTCCTCCTTTGAGGGATGGGGCAGTTTAGTATATCTCTGTCATATATACAGTAGGCATAGGTGAAACATTGACAACTTCCGAGCTCCAGAGGTGATGCTGTGACTTTGTCATGCTTTTTCTAATAGTTGAATATGTATACGGATCGCCACACATGGATCTGTATACAGCGCCTAGTATTCCCAAATGGTCACCCATCTGCTACTGACCAGGCACACCGTTGCTTAACTTTGGTAATCTAATGAGAATCAGGGGGTCAACGTGATTAGGACGTATATTGAATTGAATTGAATTGAGTTGAATTAATATCTTTTTATTTATTTACTATTAATTGTATATTTATTGAAATAAAAAAATGTAATGCCATAAAATAAAACGAATTAAAAAAATATATTTACAAAATATAACTTCACCGGGCACAACTATATATATTTAAAAAAAAAACTGTATTCCTGTTTTGTTGGTAATAATTCTAATATTTGAATAAAGTGTAAATGAATTGAATAAATATAAAACATCAGATTCAAATAGGGTTAAAATTATGTTTTGGAATTTTTAAGATGAGCATTAATAATTTGGATTATTCGGATTATTCGAACTACTGTTTTCATCTTGGATGTTATTTTCACAACGTTTCGGCCGAGGTAACCTCCGATATTGTCCAGGTGTATCTTGTCGAATGCGGGAATCTTTATGTTAAACTTAGGAATCTGTACGGTATTTTAAACCAGAACCCTTTATTTATTACTATGTACTTTTTCACTATGCACATAACACCATATTACTTTCTTTGTTTTTACTGCCATCATCCTCCCATTTTTCCCTCTAATATAGTCGGAAGAAGCTGAGATGTTAGAAAACTCAATGAATTAGTGTCTTATACATATGATTTAAATTTCATTAAAATGGGATATAAGTATTTGAAGTTTTAAGGGCGTTCTGTCCTTATGGGTCACTTAGAGGTGGAGGCACATAGATATTCATTATATCGAGGGTAACATAGATATTCGGGACTACTTACATAGCTCCCTTAGGTTAAGAATGCATTTAAAGATTCGGGACCATTTCCATTGTCTTTCCCAGAAAGTTTTATACGTTGGATTTAAGTTTCATAAAAATAGGATATATTAAAAGTTTTAAAAGGGTCACGCCCTCATAGCCTCATTAAGAGTACACTTAGAGATTCGGGAACACTTCCATTGTCTTTCTCGGTAAATTTTACATAAAAATACACTTTTAGATTTTATGTAGTAGTTGACAACATTTCTGAGATGAGGTATTGTTATTTACATTACTTACGTGTTTTGGCTTAGCAATGACAGAGTGATCCTCTTTGAACTAAATGCAACTTATCTCCCCTGAATCATAACTAGTCAATGAAAGAATGCACATGCGAAATTCAAAACTCGTTTTACTGAGAGGCTTTTCATCTTTGCTGCTTGGCTGTCCATCTAGTATAGTATTCATTACTCTGATCGTAGTCGTTCCAGACTCCCTCTCTTCTGGTCGTAGTTTAACAAGACTCTCAAAACAACTTACCATCTTTACATAGTCTTTCTTTTTAGCAGTCGTATCGGCTCCCAAATCAACAAAGTCATGTTTACTTGTACATTGTCCGTGCATATCTCTCTCTATTCATTTACCCTGGCAATACATGTAGTTTCATTGTGTTTGAATAATTAACATTATTTACATGTTTGGGTTTACTTGTTTGTTTTTTGTTTCACGGCATATTAACCCTTTTTCGACTTATTTAATGTTGAATCCAGTCATTTTGAGAAAAACATTTATATTTTAATTTCTAAATATGTTCAAATATTTTTTTACTATCTAGTCAGTACTTATATTATGAGACGATTGAAAATAACAAATGGAATGAATAAAATTTGATTACTTATAAGGACATTTTATGACATGTTTATTGACATTGTTGTTTTTAAGTAGTTATTTACAATGTAAATATATGTGTATACCATGCAGATGCATGTTGTATCCACTAAATCCACCATAGATAGTAACCCAGACTTCGGGGCAATGTAGTCTTGAGAGTAATGGGATAACAACATACTCCCGAAAGGTCCCAAATTAGGACCTCACTGTTAGATGCAGTTTTATGTAATACCCATCAGATTCCATTAAACTATATATGGTACCTTGACAAGTGTTACCACTTATGGTAAGAGGGGACATGGAAGTAATGACAACAAATAGGTTACTCTGCACAGCTCCAAAATTGGGGCTTCACTACCGGATACAATTTTATATCATACCCAAGACATGTTTTAAATTCCTCAAAAAATAAATAAATAGTAGAATCAGTTTACAATGCTTTCATACGAAATACAACTCTTTGAGTGTGAGAGAGAGAAAGAGAGGGAGGGTTAGAGAGAGAGAGGGTTAGAGAGAAACAAAACGAGAGTGAGATAAATAGATAGATACAGAGAGAGAGGGAGAGAGAGAGAGGGAGAGAGAGAGAGAGTGAGAGAGAGAAACTTGAATAGAAATGACACTCTTCTGCATTATAATTTTCGATTTAAATTGAATCCCTTTCTGCCTGTCTGTCTGTAACCAAATCTACGTCAAATTTCTAAAAAAATACAAGATGCATTAAATATTCGAGGACATTTTTAATTCCTACCCCAAAATGATCGTTGAAACAGTTTTCAATGCTTTTATATGGGAAAACGAACTTTGAGAAATAACAAACAGACTCTATGTCGGAAATATGACTTCACCCCGGAGTGGTTTTGGCAGATATTTTGAACCCCCATTTCAGTTTTTTATCTTTATAGAAATAAAGTTAGCAAAGATCCGACCACTATCTCATTGTCGTAGTGTTGCACCCCTGTACTTGTTTTATAAATATTTCCACAGAATGTGCTCCAATGAATTTACTGCACTTGTACCCCCTCAACGAAAATATCCCCTCCACCCAAACAGCTGCAAAATACCACGGCTTCACTCAATAAGTCGCTAATTACCGGAATATTTTCTACTCTGATAGATTCTTATATCGGTCCGCTTGTTTTTAGAATTCCCTTCCTTCTCACTGTTTCCTCGTCCGTACCAACATGCAGAAATTTAAATGTAATGTGAACAAACATCTTACTGCTAAACTTCTCATCAAATTTGTCCTCCTTACGCATCAATGACAATATGTCTTGGTTGGGGTGAATGAAGTAAAAAAAATGATGGTGTGTGTGTGCGTAAAATGAATATCTATGCTTTGGCAGCCCTGAATAAAACGAATAAATATACATATGTATTGTATAATGTGAAAAAAAATAAACAACAAAATATACATATGTATTGTATAATGTGAAAAAAAAAACCAAATAAATATACATATGTGTTGCATAATCTCTATATATATATAACACTCAATGTCTGTCTGTATATGGTTATGATGTTTGTGTGTGCTCGATAGAAAAAAGAGAATCTATATAAAATCTAAAACGGTATTCTTATGTAAAATTTACGGGGGAAGACAATAGAAATGTTTCGAAATCTCTAAGTGAACTCATAAGGGGGCTATGAAGGCATCACCCCCTTAAAACTTAAAATATATCCTACTTTTATGAAGTTTAAATCATATTATCAAACTTTCTGGGGAAGACAATGGAAGTGGTCCGAAACCTCAAAGTGCCCTTCTAACCTAAGGGAGCTATTATAGCTGAACATCCTTTAAAGCTTACAAATATATCTTATTTTGATGAAATTTATATCATATACATGAAATTCCCCGGGGAAGACAATGTAAATGGTCCCGAATCTTTATGTTACTCTCAATGTGCTGCATATCTACGTGCCCATAGAGATAGAACCCCCTTAAAACTTAAAATACGCATATCCGATTTGAATGAAATTTAAACCATATGTGTAAGACACTAATCTATTGAGTTTTCCAACATCTCAGCTTCTTCCGACTATATTAGGGGGTAAAATAGGAGGTATGTCAAACCCGAGAACGTCGGGTTTTCCTGCTAGTGTAAAGTAAAAATTACATTAGAACATCCTCTCTCTGTTAATAACTAAATGTAAGAAAACAAAATGGCTGACAGTTTTTATTTAATCTTTTTTGAATAAAAACGTGCATTTTCGCATTCTCACTTTCTTAGATTTTAGGATCAATTTCTTTGTCATGACGTCATAAGTCATGATATTGTCATGACGGTTTTCGAAGTAATTTTGAAATGGAACTAGACGTTAGATCAACGTAGCTACATTGTGCATTAGATAAATAGATTGATATATAACTATATCAAAAAGAAATATAGTAAATGATTAGATAAGCTTACCAGTCTCTATCCAAACCCAACTGCGACCTTTCTCTTTTTCTCTATTTCTCTCTCTCTCTCTCTCTCTTTCTTTCTCTTTCTGCCGGTTTTTGTATAAAAATGTCCGTCAAAATAAGAGAACACGAAAACTTCTTAACATTTTGGCTAGGAGCAGAGTTTAATAATCTTCATTTTTTTGTCCTCGCGCAGGGAATGAGAAATACTTCGAGAGTAAGTTAATTTTTATTTTTGTCCAAATCCAGAGTGCGTCTTTTGGGAGATCTGTATTTTTCCCACATTAAACACCGACCTTGTGTCTAACTTTCACCTCGTGGGGAGGCAATTAAATAGGGACAACTCTCTTTGGCATTCTGACTCGGAGCAAAATGTAGTATCTGTTCTGATACTACACTTAATCTTTTCTGTCCTCTGTCAGTGAATGAGAAATCCTTCTATAGTGAGGAAATTTAAATGTTTGTCCAATCCAGAGTGCCTCTTTTGGGGAACTGGATTATTAATTAAATTAAAAACGGACCTTGTGTCTAAATCTTCCCACGCGTAGAGGACAGTAAATAGGAGCATACGACTTCTTTATTGGTGTTCTGTAGTTCTCAACGTTTCCATTAACCTCATCATCTACACACACTAAACAACACTCACTCCGACAACAGCTTCCCCGCCACCGATATTTCAAGTCTATTTATTGTTCCATCTTGAATTCTTCCGTTGCTAAGGCCAAACCGGCAAACACACATCCCTGTCTACTTGTGAGTACACATGTTAGTCTGCAAATATACTTAATGAAACATGTGTCGATGAATGTGTTAAATATGTGTGCACATTTACATATGATGCCCTGTCGTAATAAAACAACTCATGGAACAAACATGGTCGGAATATCTCCACTTCAGAAGGATCATAAATTTTTACCTTCAGCTTGTGATACGCAAATAAGAAACGGTTTCATGTTCCTACGTTGATCCGATGAAACATAAAGAATATCATATGTAAACTCATAAAATAGGGTTGTTACTCTGGATATGACGGCGAAATGGCAGCGCATTTGATAAGTTCAGCTTCATCAAGTAGAATGTTTTTTATATTACAAGTGTATTACAAGTCCATATATATTATTATTATTATCATAATTATTATTATTATTATTATTATTATTATTATTATTATTATTATTATTATTATTATTATTATTATTATTTCGTATATCCAGATATAATATTATAAGGTTATATAATATATTATGTATCGTTTTTCAGTATTTACTTCAACAGTGCTCAATACACACTTGAGCCTGACGATTCCTTATGGGAATGAAACGTGGACGCCTTTGTGTAGCTTAATTGCCATAAATATATTTTCATAACTTACATTATATATATATATATATATATATATATATATAGAGAGAGAGAGAGAGAGAAATTGAAAAAGGAAAGTAAAAATTTATGTATTCATCAATTATGTATTCATGAACATTTCGTCTTTATTGTAGACTTCCTCAGGATGAAGAAAAACGAAGAGAAATCATAGTTAATAATTTTGATTTGCCAGAAATTGTTCAAATTTCGGCATGGCTGTGGATGAGAACAAGCAAAAAAGTAAAACCGCGAGTTAGGCTAGTCCGTTATCAGCAGCAGTCTGTGCAGCTCAATATATATATATATATATATATATATATATATATATATATATATATATATATATATATATATATATATACTAGCTGACCTATCAGGCATTGCCCAGATGTCAAATATATTGAACCTTCATTTAATTTTATAGTCATCTATCTTTATTCATGTTATATTTTATATTCATCTTATCTTTTATATAGCAACGTGACAGAACAAAGCTTTTGTAATTATTTTTATAAATAAATATTTATTATCCACAGGCATATATATTTCATGTTCACTATCATCAGTATGGCTTATATAATTGTACCTTCGGTCAGACCATTTGAACTCAGGACCCGAATCACTCAAATCGAACCTGACAATCATATTTAAATGTGAGAGAAATAAAACTTAGATTTTACTTACGATCATCGTAAGTCTCTGACAGTATTCGATCTGCCAAGGGAGGCAACTCGCAATATTGCTTGATTAGAAACTTTTCATATTTTTCTCAAAGTGTTCAACTTGAACGATTATTTAATATATATATATATATATATATAACTGTTTATGGATTTCAAAAGGCATTTAAACTATGTTTCAGAAGTGAAAATTCATGGAGACATGTTTATGCACATTTCAAAAAATCTTTTATTAAAGGCTGGCTCAAGGGAAAAAGCAATCAGTCTTTATTCTAGTCCGCTCAAAGCATAGATGCTTCTCCTCAAAAATGTGTATAGATAGATTTTAGTGAGTCTTTCTAAACGTGTTTGAATTATATTAGTAAATTATTTATATATATATATATATATATATATATACTAAAATTATAATGATGCCAGGACGGTTAAAATTCATTCCCTGGCAGAGCAGTTTCTGCTCAACTTTTATGTGCCCTTACAAAGATTAAAATGAAGATATGCTAGTAAACCTTATGTCTAGAATCATTATTCAATTTTGATTAAAATCCATTAGATGATTTGGATTCTAGAAAATGTATAAAATTTAAGGCTTAAGCTTAAGTAGTCTTACGAAAAGAATTGAAATTCAGGGAATGTTGCTTAATTTGAGTTTAATGACTATGGATCAAATTTAATGGAAATCTGAAATATTTGAATTTTCCAAATGAGTGGTTGTGCACATATTATGCCTCCTAAAATCCTTTTGAAATACTTTAAAGGAACTTAAAGTTGCGGAATATATGTTTATTAATTTATTTCTAATACCTATTGTTAAAATTTCACAAACATCGGCGGTATCTGAATTTTCACGAAAGGTTTACATCCCTTCTTTGCCCCTTCGCATAAAACTAAATTAAACTAAATATATCCCACATTACTCACCCTTACACCTAACAGACGTGTTTTAAAATTTATAACGATGGGTCAATTTGTTTAGGAATGAATCTTGTACCTATAAATATATAAACATATACACATACCTAACTTAATAAAGATAGAGATAAATATGTTATACGATTTATAACATAATATATAACACACTATATAATATCAGTTAAATCCAATTTCAGCATAAAACCCTAAGATGAACAAGAATTTTATGTACGTTTCTGGAAGTTCAATAGTGTTCATTATTGAATCAAACAATTAACTCAAAATACATCTTCAGAAATTAATGTTCAGTGCTCAGTCTGTCTCTTTTGAAGCTATTCACAAAACATAAAAGAAACAGTAAATTTGTAGTTAACACCCCTCGTTGAATCAACCCAACTCTTCAAAATGAGATACTCCTCATTGTTTACCACTAACCATAAGTCCACGTAATTGCCCTCTCCCCAAATATTAACAGAATTTATATCCCATAGCAAGAATAGTTGGGCAACTGCCCTAAAACGCAATAATAGCCCGGACATATAGTATTATTATATGTTAAATTTATATACGAAACAGATCCCCGCTTTAAATTTTAAAATAATGTTTTCTTTTTAATTTCTTTCTTCTTTCCGCCAAACTTTTAAAAGTGTTTATATTTAATCGCCTAAAAAAGTAGAATCGTTTTTTTAGGGGCTGGGGAATGATTTAACGGAGGGTGCTACAATAATACCAAACAAAAAATATCATAATTGAGGTTTTTGAAATTTAAAAAAAAGTTTTTTTTCAGATGATTTCTCTCTGACAAGAATGTGATCATTCACTATTTCAAGTGTTTATTTTATTTGTCCAATGTAAAAAAGTAAGTTTAAACAAATTCTGTTTTATTACGTTGTTCTGGACATAACACATTTCAGAAAAATTTATACTTGAACCCATCTATCAATCTTTTGCACCTTACCAATTTGCTTTAGATGGTTGGACACTATAGAAATAGTCTACCTTTTGCACCTTATCAATCCAGTAAGTTTAAACAAATTGTGTTTTTATTACGTTGTTCTGGAAAAAACGCATTTCAGAAAAAAAATTATTCTTGAACCCATCCATCAATCTTTTGCACCTTACAAATTTGCCTCAGATGGTTGGACACCATAGAAATAGTTTATCTTTTGCACCTTACCAATTTGTGTTAGATAGTTGAACACCATTGAAATACATGAAATTCTTTAAATATTTCTCTCTCACTTTGACTATGTAATTTTTTTCCAAACATTCATTGTCAACTTTGTATGGCTGTCCTCTACCTTCTTCATTTTCAAGACTTATAACCATCACATAATTTCTGAAACCACCTTAGTATTGTCTGATCACTTCTGGACCACTCTCCTCCTGTTCTGTTGACATTGGTATAATAACCGTGTTTTAACTCATGCCAGTGACTAAGTGGTTACAACCTGCATACACCAAGTTCGAATTCAGTTCGTTCCACAGAAACACTTTCACTTAGGATGTTGGCAACCTTCATGTGGTCCCTCCCGATGTCTTTCTAGAAAAAATTCTAACTAGATAGATATCGGGGAAACTAATGCCAACAATAGTATCATCTGATTCAAACGAAATGAATGAATGAAACTCATACCAGAAAAGTTTATGAATTGATTTGTTATTAAAAGATTATATGCTTCAACATTGTATTCTGAAATGAATTATTGAAAGGGGATATTAATGTTTTATTTTACTGAAAGGATCACAGTTATCAAGGCCAAAGTCCACTCGAGAATAAGAGTTAATGAGGTCGAATGATTGTCAGTTGAAGGATGATTGGGACAGATTGATAAGATGAACCAAGACTGAGTTATGGGTGAGGACGGTGCATAGCAAGAATCTTTTGACATTGGATTTAAAGATGACCATGTTGTAATCTGCAGAGGGGCAGTCTTGAGGTAAGGTGTTCAACGGACGGTGTAGAATCTGTGTGTGTGGAAGTTCTGCCTGATGCTAGTCACCCAGAGGAAGAGAGGAAAGTTTTTTTTGGTTTTCTTCGTTGTGGTAGAAGATAAGTTCTTGCTGCGAATGTCTTACAAGGAGGAACCAGAGATTGGAGATCAGTTGAGCATCTTCCATAGAAATAACCATTGAGTAGATAGAGACTAGCAGCATCTCTTCTGTTAGAAAGGGGTTGTAAAGAAGAGAACAGTGACCCCCACTAGATCACGGAGTCGATTTTTGCTGTGGCCTTAAAAGGAAAAGAAGGAATTAGACAAGGAGGCAGTTAACGAGAGTACTTATATACAGAAAGTACAGAAGTAATGGGTTGCCAGCGACTGTCTCTGTTATCATCATTCATAATGTCGGGAAGAATCTATGTTATGACATGATAGGGTAGATCACCATAACAATTTCTAATTCTGTCTAGGCAATAAAGAGTTATCATCATCATCATCATCATCATCATCATCATCATCATCATCATCATCATCATCAGCAGCAGCAGCAGCAGCAGCAGCAGCAGCAGTAGCATCATCATCATCATCATCATCATCATCATCATCATCATCGGTCTTTTGATTATCGTGCAGGATTGGGATCAATGTTCACACCAGTGGAATGCCCTCCAGACAGCTGGCTAGCTGCACGCATGGCATCCCTCATCACACATCTCCACCTTTGTTAATCCCGAGGGTCAGCGTTTAAGAGCCTCCAGTCTCTGCGGTTTATCTCTGTCAGCTACCTCCAAGACAACTTTGGCCCGCCAATTCTATGCCTACCAGAGATTTCTAGGTTTAGTGCACAGTTGATTGCACTGCTTGATTTGTCCATGCGGGCATACCAGCAGAGTATTCTCTCACTCAAGATGGGATCGGGGTCTGCAAGACCAAGTTTTCTCACCTGTCCACATGGTGGAAGTATCTATCTAGTGTTATTAAGCGTATATAATGTTGGTATAAAACAACGCAAGAAGAGGAACTTAAGTCAACTTTTGAAAAGTGAGTAGAAAAATCTGTCAATATCGGCAAATGTCATTTTTAATTCTTTTCTTTACAGAATTTCTGTTTCAAAAGCAAAAGCAAGTTGATTGATGCTGTAAAAACGAAAATAAAGATGACGCGTTTGCTTTCTTCTGGCCATCATCACAAAATCATTACAAACATTTCTTTCTAGAATTCAAACTTGATTTCCTCATTTTTTTTTTCATTTCTTCAGTCACAACAAACTTTATCAGTTCAAAACGCAGGAAGACGATACAAAGCCAACCAACAGAAACACGAGTTACCATTATCAATGACAAGACAGGATATCTAACAGTTTGAAATCAATACTTTTAGTCATGTGTCGATATTGTTCTTCTACGATAATATCTATGAATGATTCTATTTATGTGTTTACATACTCTTGTTATTTCCCCTAATTCATTACTAGCAACGAGAGAATGCACTCTTCTAGATTTGGTAACCAAATGATATATCTAAATTACTTCAACTTTGAATTTACAAACCGGATATTTTTCTCTTTCCATCCATTTACGTGCTTACAACTAATACCATACTCTTGTTGGCTCAGAGATTATACAGTGATCTCCCTTAGACCAGATCCAAGTTATTACCCCTAAATTACTACTAGCAACGAGGAAATGCACTCTTTTACTTCCGGAAACCAAACGATATATCTAAATTCCACCCACATGTGAATTTTAAGACTGGATATTTTTCTCTTTCCTGGCTTGACTATCCATGCAATTACATATTTACCACTAATACCATACTCTTGTTGGCTCAGACATTATAGAGTGATCTCCTTTGGACAAGATCCAAGTTATTTCCCCTGATTCATTACTAGAAATAACAGAATGCACATTTCTACTGCGAGAAACCAAATGATATATATCTAAATTTTACTCACGTGTGAATTTCCACACCATACATATCTTTTCTTTCCTAGCTGGGCTTTCAAGCCGGTCAGAATGCATCCAACTAGCTTTCTATCTTTACATAGTTTCCACACCTTTCACATCATGGTCGTCGCAGTCATCGTGACACTCACTTCAATGGTCATAGATATAAGCTCCCAGATAGCATCAACAAAATATTTACCCTGAGAATACACGATTTTTATCGATTGTGTGGGGACAATGTGAAGACAGGTGCTTCAGTTTTGAATCATATATAAGTATTGATTAAAGTGTCTCAAAAACGTACAATAAATTCTTATGTTTCAAACGTTTTGAGATAATTGAAAATTTGGATTAATTTGGATTATTCGGACTACTATTCTCACCTTGGATATTATTCTCACAACGTTTCGACCAGTCTAAATTCTGACCTTCTTCACGTGCGTCTTGTCGAACTCGGGAATCTATAAGGAATTTCCAACTGAACCCATTATTTAATCCATGGAGGTAGATTGTTCTCGTTCCGTCAGTCATGACTGTGTACAAATCTTGAGTAATTTTTATTTATGTTCTTAGTTAGTATCGCCTGTAGTTAGGATTGAACCTTCAGCATTCACAAGACTGTCACTTAGAACTGATTGTTTCTTTACACTTTTATACGTTGTGCCTTGTCAACATCCGTGGATTAAATAAAGAGTTCAGTTTGAAATTTTGTATAGATTCTCGAGTTCAACATAATGTTCCCAAATTCGAAAAGATGCACCTGGAGATGATTAGATTTTACATCGGCCGAAACGTAGTTGAAATAACATACAAGATGAGAATATTAATTCGAATAATACAAATAAATCCTTACTATAATGACGATTTTTTGTCAGAATGTTTGTAATCAAAATTTAGAATGATGTTTTCTTATAATGTTTTATTGGCTTTTCTTCTCTTATTTTCTACTTCTCTGTATCCACTTTCAATCTAATTTCCTTCTCGATGCAATGCCACCAACTTCTTCACAGGAAATTGCAATCTCCTTGCTTTTATCGCGCCAAGAACTTCCCACAATGCATCGCACTTTCCCTGATCAATTCCTCCTTTGTTCCAGTATTTCGTTTCTATCATTTCAGCATTGGCAATGGTAAGTACATTTTTTCCTTTTTTCACCACACAACGTATTAGTGGAAATGAATATTGTGTTAAATAATACTGATCATTATATTTATGTACCAGGGTAATTAGATATAATGACCAGTGTTATTTAAGTAACCCTTCATACACCTAATAATATGAGATACGAGAGAACCATGTTCTTCTACAATTATTGAAAGCCTTTAATAGAATGAGGCCATTACAATCAATATCTTTTGCGCCAGACATAAAAGAAATAAAAATAGTATGTGTAAAATGTGATTTAGGAGTTGATCTTGATGATACATTTGTTGCATAGTGCTCATCTATAGCATGTATAAATTATTATATACCCCATCACTCAGGTCGTCTTTGCCGTCTCAACAATTTCACACAAACATAGAGAATTATTACAATGCAGATAGAATGAACAATTAGAGGAAACTAGATAGAAAGAGATACACTTTAAAACATAGGCTACTGCATCAGAGAAAGAGAGAGAGAGATGAGGATAGACAAACAGACACATGGCTTTGGTCATGCATTCTTTAATTAACATCATGCGCCCCCTATGCAAACTAGGAATTTTGGGAGACGGTGACTTTTTTGTATGTGCCACTGCTTGAATTTCTGACCGAAAAGAGGAAGAATTCCCCTTCTCCGAGAATCACATGGTTCTGTCACTGCCGTTCGTTAAGGTCAATTTTTGAACCCAAATCCCTCAATCATTCTCTCCACATGTACTTGCAGTTTTTGTTATGTAACACATTTAAAGCTAACAATCAAATTTTGTTTATCGATGACAAATGGAATAATTGGATAGAGTGTAAGAAGTATTATTTCAAGGAGTAAATGTTGTTTTAAAGATATATAAAATCTCTAATAAAACCTAATATATAGTATTATACTCAAGTCTGGTAAATTGGAAGTTAATATTGAGACTCTAGCATACAAAGAAGAGTAACAAAACTAATAAAAAGAGTAAAGGATTAGAGTTATATATAGAGAGAGAATTGGACAATTAGGATTAACTACTTTACTAGAGATAAGAATAAGAAGATATCTAAAATAATTAATGTAATTTTTAACTACACTAGACATTTTTATTTCTCTTTAATCTAGAAAAGACTTGTCAAAGTAGATTTTTTAAAGTAAATATATTAACCAATTGATTTATTTTGCTAATAGAGTAATATATTTATACTAGTGTGACCTCGTGGAAATTCAACACTTACTATCTTTACTATTCTCAATAATTTACTCTCAATTATATTTCGTTTTAAACAATACATTTATGAAAGGTTTAATAATATTAACAAAAAGTGTCTCTTTCTTCTTCCATTAAAATAATTACCATCGTCATTTAAATATTCTCTATCGAAATAAATAAAACGAATATATCTATTCTTTATGTATTAAAAATTATAACAATTTATATGTTCTTAAAAGAACAAATATTCCTTTTCTTCTTACCGTAAAAAAATAATTGTCAGCTACATATTTTCTTTTCAATAAATATAACGAAATTTTTACTCATTTTATTTATTTTATTTAGTGTTAAAATTTAAATCGTTTCAAAATAAATACTTTCTTCTTTCTTACTGAAAAAAAAATAATTCTCAGCTTAATATTCTTTATACAAATAAATATTCGGTGATCGGGCGATCCCATCTTTTCAACTCAAGGTGACAGGTGATAACATACGTACGAACATGAAATTACCTAAGCATATTATTATATAGATAGAATAGAAGTGCAGAAATTTTATTTAATTTTGAAATTTTACAAAAAAGTTCACATAGTAAATTTTCTTTACAAAATAAGATGTGGCACAAGGCCGAAATTGGGTTAGGTGGGATGGGCGTCGGCTGTTGCCATTTAGGTATAGTTTCAGTTACCAAAATACCACATTAATTTTATGGGTAAAACCTTCATAACATTATCCCCAATCGTTTGACATTTTATATTTACAAAGAATATATGTACAAATTCATCGGTCGGGGGTGGTGGGTGTTAAAAACAACAGAGATATCTGAAAAATTAAATGCTAAGTGTGGTGGTTGCTAACTGGAATGGGGTCTGATAAGACTTCAGGTCGGTGTGCACTATGCCTAGCCAGGGAATACGTACTCAATCTGGACTCGTCCAAACACACATAAGCTAGCAGTGTGTATTCACCTCCTTTTAAATAGTGCAGAGTACAATCTCCTCCTATCATATTTGATTTTGATTTTAACCTGATGTTTAAAATGCGAAATCAGATCGTAATCAGAAAGCGATTCTCTCCCCTCCATATGTCAGAGTGAAAGGTCCACACTACTAGTGTAGCTATGACTAGCCTCGTAAGAAACACCATTTGTTTCTCTCTGGATCACAAAACAATCATATTGTACACGATAGAAGTGCAGAGATAATGCATTCATATAAATACAAGACACATTTTATTTTAATGACAATTTTGAATTTGTATTGATAATTAGTTAATGAATTCAAGAAATGTTGATATTTTTATCAGTTGTACATAAGAATAAGTTAATGTTTATATTAAACAGAAAGTGTTCAATGAATACATCATGCCTGTTATGACATATGGTAGCGAAATATTGACACTTAATTATGCAGCAATAGAAAAGCTAATAGTGGTACAATGCAAAGTGAAACGCATTCTGCTCGGACTCAGTCTACATGAAAGAAAAATAAACACCAGGATCAGACAACAAACTGGGGTAAATGACATCATCACCACCGTATGAACGTCTAAACATAGATGGGCAGGTCACCTTTCGAGATCTACATATAAGAGGCGGATATCTAGAGCTACAGAATGGACCCTTGAGGCAATGAAAAAGACGAAGAGATGAGAAAAACGGTGGAGAGACGACCTTGACAGCCAACTAGGTCATTGTTTTATTGTATGGAAACAATGTATTATGTGTGTTTAATTTTAGATCTTACTTATCATACTTTACTCTTTATAGTTTGTTGTAGGCAAACTATTAATATATGAAATGCTTTTTTACACTACATGGCTTTATCGTTTTTATACATGTGTGCATAGCCAATGCAATACACTCTGAATCTAAGGAACGTGCTCAGAAAATTGATGTAAATTCACTACCCACATGTTGGTAATCTTTATAAAATAGATATCAAATATTATAATTTTACATCAGTTAAAATTCCTTTTTGCGTGAGCAGGCATGTTTTACTTTGATTATCTCTGGCATTTAGTGCACCACTTGTAATCATGCAATATGCAACTGTTTGTACATGTGCGATATGTTGGCCATCTCTGCTCTGTTTTATTGGTAATGAGAACATACGTCAGTAGTGAGTTAGCATACATTCGATTGACAAAGTAAAGATTGACCAAAGTCTTTACTTCTGCATATTGTATGATGTATTCCCGAAGTTATGTCATGGAAAGATTGATAACTCCAAAATTATTTATTTGATCAGGCTGAACTTTTGCATGGTGGTTAATGTTATCAAAAAGATTCTCAGATTCATGCCTAAAATTTGGAAAAATAGGAAGTTGAACTTCTTTCAAAATTTCGGCCCTCGAACGAACTTTCATGGTCACGGTCATATAAGACGCGTAACGTCATTGGCTGCAATATGGACCAAGTAGCAAGCCTCTACGATCAACAGAACCAAAATTATAGCTAAAACTGTGACTTACCTTTTCCCTGACATTGACCTTTGACCTAGATATGCCAGAATTAAATCAGTTCTAAGTTAGGCTATGACTGATATTTTGACCAAGTTTCATGACGATTGGTCAAGCGGTGTGGACGCTAGGTTTTACATAAACAAACATGGTAACAAACAAATTTGACCGAAAACATAATCTCCACCTTAACGAAGGTAAAAATGTGCACTATAATAATTTGAATGGAATTACATACCTTGCTATATATATATATATATATATATATATATATATATATAAAGTATAAAGGTATACTCAAAAAAGAATAAAAGGGAAATACCAGTAGAGTGCTCAATTAATATTTTTTATATATTGATTTTTTATTTATATATTGATTTTTTATTTATATATTGATTTTTTTATTTATATATTGATATTTTAATTATATATTATTTTTTTATTTATATATTGATTTTTATTTATATATTTATTTATAGTTATATTTTTACTTTAATTTGATATTTATTAATTGAAACAATCGTGAATTATATATACATATATATACTTTAGATAATAATAAATAGTTACCTCCCCTTTTTAGATAATTTAATTAATTAGAGTTGCGTACCTTTAATTATGTTCTACATATAAAAATAATATTTTATTTACTCTTAATTAATTTTTTTATTATTATAAATTTTATTTTATTTTATTTTTCCCTTCTTTCTTTCTTTCTTTCTCTCTTTTCTTTCTTTCTTTCTTCCTTTCTTTCTCGTTCTTCACTTCTAAATATAGAATCTCTTACTTAACGGCTATTTTTCTGATCTAAGCGTCTCGCCGGCCCTCCATTTCAAATTCTCTGTGCATAGCGTTTCATAACGGTTATAAATGTTTTTTTTAAGAAATTCCATCATTTACTATTTCAGACTATGCTGAAGAAGACGGAATTGGGGATTTAACCCCGTTTCTTGTCAGAAACCACTGGTCCATGTCTGATTAAAGTCTGTATTTAAATATATATATATATATATATATATATATATATATATATATATATATATATATATATATATATATAAGGTATCTCACCAAAATGTATATATATTATAAACATAATATTTTTATTTGGTTTACTTTAGGCAAAACGATTCATAAAATAGTTTGTTTTGAAAAATGTTTTGTAAGAAAAATTTTAAAAAATTGGTTTTTAGAATGTAATTGAACTTTTGCTTACCTATATATATATATATATATATATATATATTTATTCATATATTTTTAATGTCTTCATTTGCATGTACTATAAATGTTTTAAAGATAAATATTTGCTTATATATTCTCATAAGATGTATTAACTCTAGTTTTAGGTTTGTAACAGCAATAAAAATCATTATTTGTTTGAAGGAGCTATTAAAAATCCCATATGTCCAATATTTTTCTATATGTGTGTGCATGTTCATTTACTTTTGTTAAAGAGGATGTTATTAAGAGGAATTATTCTAACCCATAAAAGTCCCACAGATGTGAGAATGTATTATTGGTGATTAGTGGATTCTGCCTTCGTTTATGAATGGATAAAAGATATGACGTTCGTTGACATTGATTTTTCTCTTAATCTTTATTTTCTAAATGGGTTTGAATGTGCTTGATATTTTTTATGTGTCCATCAAAAAATATATTAATTTCCCTTATTTCGTTCATGGCATGCTCTTATATTTTGGGTATATGCAAATCCATACAGATGTTGTGCTATTGGTATTAAATTGTGCCTTTGAAGTGTTTCACATGCATCAAGTGATTTTAGTACTAACCCAAAAGGCAACATACCAAATTAATTGTGCAATGCTATTAATATATTAAAGAGGGTGGCCGTAGTAAACTGGTGCAGACTGATGACTCGGAGTGCCGGGTTCGAATCCTGTCAGATTCATAGCACCATTTTTAGTATTGATGTTGACAACCATAACATGGTTCCTTCTGTGAGTAACTGATTCTAAACATCAATTGTGGAAACCACGTCCAATAACAGAATCAAGCAGGTAAAGAAAAACTTAAAATGTTGATTGTTAACATCTGAAATATATATCATTACAAGCAGGACCTGTGTCCCGGTGTTGCCTGGTGGAATATAAAAGAATGATTTAACATAATAAAATAAATATTAGATTATCACTTCTGAAAAAAAATCAGATAAGAACCCACTGTAAGTTATGTAGATGATTAAAATTAGATTTAAATTGTTGTAAAAAAATTTATTCCCCCTCCGCCCGAAATAGGGCTAAAAAATGCTATTAAATATTAATTATTTAACATAAATAGGTCACAAATAGATATGTAAATTAGAAAAAATGTTGCGGCTTTACTGCTGTCGACCTGAACCTACCACTAACCCCAAGTCCATGTAGCCAAAAAACAAACTCCATTAAAAAAGAAAATAACAAATTCGCAAAAATCATTTGTGAGCTATTTGCGTTTGGTTTTATTTTGTTTCGTACTAAGTCCGTGTGTCAAAGAAACAACGTCAAATAAAATTGAAAAAAATGCCCCCTCACCAAAATGAAGGCCCATAAAACTCTATTAAATATTAATAGTTTTAACGCATATAACTCACAAATGGATATGTAAAGAAAAAAGAAATGTTTTCACGGATATCCCATATGTATTTGCTTTAAATCATTTTTTGCTGGTAATACAGAATATTTACCAAATAAGCTGTCTTTTGATTTGTTGCGACTTTTTTTGTTCAACTTGATTAGAGGTTGTTTTTGTCCACACAGACTTAGGGATGATGTCATATTAAAGGTACAGTATATTTTGTAAAGAAAACAAAATAAAAAAGCAAACGCAAATAGATCACAAATGGAAATGTGTTGATTTTTGCGAATTTGTTATTTTTATTTTTATTGGAGTTTGCTTTTTGGCCACATGGACTTAGGATTAGTGATAGGTCCAGGCCGACAGCAACAAAGCTACAACAAAAAACATTGCATCAAATCAATAGATAACTTATGTTTTAAATAATCTGTATTACAAAGTTGTTTTAAAGCAAATACACTTGGAGTATTCGTCCAAAACAGGTGGGGAAGCTAAATTTCTTTACAGCAATTTAAATCCTATTTTAATCACGTAAATTACTTGCAGTGAATTCCTTGTCGGATTATTTTTAGAAGTGACATTCTAATATAGTTATTTTTTAAGTTAAATCATTTTTATAGTTCCCCGGGCTACGCCGGGACACGGGTCCTGCTAGTAAACAAATGAACCGAAACAACTGTGATCTATGTGCGCTCTGTTGCGATACTACATGGCATCTGTTCTGTGCTCTGTTAAGCAAGGAGAAATCCTTCTTAACTGAGGTAATTAGAAAAGAGGTAGTTTTTAAGAAAGGCGAAAAACACTATCGAAAAAAGATAAAAGTAGACATGAATATTGTTATGTAAACATATTTTCTCAGTGTAGGATGATTTCTACTTCAGTGACCGACGACAGACAGGATGAAAAAAAAAAACTAAAAAAAAACCGTTAAGGCAGGAAATACAGCAAACATGCTAAAATTAAAATCGGTGGTAGAGTTAGAAGCGGGCAGTGGCGAGCGTGTAAAGTGATGCCGGTTAAATTAAATTGTGAATTATGTATGAAATCTAAAAGAAATAGTTATGAAATTAATAAATATGCTAATGTCAATATACCAGAAGTTAAAATAAATGTAGTAAGTAATTGTAATCAAGAAATATTCGGAAAGTTTACCGAAGGAAGCGTTTGAAGTCTTAGCGGACATGCATTGGTTCTCAGGAATGTGATAAGGTGCCGTTTAGTTTTGACTTAAATTCGCTGATTCTTTTTATTTTAATAAAAATCGCTCGAATTTGAAATGTTGATAATGGAAAAAAGAGAATAATGTTTACATGTGTTAAATACTTTTTGTATATAAGATTTGAATAAAAATCGCTCGAGTTTAATAAATTAATAAACAAATTCAAATAATGAAAAGCATTAAAAACATACAAAGAAACAGAAAAAAGAAAGATTATCTTATTATGATGTGACTTTTTTTTATATAATAGAAGTTATTTATAAGTAAAAGAAAAAAAGAAAGAAAAGCCAATGAAACAAATGCTTTTTTACTCGTGTGTTACGAAATCAATTCAGTAAAGATATAGTTGGATGTGATTGTTGAAAAAAAGATTATATAATTTTGATTTGACTTTTTATAAATTAAATTATTTATTTATGGAAAAAGGAAAGTCTGTTCGAAAGCAGAAAACTTACGTGTGAAAGAATTACGTAGATGTTGTAATTTGAAAGTTATCATGTGTTCATTATTAAGTAAACTGATTAAACGGAATAGATATTGAAACTTTAAGTAAACGTAAATCTTAATGCTCGAACTCTCAATTCCGGTATTCCAGTATTCTTAGGAAAGGATAGATTATTATTTTGTTTTGAAAGCTTGTATATCATCTAGAAGCTAGTAGGGAGGTTCAAATTAAATGATTTGGGTGTTTTAAAAGAATTTCCCTTATATTAAGAAAGGGCCCGGTGTTAAAGAATTACGTAGGAGGAGTAATAATTAGTGAGTGAAAGTGTTTGCTACCTTTTTTGTGGAAGATGTATTTGGGAGAAGAAGATAGGTCGGAATAAATGTAATATTATTTGTAAAGAGAAGAAATATAAGCATATATTCGTGAAACATGCATTAGGAAGTGCTGTATGTGGCTAACGGAAATGTTTAGTATATTAAGGTTTTAGTCTAGAGTCTGTAATTGCCAAAATTATAGGGAAAAACGAAATTACTTTATATATAAGAAGATACAAGATATGCTGAGCCACTTCATATTCGTATTGACGTTATCACCTTTCACACACATTAAAAAGAATGAGATCATTTGATTAACAAAGATTGTGATTGGTGAATTATCTAATGTCGCTAAGAAAAAAAATCCGACTTTACCCATTTTAAAATGAATTATTCCAAAATCGAATTCCACCGCCCTGTCGGGTAAGACTATTTTAAATATATACATTTCAAATAATAACATCTGTTTTATTGATTTAAAGAATATTTAACTGACAACTATTTTTACGTTAAGAAGGATTAAATCGCTACAAATTTCAATAAATAAATTAAGAAGAGATATGTTCGTTTTATATATTTAAAGAATATTTAGCTGACAATGCCAATTATTTTACGGAAGAAAAAAGTATTTTTTTCTGGATAGTATTGAGTCTGACAGACATTTATTATTTCAAAAGAAATATCATCTTTAAATTATTTAGATTGATGTAGAAGACACTGTAGAATTTCCACTTGTATCCATATAAATACATTAATATATGAGATACATCGGGACATACAGCATAATCATGTTGACACACCGGTTACCGTTAAATCACTGAAGTTAAGCAACGTTAAGCCTGGTCAATACATAAATGGGTGACCATTTGGGAATATCAGGTGCTGTATGTGCTCTCCTTACAGATCAAGCAATTACATGTGCAGCCATCTTTACAGGGGGTATCCATTGTCTTTTTAAACTGAACAGAGGCAATGACACCGGGTGGACCAGACAGCATTAATCTAGTCACTGAAATATATGCTTATATCCTGGCTGCAAGTAGACATAAAATCCGCTTTTTATACAACAAATGTGCGTCTATTTTACTAAGGAAAGTTGTCTTTCTTGTATGCTTATGTGTTTGCGGCTGAAGCTCAGACACCACGAAAGATAAATGTGTAAAAGTTACATATTCGGATTCAATGTGATCTTGGGTTGCTTATTATAAAATAATACTATAATATTTATTCGTTTAGGTTAACCAGACCCAAAATAGTACATTTTTAGTCAATTAAGAAAGATTCATTTCATTGTTACTAGTAATTGTTCGAAAAGGAATACTGAAACTAGGTCAAATAATCAGCTCCTGATGAATTTGTATTTTTCTTTCTATTATATTGCCAAAGTGCCCCTCAACGTAAATAGCTCTGACCAACCTGAAAATCAGCAAAATTCCACCACTTCACTGTTGAGGTCCCCAGATGCCAGAATATTTCCAACTCTAATAGCTTCTTTCCTCAAACTGCTTTCCTTTGGAATTCCTTCTCTTTTTACCCGACTGTAACAACATGCAGAAATTTAAATGTAATGTGAACAAACATCTCGCTTCACAACTCCCCACTTAGAATTCCTCTATTCAGCTAGCCTTTAATTCACAGTAGCTATTTACGTCTCAGTGGCAATGTGCCTTATTTGGGGTGAATATTAGTAAAAAAAAAGTTTGTGCATGAGACTATAACGTGACTGAGCTTGTGTATAGAGAGAAAGATGTCTTAAAAAAAGATGTTTTTGTTTTAACTATTATATTATATTAATTTATATTATATATGTCTTGCTAGGCTATTCAGTGTGGGTAGAATTAGCAGGTGTTACAAACTGAGATTTAAAACCTGATTACTTTGTTAACAGTCGAAAACTCTTACTATTGTGATATAAGCCACGGCCACAAAGTAAGGGAATTCTATAATCTTTATATATTAGCATTACTGGCTTCCTAAAGTTCTTTATTCTTGTATGAAGTATTATATAATTTTTTTATTTCATAAACATTATAAAAAACTGATACCTTATATTAAGCTAGTAAACGGGTGTTTTTTGTGTATCTATGTATACATTTATATATACTGTGTAAATGAAGTACTGTAACTTGTATTTAGTCAGTTATTTTAAAATATAATTTCTTATCTCTGACTAGTATTAACTCGTATTGATTGTTAACCTTATTAGAAGCTTTTTAGTTGATCAGACCAGAGTAACCTCCCGTTAATAAAAAGCCGTTATTATAAACTCGATTCGTAGTTTACTTTGAATTTCGTCTAAGGGAGACATTGACAGCTGTATTACAATGAGGTATGAGACCATGAGACCAATGAGACCAATGAGACCAATGAGACCAACGAGTAAAACGAGCTGGAAAAAAAAAGCCGGGAATAGATAACACAAGTCTGAAGATCACATGCCATAATAGTATTTATAGAAAGAACTGAGACTAGCAACATTACGTCTGTGAGAGAGAGGGTGCAGAGAAGAAGAAATGGTGAGGCCAATCAAATTACAGATACGTTTCTGCACCTTATCAAGAATCCTCAAATTGGACAAAGATTCACCAGCCCAAATATGTACTCTATACATGGTCTGATTGTAGATTTGTAGTGATAGAGAATAGCCCCAGGTGTGAGAAAGTGTTTCGAGCGAGAAACCCGATTTTATCAGAAGCAAAAGGAGCAATGAATCTGATGCATGAACTCCAGGAAGGATTCATGAGAGAGAAAGACCAAGAAGTAGAATACAAAATTTATGACATCATTAATATTTTGTAATCATGTTCTAAATATTTCAACACTAAAATATGTACCCGCGTTTCAGAAAATCTAATTTATTATCAGGATAAAGTCTTGACAATTTAATGACTTTCTTCGACAGCACAATTTTTTTATCAACCCCAATTTGGGCAACTTGCAATGGAAATATAATATTCGCAATAATTTCAAGAACAAAAAGAGGAAGTGTAGAAGAATGGTAATACTGCAACATATTCATCTTAATGACACGCAAGTATGTGATATAAAAAAGTCAAAATACAGGATGGGATCGATTTTAAAGAGCTCTGATTAGCTTCAAAAAAATTATAATCAATCTTTTTTAAAAAAAGAAGAAGCTACCCTCTGTAAAAAAATAACAAAAGAAAGAAATCATGCTATGGCAGTGTTCGCACTCGCTATTTATTTAAATACTAAAATATTCATATAAAATCATAAAATTACATGAATTGTTAATTTAATTTTTCATATTATATTATTATCATTTCTGAGGATCTAAAGAAAAACCACTTTAGACGTTTTATTATAGAGTGGAAGATTTCTTTCCAAATTAATTGCCGGTGGCGGGATAAGTCTGAAGTTGTTGTCTGACTTACTATTTTCTTTCTCGCTTCTCCTCCCCTACTTTAAATGATTTTGTCTGGGGGATAGAAAAAGGTGTGTGTTTTACTTGCCAACTTTTGCATAACGTAATGGTAGTACATATATTTATAATTATGTATATAAATATACAAATAAATACATATTGGTCTTTATAATAGAGTGGAAGATGCTCTACGTTTTTGGTGAGGAAAACAAAAAACAGAAAGTATATGAGAATGTACTCCACTATATAATAAAGAGCAATGTGTATGTTTTGTATATCAATCCCGTCACACAAAAATTAGTGAGTAGAACCGACCGGACGAATCGTTTTCAAGTATTTAATAGAATTGAGAAAGAAAGTATCAAGTTAGACAACACCAACTGCCACCAATGTACTTAAATAATGACACGTTTTCTTTTTTCTTTTTTTTTCTTTCTGCTTTGTATAACGATTTATACGTTTCTTTCTTTATATACATTTCCAGTTACAGACGTTTACTTATTCTTTTTCTTGTGTCATTTCTGTTTAATTTCACCGATAGAGACGTTATTTTATATGAACACTAGCTTGCTTTGCAGGCTCGCTATCACTTTACAACGTTCGCTACTTTAAATACTTGAAACATTAATTCGAAATAATAAACATTTCATTCATAAATTAGTTGTAAACACAAAACAAAATCTTTCTCATTTATTCATATAGATAAATAAACATCAACATTTAAGTAATTTCGATACAAATTTATTCATCTTTTGAATTTTACCATAAAGGAAAGAAAAAAAAAGAAGAAATTAATTTGCTTTTTCACTTGCAGTTTAGAAATAGATTGCAACTTGTTGAAAATAAGTCGATCGCTCTAAAGAAATGAACATTTGAACACAAATGTTAAATATTTGTCTAGGAAATAAAACAATATTGCAGAACAGAGCTATTTGTTATATTAAAATAAAAACAATTATTCAATTAAAAAATAAATAACAAATAATAGTTAATTAATAGAATGACATTTTTCAAAACAAATATGCAAATTAGTTTACCATGCAACTAGTATCGTATGTACATAAACAGTATATAAAGAATATACTGTGCTTATTGTGTAAAGTTGATATAGCGCATTTTTTTACTTCACCGTTATCAAGAGAAATGAGCCCAACTTTCACATTTATTCATTTAGATAAGTATTAGTGTGAACACTGGCGAAGCATAATTTTTTGTCGGTCATTTTTGCCAGAGGGTGTGCACTCGTATATAAAGAAACAAATAGCTTTCTTAAAGTTTCTTCAAACTGTTTGTGAGTCATGATAAAGTGGCTGATAAAATCATTGGCAACTTTTACAGATGAACACAGCTGAAGCATCAGCCTCTCAGCTTGAAGTGTTTTCGAAGTACATTATAATGAGTTGACTTAATCATCTAAATACTTTTTTGTTTTTCTTTTCTATTCACGCATCCTATAAAGTTTTTTTTCCTTTCGCTTGACATACAATTATCTACAATTATGACATCCAAATCGTTTTATAATGTTGATAATAAAAGTACTTGGATATAAGCATTAATAATGTCGACATCTTTTATGAATATGGTGTAGTGCCCTTAAAAAGTAATTAAATTATTTTTTCATGGATTGACAATTTTTATTTTTATGGAAATCGCTCCAGACAAGGTATGAAGCCACTTGATATAAAGAGCTAAACATCTATCATTTCAAGGTCAAAAACTAGCCAACGATAAGTGTTATATGAATAGATTCCGACACAGAAAAAAGGAATTCTTTCCTCTTTGTCAGAAACATCGCTAATGGAATAATTCTACTTAGGATCAAGCTACTAACTGACTCAGACTAGCATGAATGTTTAACTCTATAAACGATCGAGGTAAAAGTGTTCAAGTTGAGATCGCTGTTAAGTAATGCCTACTATTGCCTGCAAATTCTACCAAACTCTTTCAAGATGGGCCAAAAGACAAATGATGTCCAGATGCTAAACGAATACTACTACCTAACCAGTCCAAAGCATGAAGAGAGGCCAACGCCTGCCTCTAAGATGACTATTGACCATCATATATTAAAGGACTAGACTATCTGCAACTAAAGAAACAAAACTCCACAGAGAATATCAGAGTGATCATCTCTGCCTGCAAGAAACCCATCGTGGATATAAACACCGCTACCCTCATGTGATAGGAATGACTACTATCATAGAAAGACCACATAAGAACCATGGAAGCATCATGCTAGCAAAAAATCAAACAATCATCTAATCAACATCAAAGAATGATGAAAATAATATTGAAGTTCGAACCGTTACCTCAATCTACAAACAACCTTCATCACCACTCGCTATGCTAGAAATACCACTTTCTGGAAAATCTAAAATTGTGATGAGAGACTTCAACAGTCGTAATAAACAATTTACGAAATGCAAGAAGGAGAAGAATGATGATTTATTATACTAGCCAAATATCTCTCCTACAGACAGAGAAATATTTTTGAAAATATATTACTGTATATTACTGCTTTGCTTAAAAAAATGACGACAAACACATGTATAAAATACAATAGCATATTTTTTATTGAATTACTGTGTGACGGAGTAGAGTCAGAGAGAGAGAGAGAGAGAGAGAGAGAGAGAGAGTAGACGAGGTACAGGAGATAAAGGACATTGCTCTCTTGAATTCGCTAGCCAACAGCCTTTCTGCCAATTTCAATTTGGGCCAATTAATATATTTTTAGACACACACATCTCAAACTGAAACGCCCATTCCCGGATTTTGCCTAAGCCTCACTGTAGTTATGCCCTTACCAGTATGTGATTTCCATTCATTTTATTGTTTATTTTGTAATGGGGGTATTGATGTCCGTTGTGTCGTCAAATTACCTCTTCAGGTGTCTCTGTATTAAATCACCGGATATTTATTTTCCAGACAGGTGTGTCTCTGTGTCAATCAGCCAGGTTTTATTTCTACCGGACAGGTGTTATCTCCAGTATGTCATACCCGATATTCAATTATGATGAAAAAGGTGAGGGACCTTTTAGCCCCCAATGTTCACAACTGTGGAAAAAAGGGATAAATTACCATATCTGAAAAGTGTTGGTTGATTGTTTGGGAGTGGTGCCGGCTTCATTGCAGCATCAATAAGGTCAATGTCACACTAGAATTACCAAATCATATCTACACTTAGGTTTAAAACATGATACTGGAGAACACTATTTAATAGAGATGCTTCTATTTTGTATAAATCTGTGTTGTTGGTTTCTTCATTGTTGCCAAGCTGGCTATGTAGCTGAAGGAGAGATAAATTCATACCTTTATCAAAGTTTGTTTTCTTCAAAGTAAGCTCAAGAGCTTCAACAAAACTTATGTAATTTATTAGGCTAGTAGTAGTTTGGGTACGTGTGCAGGAAAGGGAGGCGAGTATGTGCGATATGCCACTTGATATGATTGGCTAATTTTGATCATATGACTAGATAGTGTATTCAAAGAGATATGCAAACGATTTTTTATTGCTGGTTAGAAAAAGGAGAAACCAGACGTCATGTGGTTGGGGATCCAAATGTGTAGAAATGTTTAGACTCCTTATTATATAGGTAAAAGCAAATCTTAGCTAAGGAAAGTGGATCATCATCATCATCATCATCATCATCATCATCATCATCATCATCATCATCATCATCATCATCTATTTTATCGTCTTATTTCTCTATGTCAGGGGTCTGACGTTTTCGGGTTGTCTGCAATCTCTGTCTCAAAGCTAGGTTGTCTCAAGAATCGATTCCGTTCAAATTTCTACTATCTAAGATCGTTGTTCATGGGTTGCATCCAAGTTTTCTTGGGTCGTCCAACTTTCCTCCGGCCTATCACCTTAAAGTCTCTCGGCATGTTTTTATCCAAGAGTTGCTCTTGTTAACGTGGCCAAACAAACATAGTTGACTGATCGTCAAGAGTTCATCAAGCTTTGACATATTAAACAACAGGGTAACATGACTGATAAACCGGGTCTGATCTGACTTGACAATTAGTTAATAATAATAAAGTAAGTTAAGTTAGTTTGCAGTGGGGATAATGAAGAAAGGGTGTATAAGTTTGCAGATGCATGATATTTAACCTGTCCGATTATTGATTTGGCAGAAAGCGACGGGTTGGCTGTTTCTCCTGTCAATTCCTGTTTATGAACTCCAAAACTCTACGATTTTCACTTATTTTACTCATTAGTAGCAACTCGAAAAAATAAACGTATATCATTAATGAAAATGGAAAAATTTCTCTTGAAGCATCTTTTAGGATTTAAATTTGAAAATTGGACAAAATGATATTAGAAATCACGAATAAAAAGGAAAAAATTTTAATTAAAAAAAAGTAGTACATTTACTAATATGAAATAACTCTCGCCTCCGATGAAGAATATTTTATTCCAAAAAATTAAGACCAAGGTTAAAAAATGAATGATTTTTAATAAAATATATTCGCATCTTATTGATGATTTCTTACAGCATTTTTCAAATTTAAATCTTAACAGAGGCTTAAAAAGAGTTGTCCCTATTTTCACTATACTTCCAGCATTCTATGTGCCTTAAAGTTCTGATTAAAAGAAGCAGTTTTATCACACTGTTCCATGATATCAAGCAGACACTACTACAATAACAAAGAACTTTAATAATTATATATATATCAAAAAGTAATATTTTTACTAATACGAAACAACTCTCGTCTCTGATGAAGGATATTTTATTCCAAAAATTTAAAACCAAGTTTAAAAAGAAAAGATTTTTAATAAAATTATTTTCATATTATTCGTGATTTCTAAGAGCATTTTACCTAATTTTCAAATTTATAATCTTTCCTTTAAGAAAAGCAGCCATATACTTCATGTGAACCACCGTCGAAGAAGATGCTGTCGATACTTGTTGTTGTTGAAGATTGCGCCTCAGAATAGTTTAGTCTGCATGAAGTCCTCGTTTGTCGCAGCTATTTGTTAATCTGCAAGATTGCAGTTTGTTACTCCCGACACAGAGAACAGCAAGGCTCAGCGGTTGCATGCTAAGTTTGGGAAGGTTTGGCCCAGACCCCACAAAGGAATAGTGAAGAAGCAACGTTGCCATTCTTACTCTGTTTATTTGCGGTTCCGTGTTTGACACATCTTTGCTTACCACATTCTCAGAGGCATAAATAATGAAAGGATGACGGATCCTGATACCGACCCCCTCCTGGATTTTCATCAGAACCCTGTAAGCCGGGTAGCTCTGTAGCTACCACGTTGCCACTCCCCCTACCACGGTGAGTAGAGGGACTATGAGGTCGAGAAGGATCATTACTGTCATCTATTATATATTGAGGAGCTATACAACATATATATATATTTGTGTAATTAGGCAGCATTCCTTCTCTTATGCATGTTTGGTTAAACAGTAGCGACAGCTTCTGATTATTTATTTTTTGATTCGTTTTTTCGATTCGTCGCACGACCGATTTGGTATTGTTGTCCATGTTGTATAAAAAATCATCACATTTTCGCGAACGTTTTCGACCGACGTCGGTCATCTTCGGCGGATGAATGAGTATGCAAAATAAATGATTGGTGAATTTATTAAGAAGACGTTTTTAAAAAACATTTCAATACCACTTAAACAACACTTCAACATACCTTCGCCCCCCCCCTCATAACGAGCATGGTTGATACTAGGTTTATTTACTTGAATAAAACGAATCAAAAAATAAATAAACAGAAGCTGTCGCTACTGTTTAACCAAACATGCCTATGCCTATATATATATATATATATATATATATATATATATATATATATATAATTAAAACTATTTGTTTTTATCTACATACGTATACGTTTCATCATTACAGTGTAGAGTAGATTATTCATACCGATCGCCGGACTCGAATCACAGAACATAAGTCATGTTTAAAACTAAAATTCCGACGTTTTTGCCCACACGGCCGTTAACAACAACCCAGTAAATCAGCGAGAGTTTAATCCTATTTAAAGGCAGCCGTCGTCAAAGTGTTCAACTATTGAAAGGAACATGCATTGATATATATATATATATATATATATATATATATATATATATATATATATATATATAAATTCTTGAAGCCCTTTACATAAAAACTAAACATCCTACAATCAATAATCGGAATTACGAAACTAGTCACAACATTTTAAAGTGTCTAGCGTAATAACTAACATTATCAAATTCTTAGCCGTTAAGCACAGATACTTCTGAATTTTGCATGCGCTTAGAATATAACCCCGTTCGCATGCAACCTCTTAATATTATAGACGCTTATTTTAAAGTCGTATATTATTACCATTAAAAAAACTCAATAGTAAAGAGATAGATGAAAAGACATTAAGACTAACACCGCCTGATGATGATTTGACGAATCAAATGGAAAGTACTCGCGAAAAGGGACAGAAAAATGGAACAAGAAACCCACGGAACTTACATACACCAATTTGACCGAAATGGACTATTTGGAAAATTGAAAAAATAAAAAAAAGTCTCATCAAGCAAAAACACTGTGTATTATTTAATAATGTTTTCCTATATATATATATATATATATATATATATATATATGTATATTATATTAACATTTCTTAAAGCCAAACATGATCCAATTTTTTAAAATGAATAAATCATTTACTTATTTTTTTGTAGGCTCAGACTTTCAACGACTACATCATTCAGAGCAAATCTGTTTTCTTTTTTTATTTCTTTTTCATTTTTTTAATATTAAACCCAGGGGGTAGGACGAATCAACCGTAGAGTCAGAAAAATTCATCAAGTTGTTAAATACGACAGTTTCAAGTTAAGTAATGCCCGGTCGATGTGCTGAGCTGGTTTGCCGCTTTTTGAATAAGGAAACATCCATGTATATGAATATTTAACATAAAAATTTAAAAAACCAAACATGATGCAATTTTAAAATGAATAAAAAAATTTTTTCAATTATTTTCTTTAGGCTAAGACTTTCGATGAATACATGTTTCTCTTAATATAGAAAATACAAACATTGCAATTGTAAATTAATAACTTAAATTCTTTTATGATTTTCCCTTTTTACTTGAAAGTGCCTGTTGAATTCGATCTCTTTCTTATTGGTTTAATCAGAGATATTTTAGCTTTTACATATTTTGAATGTCATTTTTATGAAATAAAAACATCTACATCTTTAAGAAAGACCCTTTCAGCCTTTTCTCTTGAAGCAAAGTGTAGTATCTGTTCTGAGACTACACTTTATCTTTTCTGTTCTCAGTGAGTGAAGGAGAAATCCTTTTAGGCAATTTTAGTTTTTGTTTCAAGTCAGAGTGTCCCTTTATTGCATCTAAAGCCGCCCTCATGGCGAGATGGGGGGGGGGCAATTAAATAGGGACCCTATATAAATATATATAAGAGAAAACATGTAGGGTTGTAAATTTAAACATGTACGGTCTTACAACACACCCAGAGACAGATATTTGACAATTTCATTGTAATTCTTGTTGCAGCCCTTTTACATAGAAAATCATTAGATTTGATATTGTTATATATATATATATATATATATATATATATATATATATATATATATATATATATATATATATACTGAGAGAAGGTTGTAATGAATTGCTCCCATGGTTGTCTGGATATCAGTTGTTACCATCGAATGCATTTGTATCTGATTGATACGCAGCCAGGGGAGAACTTGAGCTAACTTGAACTGTAACGCTTTTCTTCCACAATGTGATTGTGCAATGCACAAGAATTTGGACTTTTGACTTGGCACCACAAATCAAGCCTTTCTTTGGACATTTGATCGCTCAGACCACGTGAAGTTAAACAAGTAAAGTTACTCAAGAGGAGAAAGAGAAATGTTTGTTAATTCCAATCGTTGTGGCTTACAAATAATAAAGGAATAACAACCTATGAATATTGGTAAAAGAGAAAATTACAGTGATAAAATTATGCTAAATATGGCAACACTAGGAACATATATATATATATATATATATATATATATATATATATATATATTAGAAAAAAATTTGAAGAAATTAAGATAACTTGAAAATAGGCGGAGCAGGGCGGGGGTAAGAGTGTGAAAGAAATAATCAAAAGGGTGAGATAGGTGAGAGAGGAGAGGGGAGATTTTGTTGTAGTCAGCTGTGAAATCTTTTTGAGGCTGGAGAAAGGGAGGGAGGGAGTATTGACCAGGTGGCTATATCAGGAATGTGTGAATATAAGTATGTTTGAAAGAATGTGTAGAAGTGTGCTGTGAGCATGACAAGAAAGAAAAAAAAGAAAAAGTGATTTTAATTTTTTGGAGTGATAAGTAAAATGTGGTTTAGTTCAGGATGTGTTGATGGTTTGAGATTAGATTGAGAGCAAAAGTGGTTTAAATATCTAAATATTTGTAAGGATGTGTAGATTGTGCTCATTTGTAAGGCTGTTATTTGTGGTTAAGTAGTTTTGATTCGTAGTTGGTGATTCATGAGTATGTGAATGAATATATATGCGAGAAGGAGTTAGTATGTAAGTGTGTATGCGGGGAGTTGTATATAAGTGCAATTAAGTAGATCTTAATTTAGCGACATAGAATAAACAGTGCATTTTGACAGGCATTTTCTCACCATGCATTCTTCAGGCCGTTTGGATCTTTCCTGATGAACACTGAGTCTCAAATATAATGTACATCACCCTATCTATCTACCTGAGCTTTCTCTGTGTAACTATTATTTGTCTCAAGCTTAATCAAAGGAACCAATTTTGAAGAAATAGAATCCACAAAGAGTTTACAATGACAGAACTGAGCAGCATTCCAGGAGAGAATCTTTCCAGCATCTCATAGAAGTGTGACAGAGAAACATGAGAAAATACATGATAATAAGGAGGATTACTTTGAAGAGAAACTATGTAGTTTTTTGTTTGGATCTGAAATACATTGTGTTTTGACAAATAACTATATATCTATCCATATAAAGTTAGATACGTTATTACTATTTCATGTATATACACATAAAATATTATAAGGTAATATACTATATTGTGTATATATATTCCATATTTACTTCAACAGTATGTGAGTAGAGCTTAATAAATAGTGGTATGAAAATATATCTGTGAACGTTTTCGTGTAGCTAACTTGCAATAGATATGTTTTCATACCCCTATAATGACAGGCAAGCTAATTTAGCCTGATGATTTGCTGCGTGAATGAAACATGAACGTTTCTGTGTAGCTTACTAGCACTAAGTATATTTTTATACTACTAAGTAAGATATATGTAAGGGTCGTAATGTGGGCTATATTCAGTTTAATTTAGTTTCATGCAAATGAAGTATAAAGGGGGTTGAAGCCCTTAATGAAAATTCAAATACCTCTATTTTTTGTGAAATTTTTATCATAGGTATTAGACATCAATTAATAAATATATTTCAGTTTCTTTGGAGCATTTTAAAGAGATTTTAGAGGGGAAATATGGGCACAACCTCCGATCTGAGAATTCAAATATATCAGATTTGCCTTGAATTTGATTCATAGTCATTAGAAGCCGATTTAGCAAGATTCCATGAATTTCAATTTCTTTTTAAGACCACTTAAGCTAAAGCCTTAAATTTTAGACATGAGTGGTGCAAAACTGTATTGTTCGAGGAATTAACTTTACCCGTCTTGAGACGAGTATTATTATAGTATATAAAATAATATTATAGGGCTAGTGAGGATTGGCTCAGTGGTAGAGCTTCAGGCTTCAGACTGTGGGGTCCTGGTTTCGATATCGCTAAGTTTAACCAAACGATGAAACACGTGTCCGTGGATAATTAAATTAAAAGAATACATATATATGTCTTTCCTCATCCTGTGAGAGCAAAAATATTCGATGTGGTTATTCCTCCTTATTGGTTATTATCATGCCTGGTCTGCTTGCTTGGATAAGTTTGTCTGTTTGTACTTCCATTTCTCAGAGGATTTTATGTTTTTCGTTTTCCAATACTGTTTTTGATTTGTGTCTGTACCATTTAGCTGCATGTTCAAATTGCAAACGTTTGCATATTTCTTAGTTGACTGCCTCTTCCATACAGTCGTGTCTGTTTGTGTATGTCTTAGTGCTAGTTTGCTGCATTCACTTATTGATATGATTTGCCGTTTCGTCTCTTTCTCCACATGGTCTACATTTACTGTTTTCTTGAGTTTTGGATATCTTAGCTATGATATCGTTCCTTCTTATTATCTTGTTCTGTGCAGCTGCCAGGAGCGATGTTTTTCTCTGTTCAGGCGACTTTTTCGTAGCCATGCCCAGACGTTTTCAGATGCCTCTTCTCTTGTCAGTCTTATGAATCTTCCATGAAGCTGCTTTTCTTCTCATTTTTCTTTTCTCATCATTTTGTTTACAGTTTCAATGCTGCCTGTATTGTTTATTTTTCCGGTATCTCTTGCTGCAATGATCAGCCTTTCTGTGTCCTATGTTATGAATTTTTACAATTCTTTTTTGTGTCATTCACACAGTCTTCTATACTTACCAGCCCTGTTCCCTTTCTCTCCTTTTTACATAGAGTCGGTCAATATTATACTTTGCGTTTAGTGCATTTTGATGGTCATTAGTCTCCTAATCTTCTTGTCCAGGTGCCTAAACTTCTTTTATCCACCCTATGAATGGTTCAGAATGTTACTAGAGAAACTGCCCATGTATTTATTATTTTTAGGTTTATATCATCTATATGCACACTTTTCCATACTAAATTCCATTTGAATGTACTGACTAAAGATTCTGGTCGCCTTTATTAGCTTTTCTAATTCTTTTTTTGTTTTTTGGAAATAGCTTCAAGTCATCCATATATATAAGGTTGTTTATTTTTTTCGTCTGTGTCTGTGAATTTTGTATCCAGCATTACATTTCTTGAGTATATTGTTGAGTTGCATCATGGCTATGATAAACAGTAGTGGTGATAGAAAGTCTCCCTGGAAAATGCGTCTCTGTATTTTTATCTCAGCAAGGTGTTTCCACCCGGCTGTCAGTTACACTCTTTATTGCCTTATTTAGAAGATTGATATTTTTATCGAATATCTTATACATCATTAAGCATGCTTGGGAGTTCTCCTGGGGACTTTTGGCTATGTTTTTGTTCTGGTTTCTTACCTCAGTTTAGATCGTTTAATCTATGTATAAAAGGTTACACGTCCTTCTTTTCGACTTCTGGCATCCTTTCTGATCTAAGTAGTCCACAATTATTAAGGGAATGACAGATCTATTTTCTTAATCGTGCTGCTAGGATTTTCCACATGTTCTGTAGTTGTTTGAAGTCGTTCCCAATCTGGCATGCCTTTTTTATATACATCTCAAGTTTTGTGTTAACTTTTCGTGGAAGGCGGTGATTTTTTAAAATCAGTATGCATGTATTTCATCATGGCCTGGTGCTTTCCAGTTTTACATTTATATAATAGTTGTCTTGATTGCCTTTCATTATTTTGAATTCTGTTCCTTCTTCGATTTGCTGAAGGTTTTCTTTCATGTTTTACAACCATTCAACACTTCTGTTGTGGTCTTGTCGCTTTTCTCATATATTGCCCCAGAAGTGTTTTGTTTCTGTTAGGTGAGCTGTGTGTTCTTGTTCTTATTCTTGGCTTTCATTGTTTTCAGAGGTTTTATTGTGTTTATATTGTTCGAATTTATATCTGTATCGTCTCGGTCGTTCCTCTTTTGCTAGAATATTTTGTTTTAGTTCTTCAAGTTTCTTGTTTAGTCTTTCTACTTCTTTGTCAGTCATATTTCCCCATTTTCATCGTTTCTTTTAGCTTCATTTTTTAGTTTGTGCATCTGGGTTTCTAATCTGGTTTTCAATCCGGGCTTTGTTAATCCATTCTTTTGGTAAGGTTTTGTTTCTATTTTTAGTCTTATAATTACTGATTTATCCCCAGCATAAATTAAGTCGTTTAGGCTTTTGATAGCATCTGTTGGGATATATGGGAGTAGCTTGTTCACTTTTTCTGATTCTATTATTAATTTCTTCTATTCTTCGTTCCTTAAAGTTGTCATTTTTATTTTCGTCACTAGGAGTTTTCATGCAAGTCATTATCAGTAATTGCTCACTGACAATAACCAGTGGTGTTCTCCTGGAGTCCGAGTGACAACAAGTCTCTTCAAGCATCCAGTACTCTCAACATCTTTCGATAACTATTGCAAATTACTTTGCATTAAGTTGGGAGTTTTGTTTTGTGCTCGTTTATAATTTCTTTACTGTGTCAACTTCTGCTGCTTCTGTGATTTCATAGTTATGGTTCACTGCAGTCTCAGTGTTTGTGTTGTTCCAAATCTTCTCTCTGCGGGTATTCTCGGAAGGGGGGGTCCTGATGTTTTGTTACATTTTTTCTTCTTCGTCTTCTTCTTCTTCTTCTTCTTCTTCTTCTTCTTCTTCTTATTATTATTATTATTATTATTATTATTATTATTATTATTATTATTATTTTTATTATTATTATTATTTTCCTCACTAGGAATTTCACACAAGTCATTATCAGCCGTTTACTATTGATTGCTCACTAGCAACGACCGTTGGTCTTCTCTGGAATTAAAGAGACAATAAGCCTCCCCAAGGTTCCAGTACTCTTGTACCCTTCCAGAGGAGGTCTGATTTGTGCTCTACTACCAAGGTCTTTCCATACTCCTTGACCTTTCACGACAATTTTGTATGGTATTAGCAGAGGTTGGTGCCACCAAATATGTGTGTGTTTTTTTAAATTTTCCCCATTACATTTATTTGTGGCTGGTAAGTTTGTTGGTAATGTTGGTTGGTTTCCATATTCAAGGAGTTTCCTTAATATTTCGGCTGTTTTCGTTGTGTGCTCTCAATCTTCCCTTTGATTGTGATCTGCTGGGGCAGCAGAAATCTACGATTTCACATGTTTATTCCTTCTTATTGATTATTATCACGTCCGATCTCTTGCTTGGATGCATTTGTCTGTTTGTTCTATCCATGTCCCAGAGGATTTTGTGATTTTCGTTTTCCAATACTGTCTTAGGCTTGTACTATTTGTTTGCGTGTTCAAATTCCAGGCATTTGCATAATTCCCAGTGTACCGTCTTTCTTAGTCAGTCGTGTCTGTTTTTGTATTCATAATAATAATAATAATAAAAATAATAATAATAATTATTATTATTATTGTTATTATTATTATTATTATTGGAAGAAATTAACAATACAAACAGAAAAAGTTAACAAACTACTCCCATATATCCAACAGATACCATCACAGACGTTTGACTCATTGGTCTAGTGGTATTTTGGCTGTTTTGATACCTCATTGTAATGCAGCTTTCTATTCCAGTATCTTTTACAAATAGCCTTTGTCTTTTCAGGATTAAGGTCAATAGGCATCCCCTGTCTTTGCAATAACCATCTTTCATTCATGTCAGCTCCTTGCATCAAGTGTCTTCATGACTTGTCTGGAGCAATTTCCATTAAAAAAAATTATTGTGTGAGTACACAATAATTTTGACGAATTAGGAGTTCTCATACAGGTCATCATCAATGATTGCTCACTGATTAAAACCGGTGGTGTTCTATGGAATCTGAGTGACAACAAGTCTCCCCATGATTTCCAGTACTCTCCGCCTCTTTCGATAACGATTGCAAATGATTTTGCGTTATAGCAACAAATGCTGGCAACGACTATTAGTATTCTCTGGGATTTGAGTGGCAATAAGCCTTCTCAAGGTCCCAGTACTTTCCGCACCCTTGTATTAGAGGTCTGCTTAGTTATCTCCCTTGTCGGTCTTTCCATCTTCCTTGACCCTTCCCGATTTTTATTATCATTATTATTATTATTATTATAATTATCATTATTATAATTATCATCTTTATAATTATTATTATTATTATAATTATTATTATTATTATTATGTAGAAAGTTATATATTTATAGCTTCAGTTCTATTCACATTGGCCTTTTGGCTAAGATCAAAGTCTAGTATCTGTTCCGATGGATACTGCACCCCATAGACTGGTATCGTCTTGGCCTTCGGGGCTTCATTCCGCCGGTCTATGGGTTTGTCCTGTGCAGTTTTAGGAGGTCCACCCACTCAGGCTTCGCCTCCCCTCTTTGGGGAGGAGTAAGTTTATTGCTTACTGCCTGAGGCGCCCCTACCGGGCTGCCCAGGCAATTTTTAAACCCCACTTTCCCGACCCGACCCTGGGTCACATCTTACTTGTGGGAGTAAGATAAAAACTGGCCTTGTGCCTAACTCCTGGAGAGGAGTAAATCAATATTCACATGTTTATTATTTTATATCTGAATTTAAAAATACATTTTTGTTAACACAGATTCTAATGTGACAGGTAACATAATGTAATATTATGTAGAAAGATCAAAGAAATGTACAACACATTTGAGAAGAATTTTATCATAGGTTAACTCTTTGCAGTAAAATATATGAATATAAGTGTGAAGTAAGATAATTCCAGAATGATCTTGCCTAACCATTTTACGGCTGTAGAATCAAATTATTCTATCCTGAAAAAGCTTTTCAGCGACATTTCCTTTACAGCTTTTTTATTCTCTCAAAATAAATTAAATAAAATCCGAGATGTTTTCTATATGTTCTGTTCATCATCAGATTTCCTGCGAAACGGGTTCCAATAAAAAATGGTTTCTTTTCGTTTTCTTTCCCCTTCACTTTATTTCTGATTTTTGGAGTAACACCGATTTATTACTTGACATCAGGGATTAATCTGTGTGCCTAACTGAGTTATAAAGTGGTTGGATATTCATTTCTTGAGACATATTAGCTTTTATTGGCATTTTATTTTAGACTACAAGAAAGCTTAACTGTAATAAATGAAGAATAGCAATTCAGATATCGGAATTCTTATTGCCAAATCCTTTAAGAAAACAGTTCCTCTAGAATTCCAGTTTACTTTTATTCGTCCTTTGATTGTATACACATATTTTGTATGGCATATCTTTGATTATTTGCCTGGAATCAATCTTAATATATTGCATTCTGTCTTCAGAAATTTGGATGTTAATAAAATTTGTATTGGATCCCAATTTGAAAGAGTTCAAATTGAAAGCAAAATCTTCAATATTCCTCAGAAAATTTCAATTACCGTTTTCCTCTTTCTAATGTAAACAGAGGAATGTGATTAAATAAACATGTCCTTGATTGGTTGACATCTATGCAGATGGCACAGCTATATATAGCAGCACTTTGAAGAGCATTGGTGATCAAGATCACGTGGTACAATGAAGGAAGGGTGAAGTGGCTTTAAACTTTTTATACTTCTAAAACACAGCTTTCATCACCAAAGCTTGGATCCTCATTTCTTCCCAGTTGAAATGAACGGCTCTCTCCTTGTGGAAGCCTTCTGTTTTTATAAGTTCCTGGGACTTACTTTCACTCCAGACCTAAAATGAAAGACTTGCATCAAATATGTTGATATGGTCACGAGAAAAATGGTTGGATCATTCTACCACTACAGAAAGTATCTCACACCTGACGCAGCTCTCTACCTGTATAAGAGCCAGATAAGTCCACAGATGGAGTACTGCTGTCATATTTGGGAGGTGCCGCTCTGAGCACTTTTTCTTGCCTTGAGAAAATACAAAACCGACTTTGCAATCTAGTGGGGGATTATCTTTTTCTTCTCTACAACCCCTTTCATGCAGAAGAGATGTTGCTAGCTTCTCTCTACTGTATCGTTATTTTCATGGTAGGTGCTTCACTAAGCTTCAATCCCTGATCCCCCTTCTAAAACATTCACAGTAAGAACTCGCCTAGCTGCAACCACATGAACAAAGTTTATTTCCTAAAATATCCTATCTGTGGAACAGAATACCTGGCAGCTGCTTCTCAAACGATTACAACATGGTCGTCTTCAAGTCTAATGTAAACAAATACTTGTTAAGTCATTCTCTTGAATAACCAATTCTTCTTAATTAATCTTCTATCTATTATACCCATTGTTTCCAATAATCTTGTCGCGGCGATCATCGTCTAACTGACAATCTCTGTAACTCTTATCCTCGAGTGCCCCTCTGGCCTTGATAAGCAGTGATACAAATTCATCAGTGAATAATGTGGTATATAAAGAAGATATTCTGCAATTGGTTTGAAATTCAGTTTTTATTATAGAGATTAGCGATAATATGCTTCTTTACCTCGCATATTTTTTGCTTATAATTTCAGTGTTGAGTTTGCTAATGAATTGCAATAATTTCTTGTTGAGGTACACTACCCTTCTCTCTCTCAAAGGATGAGGTAATATGTCCGTGAGGATAGTGTCATGGCATGAAAAGAGATACTACAATATCATCAAAATATAAAGTAATGTCTGGGAGGATAATCTCATGACCACAGAACAAGTACTGCACTCCCCCAAAGAGGATTTTATTTCTGGAAGGATGATGTCATGAAGAATGAACATATACTACACTAGATGGAGGTAATACCTGTGAGGATAAGCATTGAATATAATACAATAATAGTTTGATAGAAATAGTAGTATAGTTTCGGCTTCAGACATTAATAGATTATGATTCTTCGATGCAAACTCAATTATTAGTAATAACACCTTTGACAAGTAAACCTATAAGAAAACATGACGGGTAAAATTAATTCCCTGAACAGTTTTGCAATAATTTTAATTCCCTTTATGAAGATAAAAATCAAGTTATAATGAATCTTTATTCAAATTTAGATCAAAATCCATTACATTATTTTGATTCTAGAGAATATCTAAAATTTAAATCTTTAGCTTAAGGCGTCTTAAGAAGAAATTGGAATTCAGGGAATCTTATTTAATAGATGGCTGCTAACTATGGATCAAATTCAATGCAAATCTGAAAATTTTGAATTTTCAAAAGGGAGCTTGTGGTCATACCATACCTCCTAAAATCCCTTTAAATTACTCCAAAGAACTGAAATTTGGGGAATATTTATTAATTGATGTCTAATACCGATTGCTAAAATTTCACAAATTTGGAGGTATCTTAATTTTCTCAAACGACTTTCACTCTTTCCATAAAATTAAATGAAACTAAATATAGCCTAGATTACGAGCCATTACACATATCAGCTGTAATTCATAATGATGGGTTAAGTAATTTAGAAGTAAATCCTGTACATAGAAGTGTATAAACATATACACATACTTAATTTTATATAAATATGAGATGAGTAATGTAACTGTCTTATAATGCTGCTTTGCATCCATAGTCGACTAGATTTCAAAATTATGTACAAGAACCAGCTTATTGACTTTGAATTCTCGAAGTGGAGACATAACTTTCAGTGTACAACTGCATCTTGCCTTTGTAATCTGGAACACTATAAACATTAGGTTTCATTAAATGAAAGGCAGTTCTTAATAGCAATTCGGGTGAAATAACACCAGTTGCTGTGTGTGAAGTGATGCTAGAATGTGCAACAACCAAAGGGACACATTTTGCCTTGACACCGCGTGTTTTTTTTTAACTTCCTGTTGAATTATGAACAAAACATACCGGATATTAAAAAATGGTTTTGTTTATAAAAGTCATAACCTAAAATCACATAATTTTATTTACAAGCACGTTTTGTTATATACACATTTTAATAAAAACAATTTTATTTAAAGAAAACGTTTTTTTTGTAAACTTTGAATATTTATAAAAAAATAAACAATACATTTACAAAAGTTTTTATTTAGCAAGATATATAAACAAATGAAACAAGCAAATATTTAAAAAAGACATTTAAATAAAAAGAAAAAGAATTAGAAAAAGGTATTTAAAAAATATTGGATTGTGTTAACAAATATGTTTTTAAATATTGGATTTTTCATTATAAAAATCTTTAATTAATCATAAGCGATAAAACCGGAAGTCAACAGTAAAAAATCGGTTGTTGTTTATTTTAGGGTGCCTCAAGTCCATTTGATCTTTATTCTAAAAGTGAACAAGAATCTGTTTATCTTGGTTTCAAGTGTGGTCTTCATATGTGTTTCTGTGCTCCCTTGAATTTCTGTACACTATGCATTTGAGGATGAGTGAGAGGGAGCCATGAAAATGTGCTGAATTCAATTGGCTTTCATGAACATTTTAAAATACTGGTAAGAAAGACCTGCTCCATTATCACTCACTACCACAGACAATCCATGTGTTGCAAAGATTCCTCTAATTTTCTGGAGCAGTACATGTTCACATTACACCTACTTCAGTCCATTTTGAGTAAGCATCTACCACACTCTAAAGAAAGTGTTTATCTGGATTCTCTAGCAAGGCTGACTCAAATATCCCCAGCAATAAATGAGAGCCTTAGTGTTATTTTATTAAACATGTAGGCCACGTAAGCCTGTAGTTTCCAAAAGCCCTGTAGTCCCTCTCAATATCTATGAGTCAACTTGGTCATTGCATATAACTTCTGGCAAAGGTCTATATATATACAACCCATTATGTACCTAATGAAGTTATTGTATCACCTTCAATCTTTACTTAGTCCGGATACCAACTTTGCTTCCCCACACTATTGCACCATCCTTAGACTCTACTCCTCTCGTCTGTTTAAATAGGCCTTCAATATTTCAATCGAAGTGTTACTCAACCCCTTCATTGTATATTCGTAGACTTGACTCAAAGTGGGGTCTCACCTCATTACTGATCTCATTACTGGCATTGTCATCGTAGAATCCATCAGGTTCATCATGTGCTTTTGATTTGAGGATGGAGAAAATCCAGTTCATGTTTCCATTAAGAGACCCAGAATCGTATTCCAACTTATAACTGTATGCTGCTAAGTAGAAATCCAGCAATAAATCCTGGCAATAGAAAAAGAGGGAGTGGGTTTACTGTTCTGCAAATAGCTTCTTTAGCAGCCATCATGCAGATTCACAGGGAAAACGAGTGACGGTTGTGCCATGTATTGTCCATTGGAGATTTAACCCAGAGTGTTTCGGTTACAAAATGGAAACTTGTAACTTTTGTCACGAGACGAGAGTTCACATATGCAAATGAGACTTCTTTTGCATGGGCTAATTCTCGTTGTCATAAAAAGCTTAGATACTTTGCTCCGGGGAGTAGAAGAGAAAGGTTGACGTTGTGACAATGTTAAGTGCTGAGAGAGAAAAATAAAGAGAATAAAAAAAAAGAATTCAATTTTCGACTAGAAGTTTGGTTGTGAACGCTACATCATTCACATGCGTGTTAGACTGTGGTTGGTGAAAAGAACAGAAAGAATAATTCGGCATCCCGTTTGAACTCAGTGGTAGAGCATTCTTTCAACTCTGAGTAGTGAGCCAAATACATTTCATTTCAGTTTATTAACTCTCCTTTACAGCTTCAACACCGGTTTGTGGTCAGTGAATATTGTGAAGCCGTTCCCATAAAAATACTGTTTCAGTTAAACTCAAGGTCAACCCTTCTTTCTTTTCAATGTGGGAATAATTGGGTTCATTACCAGAAACGTTTGTGAAATTTAGCATATTGACTTATCATCCTTATCTTCTATTGTATGGGCCATTATAGCTCCTAGTACATATGGAGAAGCATCGTCTACTTGTACCAAAATAGTCTTGGATGGATCAAAATGAGTTGAGTAATTCATCTTTTATTCAATATATAACATCAAGTAACCCTCCCCAAGGATAAGCCATAAATCTATGTTAGCTTTTAAGCTCAGATAAAATATATTGTGATTATATAATTTGATAGAAAAAAAATTTCAGAACGCATTTTAACAACATAAATCTGCTTCACTTAGATTGTTTAAGGTATTCTTCAGACTTGTCATTCTTCAGGCTATCACATCAAAAATCAATATTTATCTATCCTTATCTAGAACGATATATTAGTGCTACAAGATATAAAAGAAGAGCTTAGAAACATATCTTAATGTGTTATCAAGTCATAGGTCAGGAATTAAACAAAAAGCAATTGAATAAACAAGTCTGAAACTAAAAATCTTAGATAACATTGAGAATCCTTGAATTCCAACAGTTTGTTTCAAGTACAAACATTGACATATGATATAAGTGCTGTTGTTGGTAATGGATGTCTCCGTCAACAAAGAAAAAATGTTTTGACTACTTCTACTTATTATATATAAACATTCAATTAAGTAAAGTGAAGACGATGTGTGTATATAGTAAAATATCGCCTCTAAGTGTACTCCACTCTCTTTTGACCTAAACACCATTACTAAGAGACAAGTTTAGGGAAATTTCTCTTTTATCTAAATGAAATTTAGATTTTAATATGATAAATTTTGTAAATTATGTAGATTTAAATTGTATAAAAACCCAAATGGAGTAAAACACTTTAAACAAGGCACATTGCTTGTGAGACCTAAGAGAATACGTTGGCTTATGGACCAGAAATTATAGGGGGCATCCTAAGTGAGGAGTTTTGCAGCGAAATATTTGTTCACATTACACTTAAATTCTTGCATGTCAGTGGAGTCAGGGAAACAGGGAGCAGGAAGGGTGTTCCAAAGACTGGCAGCTCAAGAAAAGAAGTTATTAGAGCAGAAAACCCTTCAGCATCTTGGGACCTCTGCAGGATGGGACTAAACTGATTGACGAGTTGGTTGGGTGTATTTACGTTGAGGGGGAACCAGAGCAGCCAGTTCATCGGAGCACATTCCATTGAAGTATTTGTAAAACAAGCACAGGGATGCAACATAGTGGCACTGGGACAGGGGCTGGAACTTGGTGGAGAGTGAGGGATCTTTAAGATTATCGACTGATTTTATCTAAGAGGGAGCGACTAGTGGATGGTGCACCAGCCCAGACGTGACAACAATGCTCCATGCATGGGTGGATGGTGGCTTTGTAGAGATATAGAATACTGGCAGGTGTGAGAAGTTTTCGAGAACAGTAGAGGAAGCCTACTTCCTTGCAGCAGCCTTGGCAGTATCTTCTATGTATTTGTTCCAAGTCATGTTACTTGTGAATGTTAGGCTGAGAAGTTTAAATGCTGCACTCTCAGGTAGGATGTTGTTAGCCATGGTAATCGATGGTTGAAAGGGTTCCTTGTAGTTGTTAAATGAAAGGGGCATTAAATGTTACCATTCATTTATGTCCCCATTGTGTGCCACTCTTCCCTGCAGCCCCTTTCTCACAAAAGAGACGTTGCTAACCTTACTTTGCCCTATCATTATTGTCATTGTAGGTGCTCGACCAAGCTCTAATCTCTGTAAAACATTTACAGCAAAAACTCATTTAACATCAACCACTGTAAAGAATGTTCTTTTCTGCCTTCTGTATACCTAAAACTGAACGGAACTATCATGAACAAAGTTTCCTTCCAAGAAGAACTTTTTATCTGTGAAATACAATACCGAAGGACTGCTTCCCAGTCGAGTAAAACATGGTTGTTTTTAAGTCCAATGTGAAGAAATTCTTGTCGAGCAGGCCACTTAAATATTCAAATTCAGGCTATTTAATCCATCTTTTCTAATTTTCTCAAAGGTGTTGTTCATCGCCAACTGACAAACTATTTAACCCTTATCCTCGTGTAGCCTTCGGGCTTTGATAAGAGGTGTGTCATTAGTATAAAAACAAAAAAAATCTATGACAAAAGTTATATATTTGTATTATTTGCATTATTCGAAACACTGTTCTTATCTTATATGTTATTCTCACAAAATGTCGGTCGATGTTACCCCCAACCTTCTTCAGGTGCATCTTGTCTCACTCAGGAATCTTTATGTCGAACGCGAAAATCATGAAAATATGGTGTAGTGGATAAATTATTAAGTAATAATTGGTTCTAAGTGACAGATTTATCACTATAGCAAATACTAACTAAGAATCAAATTGAAACAAAAAAATACTTAATATTTCTACCCAATAATGGCTGACAGAACGAGAACAATATACCCCCATGGATTAAATAAAAGCGATCAGTTTGAAATTCCATATAGATTTACAAGTTTGAAATACAGATTCCCGATTTTGACAATACACCCCTGAAGTAGGTTGAAGGTTACATCGACCAAAACGTTGTGAGAATAATGCTTACAATGAAAACATTAGTCCAAATAATCCAAATTATCAATCCTCATCTAAAAAATTCCGAAACAAAAGTTATACATTTCATAATTATATTTGTCTTTTCCTTGCAGACTTCTTGTGTGAAATGTAATGCGAAAACAACATACCTATTATAAAATATTATATCGTAAACAATTATCTGAAGACAATCTGTTCATGAAACACAATACTATGAGACTGCTTCCCTGTTGATTACAACATGGTTGTCTTCAAGTCCAATGTCAACAAATACTTGTCAAGTTATCCTCTTAAGCAATCAAATTCTGCCCATTCCACTCATCGTTTTCAATCCACTCAGATTATTCATCATCATCTAACTGACAATCTCACCAACCCTTATCTTCGAGTTGTTTTTAGCTTTGGTAAGTGATGACTCATTAACATAAAAAAAAGAATTTCCAATCGCTGGGGGTGAATAGGAGTTCATCTCTTTTCTATCAGTATTGTCGCGGAGCAAAATCTCCATCCGAAAATATGTTGTAAATTCCACATGTGGTCAGTGGTGTGCAGAGGTCTGGTGGTACCTTGATGATGTCCGGGACCAACTTCTTGATTGTATGCCCCACCCCTCCTACAAGACTAAGTTATAAGTCTTAGTACTAAGAAATATAAGAAAATGAAACAGTTTCAATATGATTGGATGCCCAATTTGGATACTCGAGGCAACTGCCCCGTCGTCCCACTCCCCTGCGAGCCATTGCGTGTGGTATGTTGGTGACTAAAACCTGTTTTATAAATTCAAACAAACGAGACTCTATTTAGTAGTTGTATAAACCATAGTTTGTCGTAAGAGGTTGTCACTTGTAAAACTGCATTGTTTGTGCTAGCATAATTTTTTGCAAGGTATTTAACATATCATCATCAACATCATCATCATCAACATAATCATCAACATCATCATCATCAGGGTTTTTAATCACTCCTAGAAGAGGAACCCCTCCCTGGTTTCCTTCCACCTTGTTTTGTTATTGGGCAGGCATGGCTACATAGGACTCAGTTGGCGGTCGGGGTCATCTCTCCACCGGGTTTTTGGCCTTCCACTTAGTTTTTCCTATTGCCTCGGGGTCCATTCTGTCGATATAGATTTTCATCTGTTGTCTGTCGATATCAAAAGGTGGCCTGCCCATCTATGATTAGCCGTTTATATAGTGGTGATGATGTCTGATCAAGGTGTTTCTTTTTCTTTCACATAGACTCATGCCGAGCATAATGCGTTCCATATTTTGTTGTGTCCCTCTTAGCTTTTTTTACTGCTGCATTATTGAGTGCTCATGTTTCACCACCATATGTCATAATTGACATGATCTATTCGTTGAACATTAGCCGTTTTAATGTTCATCGTGGACTTTCTATTCTTCATGGTGTTGTTTACTTTGGAAAAGCATGTAACGAAGGAAATTAGTGAATGTGTACAAGTCATTATGTATGCTTGTGTGAAGCATGCACCTTTCATACATGTATGCAAATGCTTGCTGCTGTGTGTGTGTGTTAATTTCCGGTGAAAAGTTCGAGAAAAAGGGTTATTTTACTTAGTGTGATGATTTTATCCGCCAGAAAGAGCTGGTTTGCAATTAGTTATGAATGATTTGGATTATTGAGACTCATTTTTACATCTTGGATATTATTCTCACAACATTTCGGCCAAGTTAACCTCTGACCTTATTCAAGTGCGTCTTGTTGAACTCAGGAATCTTTATGTCAAACTTACGAATCTAATTTCGAACTGAACCATTTATTTAATCCAATATTTTTTCGTTCCGTCAGCCATAGAATTAATTTTTATTTAATTCTTAGTTACTATCGCCCGTAGTGAGGATTGAACCTTCAATCTCCAGATGACTGTCACCTAGAACTAGAAGTTATATCGGCCGAAACGTTAAGAGAATGACATCCAAGATGAGAACAGTATTCTGAATAATCCAAATAATCTAAATAATCAATCCTCATCTCAAAAATGGGAAATATAATGATGATAAGTTTTTGTTACTGTAAAGTGTGAACGATTTGTGGCTGAGATTGATTTGTTGTTTTATGCAGCAGACAGATCAACTTCTTTTACTGGTAATTATCAACGATGTGTAATACTCCTTCATCATCTTTGAAGGTAAGGTTTTAAATAGAGACGGCTGAAGCTTGCATAGATTACACTATGGTAGACAATGCCAACGATTATTTTAACGAGTGGACATTCTTTGCAATTTGGGCTATTAAGAACACAAAATGCTAGTGTATATAGTAAACCTTAGAGAACATTCTTGAATGTTGAAAAAAAGTTGTGTAGGTATTTTATGTAGTGCATATTTTTCTTTTCTTTTTTTTTTTAAACCAATGGATCACCGCTTATCAGGGCCAGGTTCAAGGGTTAAAAGGATTGCTGGTTGGACGATGAACACGGTCACATGAGGATTGGAAACAATGGATGGAATGGCCAGATGATTACTTAAGAGGACTTCACTTTTCCAAAAGGACGGCTCGGCAAGTATTTGTTTACTTTAGACTTGAAGACGATTATGCCATAGTCGGTTGGGAAGCAGTCTCGTGGTATCTTGTTCTACAGACGAGATGTGCCAGAAAATAAACTTTGTTCATGGAAATTCCATTTGGTTTTTGGTATACAGAGAGAGAAATGAAAGTTCTTTGTTGCAGTTGCAGCCAAACGAGTTCTTGCTGTGACTGTTTTATAGGGGGGGGGCAGGGATTGGAGTTAAGTCGAGCACCGATCATGAACATAACGATTAAATAGAGAAAGATTAAAAACATATCTTCTGTATGAAAGAGGCTGCAAGGGCATTAAGAGATCATCCCCCACCAGATTGTGAAGTCGATTCTGTACTCTGACAAGACAGAAAAGAGTGGCAACTCCCCAAATATAACAGCATTGCTCCATCTTAAGAGGAATCTGGCTCTTATACAGGTAGAGAGTTGTGTCAGGCGTGAGGTACTTACTGAAGTGGTAGAATGATCTAAACATTTTTCCGGCAACCTTAGCAACAGACTTTATGTAGTTTTTCTTTTCAGGCCTGGGGTTAAAGTCAGTTGTAGAAGCTTATGAAAGTTTCAGTTGATAGAAATTAGTCTAAATGACTACGTCCAAGGAATCTACCCTATTGTACAACTACATGGACTCTACCCGACACTATAAATAGTGATAATAGTGTTAACAGACAGAGTCGCTATGATCAAGCCAGAAGTTGTCTCTGACAACACATTACTTCTGTACTTTCTGTAAATACATACTCTTGTTAACTTTACCTCCTTGTTGTCTTATTTATTGTCGGCACTTAAAGGCCACAAAAATTTCCAAGAATATTAAAGCATAAAATGAAGGAAAATTTGTTAAGTCTTTCATAGACGATCATCGTGAGTTATTTGCTTTTTATTAATCGCTGGGGAAGTGGGAGTTCATACCTTTTCTATCAGTAAAAATCATTTAAATCATGATTTGAACTTTGTTGATATTTATGTTTTTAAATCTTTGAAGATAATGTTATTTTACATCATAAAGAAGATTGCGATATGAATTATTGATGATATAATAAAAAATATATTTGGAGACACTTTGCTCTTTTATAAATAACTGGATGTGTGCTCTAAGCGAGTGAACATTACCAGAATGGAAGAAGACTTGTGCGTTTATTACAGGAAAGCGATATATAAAAGGTTGCAGCCAATAGAAAAAAAAGCATTCATGTGATCTATGTGAAACGAGGCCGCGTCACGAGCAGCTGTAATACGAATGCAAAGGAAGGAAAAACGCAAATGAACCCTATAAATCGGCTTTATTTCATAGCAGATAGGTTTCACAAATTATTTGCTCTTGAAATGCGCCTGCTGAGAAGGGTATCGCCTTACAACAATGACCTAAGTAGGAAGTGGACAATAAAGTCCGAAAAATTATTTTTCATAAACTGTTTTCACATATTTTGTTGCTATAAGAATCAACCATGTACAAAAAAGGGTTCATGCATCTTCTATCAATATTAAAGCAATAGTTTCAAGGAGATTTGCATGTGAATTGTTTAATACTTTAGTTTATATTGATAGACAATGTCTCTTCCTCCCATCCCCATTGCTATAAATGTAAATAGGTCTTCAAATTCTTCCCTTTAAGTGTGTTCAATTTAACATAATTTCGAATTGACATCCATTATTAAAAGGCACTTTTATTCCCTTTGAAAATAATGTTTTTTCTTTTTTATCTTGATCATCCATAGATTGGAATATGACAGAAGTTGTACATTATGTAGATTTGAGTGTTCAAAAACACAGAAATTGACAATTACGGATAAAAGCAATTTAATGGAAATGAGTTTCGAAAATAAATTATAATCAATCAACTGCGCAAAATCTATGAGAGAAGAGAAGTTCTCACGATTGTCACTACCTATGTACCTAGATACGTCACAAGGCACTTTCTGTTGCCTTGAGAGAGTGCAACATCAACTTCACAATCTAGTGTGAGATGATCTCTTCTCTTCCCTGCAGTCCCTTTCTCGCAGAAAAGACGTTGCTAGTCTTTCTCTACTCCATCGGTATTTTCATGGTAGGTGTGCAACTGAGCTTCAAGTGAAGTCTCCTCAGTAAGAACTCGTCTTGCTATCAATATTTCAAAGAACTCCCCTTTCTTCCTCTGTGTACGTAAAAGCAAACAGAACTTCCATGCTCAGAGTTTCTTTCCAAGAACTAACCCCCCGTTGAACACATTACCATCATACAATTGAAAATCTCACTAACTCTTATCCTCAAGTCGCTTTTGGCTTTGGTAAATGGTGAACCATCAGCAGAAAAAAATCAGTACTACCTAAAAATAAGTTAAGCACCACAAAATTTAATCATAGTTGAAAAAAATCATGGAAATGAGTTTTGGTAATAAATGATAACATTGAATATGAATAATGTGTGGGAACGCTTTGAAGTACTAAAGTGTATTCATACGCCAAACCATTCTATTAATCGATGGGCCAATTACTCAGCACTTGCTTGTCTGTTTACATCAAGAGAAAATAGTAGATCAAAACATGTGATTGCTACAGAGTTTTGCGAATAAATAGTAATGTTTAATGCATTCACAAATAATGGCAACAAAATACAATTATGGGGCCATTTAGGGGTTTAAATATTGTTTTTAACTGTCCTCTCCCCAATGAGGACTGGGTTAGAACCAAGGTCGTTTTTCAATGTGGGGGAAAAAATCCAGCTCTCAAAAAGGGACACTCTGGATTTGTACAAAAATTGGAATTGCCTCAGTCCAGAAGGGCTTCTCCTTCACTAGCATCAGAACAGATAATACACTTTGATCCCAGCCCAAACGACCCAAGTGTTGGATACTGCTTACTTTTGCAATGTGTGTATCCAGGTTTCGTTGCTGCTGGCTTGTGTATCTTGGCCGTTGAAACGATAGCACATGGACGCCAGACTTAGGTTTTAAGAGGTTTTATTTAAAACAAAAAAAACGGAAATAGTTTATGAGAAAGAGAGAAAGAGAGAGAGAGAGTGAGATCCAGAAAGAATTACTTGGAGAGAGATTTACCATAAGATCATTCAGGCCATTTTGGGCTACACTGCCCCCACCTCCTTTGACCCCTGCCGGCTGCAGGAACCCCCGATTCGCACATCTAGTTAAGTTGCTGGTCAGGCTCAAAACGGAAGTGACGTCATTTTCGGCTTTCGTTTTTAGCTCCCCCCACCTTTTAGGGCATCCGACCTCAGACCTCTTTCACTATCAAACACCGCATATCAAAATTAACAGAGAAAATAATACGGAAAAAGTCCAGCAAATAATACGCTTAGAACAGAATGTTTACTAAACATACAATATAAGGTGAACAGAGTAGTTTAGCAATTCGTATGTTGATCTAGCAAGTCTCGTGAGATCTCGGTAGTTCTCGTTCTTTTTATAAGAAAAACAGACCATTCCATTCTCTCTATTTAGGTAGTACATGGCAGTTATTTAACAGGAATTTGATATTAATATTAATGTATGAATAATGTCAATCTCATGTTTCGGAATCTTTGAGATGAGGATTAAAATTTTTGATTATTTGGAGTTTTGGAACTATTTTCTCATTTTGGATGTTATTCACACAGCGTTTCGACCAATGTAACCTTCCTACATTATTCCAATGCATCTTGTCGAACTCGGGAGTCTTTATGTCGAACTCTAGTGTCTATACAGAATTTTGAACTGAAACCTTTATTAAATAAACAGAGGTAGATGGTTCTCATTCCATCAGCCATAACCACAAAGAAGTCTTAAGTAATTTGATTTTTATTCTCAGTTAGTATCTCTTGTAGTGATAGTTGAACCTTCAGTGACAGTCTGGAGGTTAAGGTTCAATCCTAACTACAGGCAATAGTAACTAAGGAGGACATTCAACATTCTGAAGACTATCACTTAGAACTGAATATTACTTAAACCTTTATCTGTTGCACAACATGTCCGGTAGATTAAATAAAGGGTTCAGTTCGAAATTCCATACAGATTCCCAAGTTCGAGTACTGAGGAGTGTAATATGGTGGGCGATGAGGAAGCTGGGACTAGAAAAATGGCTGGTGCAGTATGTGCAGTCAATGTACTCAAACGCTAGAATCCGTGTGCATGTGAGGGACGGGTACAGTGAGCCATTCAGTGTGAGCTTTGGTATTGACCCACTTCTCTTCATCATTGTCTTGGAATCCCTGTCACTCGAACTAATAACCGGATGCTCTTGGGAGCTCCTATACACGGACGACCTCGCAATTGTCGACACTTCACTCAAAGCTCTAGTTAAGAAACTCACCTTCTGGGAGAATAGTATGGAGGACAAGGGTCTCCGAGTCAATATAGCTTAGACAAGGATAATGATTGCTGGTCCCAACTTGAACGCCATGAGAATATCAGGAAAGTTCCCTTGCATGTTCTGCCTGAGTGCTACAGGGAGAAACTCCATCTTCTGCCCCGCCTGTTCCTACTGGGTTTGAAAAAGATGCAATGGAATCAGTAGCCTACTCCGACCGGATCAGCAATACAGGTGTCCTTGCTGTGTAGACCAATTGGCGGTAGGCCAGTGAAAGAAGTCACGGTTGGGGATAGCAAACTGGAAGCTGTAGCTGAGTTCTACTATCTGGACGACTCCCTTTCAGCTGATGGTGGTTGTGAGACTGCTTCCATTACCTGATGTAAGTCTGCCTGGAAGGGTTTTAGACGACACTCATCTCAGGACTCTACTCTCTCAGCTTGTCATGAAAGAAATATCTGATGTTCTCAGGATGAGATGGCTTGTCCATGTCGAGCAAAGCTCCAGCTAGATCTCCAGTGTGAGAGATATGTCTATAAAACTTAATGTCTTTGTGTGATGTTTATGTGTGTGTAAAAATTACAATGAAAGTGTTCCCGAATTACTACGTTCACCTCTAGGGGCTCTATAAAGTCATAACCCTCTTAAAACTTCAAATACATCCTATTCTTATGAAATTTAAATCATATGTATGAATTTTCTGAGGAAGACAATTGAAGTGGTCCCAAATCTCTAAGTGCCCTCTTCAACTAAGAGAGCTATGGGAGCCGAACCTCTTTTAAAACTTTAAATATATCCTATTTTGATGAAATTTATATCATATGGAAGACAATGGTAGTGGTCTCGAATCTATATATTACCCTTTATGTGCTGAATATCTACCATATGTATAAGACACTAATTCAGTTAGTTTTTCAACATTTCAGCTTATTCCAACTATATCAGGGGGCGAAACGGGAGTCATTAAAAACAAAGAAAGTAATATAGCATTATGAGTAAAAAGCTACATAGCAGTGATCCTTATTAAATCCCGAGCAACGTCGGGTTTTTCTGCTAGTAAATAAATAAAAACTGGTTTCAAAGAAAGAATTGACTCAAGTATTCAAAAATAGATGTTTTGGGGGTGCTGATTTCTGATACGATATTCATTTTCACTGATTAGTTCAAATATTTTCAGATATACTTGTGTGTTTTACTATCATTTGCATAGATTATATTTTATTAAGTCATCCCATAAGTTCTGTACTGATTTTAATTCTCTGAAATGTAATAGTAAGTAGGAAGATTTAATGGAAGTAAATAATATTTATATATCATGTATGTGTATTTAGACACATTTAGCGTTCTAAAATGTTATTTTACAGGATAAACCATGATTGTATCCAAGGAGCATTTGCATTTTTTAAAATTCGATTGAAAAGGTTTTCAATAATACATTTTCTTAACTGTATGGCTAACTAGGCTATGTTTGCAAAGTTTAAAGAATTATTACAACAACATGAGAAATGGGCGAAAAATTAAACTCTCTTCAATGACGAATTAACACCACGTAGTCAAGGCCGGAACTAAAACAATAAATGTGGAGACAAAAAGAAAGAAAACAAAAAAAATAGGTTCAATCAGAATTCTTGATTTTATTTTTGATGGAGAGATTTTTCTCGAAAGATTAGAAATATCTATTGACAAACATTAACATTTGAGTTATTTTATTTTAATTTTTTTTAATTTGTATTGTCCAGGCTCTAATAATATATAATAATTTATTTGCTAAACACAATGTTCAATAAACTAGAAACAATGCCGGGGTCATTCTGCTAAAACAACTGAAATCTGAGTCTAGTCTACTTACCATTTAACCCATAGCTGAAAGGAGAATATATGGATCCATACATTTTTCAAGTAGCCTGATAATTTTCTTTAGGAATGAAACGAACATTTCTGTGTAGCTAACTTGCAATAAATATATTTTCATACTATATATATATATATATATATATATATATATATATATATATATATATATATATATATATTTTATTTTTAAATACAGATTTTAATCAGACATGGACCAGTGGTTTCTGACAAGAAAAGGGTTTAAATCCCCGATTCCGTCTTCGTCAGCATAGTCTGAAATAGTAAAATGATGGAATTTCTTCAAAAGACATTTATAACCGTTATGAAACGCTATGCACAAATAATTTGAAATGAAGAGGCGATGAGACGCTTAAATAAGAAAAATAGCCGATAAGTAATAGATTCTATATTTAGAAGTGAGGAACAAGAGAGAAAGAAAGAAAGAAAGAAAAGAGAGAAAGAAAGAAAGAAAGAAGGGAAAATAAAATAAAATAAAATTTATAATAATAAAAAAATCAATTAAAACGGTTATAAATGTTTTTTGAAAAAATTCCATCATTTTACTATTTCAGACTATGCTGACGAAGACGGAATCGGGGATTTAAACCCTTTTCTTGTCAGAAACCACTGGTCCATGTCTGATTAAAATCTGTATTTAAAAATAAAAAAAATATTACGCTCTTAATTTAATTTAATTGAGCACTCTGCTGGTATTTCCCTTTTATTCTTTTTTGAGTATACCTTTATACTTTATATATATATATATATATATATATATATATATATATATATATATATATATATATATAGATAGATAGATAGATAGATAGATAGATAGATAGATAGAAGAAATAAGAGTGATAAACATGTAACGAATGTCCAAATTTGTTTCAAATTTCGATTGTTCAAAGCAAGGTTTACTTCATTTTGAGCACTTTCTCCATACTGCCCATACGAAAAAATATTTTTTCGTCTTCTACAAAATCTCCTCTTCATTGGACACCTTTTCAACGGACAATTACCACCTGGACAACCCACATATCTTTTTTACTGAACTTTTCTTTCACTATGTTTTTAATAATATTTTTCAAATATTTGAACTTTGGCTTTTTCTACAGCCAACTTATCCATCTGTATTTCTCCTCTGATGATAAGATCTTTGAAAAGCCTTGGCTTAAGGAAAGAATAATAAACACTAGTTTATTACAGAATACACCTTGCTTTGAACAATCGAAATTTGAAATAAATTTGGACATTCGTTAAATGTTTATCACTCTTATTTCTTCTATCTCTACAATTGCTCTATCTCGTATATTGAGCTTAACCATTTCACTATAGGTTCCATCTACTAAAAGTTTACTTTTGGTTTATATTTTATCCTTCTATATATATATATATATATATATATATATATATATATATATATATATATATATATATATATATATATGAATCGAGAATATCACTAAAAGAATAAACAAACGCACAAATTCTGTCTCATTCAACAAAATATGAACACTTTAAACAAGAGAGAAAACAAATATTATGAACACAATACAACATGAACCTTCATATACAAAAATAACAGACCAAATTTGAAAACTTACAGGTCGTTGGCAGAAGCTTATGGTTAGGGTTATGGGTATGCTTAGGGCAATAATAATCTTTATTTTGAAAGAATGATTGTCATTTCTGAATAAATGAAAGCATAATAACTTATTAATTTTTACATAAACCACACAAACTTTATCCTCAACCTTATTGTAGTAAGAAAGTTTTAACTAGACACTGCTCGTATTCTTAAATTATGAAATATACTTTAGTTATCAAACGGCCCAAAACTGTAGGGCTTCCAGAAACACTGCATCTCACTTTTTGGGTCGGCACAGGCTTTTATGTATGTCACAGTTGTTTATTTGCCGTTTACTTCGGAGAAGGGGGGGGAGATTTGCTTTGCTGATTATGGTAAAAAAGAGACTTTAATATTGTAGTGAGAAAGTTTTAATTAGACACTACTTGTATTCTGAGTTCCAGATTTTTACTTCATGATATCCAAATGAAATATGCTTTAGTTATCAAACGGCCCAAAACTGTGGGACTCCCAGAAACACTGCCTCAAACAAATGCACCTAAATCTCTTTCAGCCGAATGTGCTGGAGGCTAGAGATGTTCTGAGCTATTTTTCCCTAGAACAGTTGAATCATCAACCATATGAGACTACTAATGACAAATCATTTGTAACCCTTAGGTCGACAGTTCGAATCAGCCTCACTGCATCTCACTTTTTTGGTCGGCACAGGCTTTTATGTATGGCACAGCTGTTTATTTGCCGTTTACTTCGGAGGGGGGGGGAGATTTGCTTTGCTGATTATGGTAAAAAAGAGACTTTAATAAGAGCAGGATATTTCTACCAGTCGCATGACAAGCACACCCTTGTAAGAGTGCCTGCACAGGGAATCTATTGTGAAGCAAGAGTTTCATAATCCCCAACCACACCTCTCTTGAACCGGCATTGCTTGAGTCCAGTAGAAAGGAGAAGTTCAGGACGACTGGAAATAATTTTGTGATAATCAGAGAGCTTTTATTACATACAATATTTGGTATTCCCAAATTATCACCCATTTAGTACTGCCCAGGATCAACGTCGCTTAACGTCGGTGATTTACTGGAACTGGTGTGTCAGCATGATTATGCTGTTACATTCTTAGAATTCTCTCAAGAGTTATTGCTCACTTAATAACAGTAACAAAAATAGATTCATCCATTTCAGAGTTTTCATTCTCCCAGACAAGTTGCACAACCAAGGCTTCAGAGTCTAGTCTGCCCTACTATTCAATCCATAGCTGGCAGGAAGATATAAGGATTCATAAATTTTATCAGATGATTCTATTGTTAGCATTGGTTTCCCTGGTACCTTCCTAGCTAGAGTTCTTTCTAGAAAGACATCGACTACTTACAGCAGGGGGGCACGTGAAGGTTGCCAACATCGTAGGCGAAAGTGTTTCTGTGGAACGAACTGGATTCGAACTTTGGACAGTCAGGTTATCAATCTTTGTCATTACCCACTTAGCCACCTCTGAATAAAATAGATAATTACAATGTTATGCAAGCCTACTATGAACTATTACTGCTCATTAATACAAATGTTAACTCCAGTTGCGTTTTGTTAAATAGATTTTTAGTCCTTATACTAATTGAAATACTTTGATATTCGAACAGTCACTTTTGCAATATAAACATGTGCATTAGTTCTTCCTCCCAATGCTGCTTATAGAGCGAATTATTTTTTGTCTAGTCGGACTAATACCACACACACATACGTTGACAGTCGGAATTATTTTAGTGGAATAAATCGTTACACATTTCAAAGTCAGTAAATTATCCTTTTCAAATTTGTACACTCTCAAATCAGTGAAATACGTCAAGCATAAAATTTGGTTTCGAAAATAAAAGAGAGGAAACATTGGAAATAGATGGATATAAAAATGTGTGTACAACTGTAAAGATTGCAATTATATATATATATATATATATATATATATATATATATATATATATATAGACAAGTAAAAGATGAGAATAAAGATAGTAAAATAAAATATCTATTACGTCCTAAGTTGCTCAAAAAAGATTTATTTTTCCGTCTTTTTATATTTCTTTTGAATCTCTTTCATTTGAAACACTTTGTTTTGAGCAACTGATGACTTAATAGATATTGTAATTTTACAATCTTTATTCTCATCTTTTACTTGTCATATATGATTGCTCTATCTCGTATATCGAGATCAATTCTTTCATGATAGGTTCCAATTTAAAGGTATACATTATATCTTTATTTTCCCGTCCATTATATATATATATATATATATATATATATATATATATATATTAGAATAAAGGACACCAGAAATAAATATAGCATTAGTTTAAAATTCTAATGTTCTTTTCTTTCTTTGGGCGTACTGTAAGGTTTTGGTGGCACTCCCCTAAATGATATAGTAAAAAAAAAATTATATTGTTCCCATACTTTGTTACCTAGAATACATATTCCATGATTCATAACGATCAGTTCAATAGTTTAGGATTTTACTAAGCACATACAATTATTAACAATTATTTTCTCTATTAAATTTTTTACATCTAAGTTTTTGAGGGCAGGTGTGAGTTCTGATGAGCGCATCACCTAAATGGAAAAGTTTACAAAAAAGTAATATGCCCATGTACGAACGGGTGGCTAAGAATATATATTCCCAAATTTGTAATGATCGGTTCATAAATAAAATAAATAAATAGAAATAAAAGTCTTTATATGTATGCACCCCATAAATGTTAACATTTACAAAAAGATAATGTGCTCATATTACTCATTGTAATTTTTACAATATATATTCCAAAATTCATAATAATCGGTTCATTAGTTTACAAGATTACCCTGTACATATATATATATATATATATATATATATATATATATATAAGATTTTGAAGCATGAAACATCGATGTCTGTAGGTAATAAATAATTAATATTTATTTATAAATATTATTATAGCCCCCTTTATTAAGGCTGGGCAGTCTGAGAGAGTTTAATAACAAGCAGTACAACTAGCTTCATTGCGAGTTCTAACACGGTTTGTTGTCGTTGATCACTATTCCCTGCGCGTTGTAAATTACCCGCCGACTTGGCATTTACAAAATTAAACTCTGCCTAACTTCCAAGCTAATTAACGGTGGCCGACGGGTAAGACTCTTGACTGCAAATCAGTGGTGATTTGTGATCGGAGTTCGTGCCCAGCGACCGTCAGAAATTAACTCTCTACACTGAAGTATGCGTAAGCATGAAACATCGATGTCTGTAGGTAGTAAATAATTAATATTTATTTATAAATATTATATCTACCTATTTATCTATATATAGAATATAGAAAGAAAAGATTCCTGTTTTCTACATTGAGCTCTCTTACTCGGATTTCTTACCAAAATAATTCACTTTAACACTATATATATATATATATATATATATATATATATATATATACTAGAAAAATACTTGTCATAGGACGAGTAAAATTAATTCCCCAAACTACTTTTATGTCCCCTTATGAAGATTAAAATTAAGATATAATACTATTAAACTTATTTTCTAGAATCCGTATTCCAATTTTGATCAAATTTATCATATGATTTCATTCTAGACAATTTCTAAAATTTAAGACTTAAGCTTAAGGGTCTTAGGAGAAATTGAAATTCGGGGAATTTTGCTTAATTGGTGTTTAATGACTATGGATTAGATGTAATGCAAATCTGATATATTTTAATTTCCAAATGGACGGTGTGTCATATTATGCCTCCTATCAACCTTTTAAAATACTTCAAAGAAACTGAAATTTTTTGAATATTTATTAATTAATGTCTAATACCTATTATTAAAATTTCACAAAAATTGGAGATATCTAAATTTTCACAAAGGGCTTTTACCCCTTTTGCATAAAACTAAATTAAACTAAATATAGTTCACGTTTTGTCCCCTTAAGCCTAGTAGCTCTATTCCAAAATTTATAATGATCGGTTCATTAGTTTAGGAGTGAATCTTGTACATATCCACATACATACACAGACATGCTTGAATTTGCATAATTTAATTAATATTTTCTCTTATTTAAGGGAGAGAAATCAGTATAATTTCCTGGTCATCTGTTTCGGTGGGTAAATATATTCGTGCCAAAAACATAGTGGATGCAAAAAAAAAAATAGGCTAGTCTGAATAAAGTGTCAATATGTCAGACAGTTTGTTATTTAGGTCTGTCTTTGAAAATTCGACAAGATCATTTTATATGTTAGAAATCACTGTTGAAATGTTGACTGCTCGTTCCTTCACTAAAATTGATATCTTTTATCGTTTATAAATCACTAGGTAAGGTACACGACGTTGTCCATCTGCACATTCGCTTCTCATTTCTATGCATGATTTGCCCACCAAGTTTCTATTATGAATGTCTAACAGTCTTTGTTTCTTCTCTGTTCAATGATTAGCACACCTGGTGCAAAATTGTCTCTGACACTCTTTGTTTTATCACCGTTAAATGATATGCAGGACACTCGTAAAACTTAGATTTTTATCTGGGGATTATCTCAAAGATAATGCCTATCAAGACAATCCTCACACTATTTCTTAACTAAAGAGGTCTATCACAGACTAAACTAGTTGTATCCAGGTGTGTTTGCAATGCAAACGTATACATTTGTAGCATATCAGTGAATAGTAATAAAACAGTGACTGCCGGATATTCATGACTGAACTTAGTGGGCAAGTCAGTTATAGACTGAAGTTTATTTGTACCAAATATGGTTGGATTGTAGAAAGGGATGTGAATTTTATTAACGATTTCATGGGTTGCATTTAATTTGGTTCATCCTGTATATAGCTTTGAAACTTTTATGCACACCATTATATTTATATACAACATCTGCATCTTGTCACTAAAAAGGACAGTGCTTAGTATGTTTTATTCATGACGTTAACTGGAAAGAACAGGATAGTAAAAACACTTACATATGCAAATAATTTATTTTGCCAGCCAATCAATGACATTGTGGGCTCAATATAAGCAGGCATAATGTTATCACTCATGCATTTGTTTTGATCATACAATGTCCCAACTGGTTCGCCAGTCGCTGATTGGTGTAAGTACGTTGCTTGTTGTATATGTCGGCCTTTGTCAAAAGCGGTGTGTGTTGCAGAATTGTAGCCTTTAGTCCATCATCCATCACGATCGTTAAAGGCTAGTTGCCCTTTTTGCTTGTGAAATTCTATATATTTATTGAAGGCTTATACTTCTTGGTCCATCGTTCGTTATATTCGTTTAAGGCTAGTTGCCCTTCTTGTCTGTGAAAGTCTATATTCATTGAAGGCTTATAATTCTTGGTCCATCGTTCGTTACATTAGTTTAAGACTAGTTGCTCTTCTTACCTGTGAAAGTCTATGTTAATCTATGCGAGTGATCTCCCCCTGAACACTCTCCCAGGCTGGAGGCGGCTTCCGGCCGGAAGTGATGAGACCGCCATTATTGTTTTACCTATTATCTGTAATGGAGCGCAAATAAAATATTCTCTCCATATACGTTATCGAAGTCCGTGTTTACATTCCTTTTGTTACACAGTAACACCTGTTTATTTTCTTATTAACATTGGTAGCAGAGCGAAAAGTTGTTATGGCTTCAAAACTCATTTCACCACCTGTTTTAATTAACGAGAAGTACAGCACATGGAGAAAAGAAATGCAAATTTGGGAGATGGCTACGTCGCTTGATAAGACGAAACGTGCCCCTGTAGTATTTCTTTCTCTGGAAGGAAAACCCAGAGAAGCTGTTTTAGAATTGGACGTGGCGGCCCTTAATTCCGAGGATGGAATGACGCATCTATACGAAAAACTGGATACCCTTTTTTTAGAAGATGTCAATCAGTCGGCTTTTCTAGCCTACGAGACGTTTGAAGCCTACCGCAGACAGCCCGACACATCAGTGGAAGACTTTCTTATTAACTTCGGCCGACATGTCGCCAAGTTGAAAGATTTCAACATCGCCCTACCCGAACCCGTACTTGCGTTCAGGGCATTGAAAGGTGCCGCTCTCACTCCAGAAGATGAAAGATTAGTCAAAGCCACCGTCGGCGAATTGACACTATCTTCCATGTCGGGGCAGTTAAGAAAGATCATGCACAAACAGTCTTCAAACGCACCGTCTAGCAACACGACGCCCGTCGTGATAAAGAATGAAGATGTTGTTTATACGGAAAATGACACGGACTCTAACGAGATATATTACGGTCGTTCTTCGCACCGACGTGATTCGAATTTTAACAATCGACGAGGAAAAACAAACCGTGGTGGAAGACGACATGTCAACAATACCAAAACACGCTCCACTGACACAAAAAAAATAAACCCGCTCGGTCCTGAAGGGAACACCACTGTGTGTTTTAAATGTGGATGCAAGTTTAACTGGTCTTATAACTGCCCTTACGTTAACGATACCAGAGATAAACGTGAGGACAACGAAGACGAGAGTTATCTTTCCCTGTCCAACATCGTGCTTATGAGTAAGCAAAAACGTGAGGAAAACGGCAACACTCTTCTAGGTGAGACACTTGGTTCAGCTGTCCTAGATAGTGGTGCATCTGGTACCGTTTGCGGGACAAAATGGTATGAATGTTTTCTTGAGACATTAACAGATGCACAGAAAAAAAAGATAATCACTAAAAAAGGAGTGAGAACTTTTAAATTCGGCGATGGAAATAAGTTGAACTCTCTTTACAACGTTACTCTACCATGCGTCATCGCAGACATCGAAGTCAGTATCGTCACTGATGTTGTGGACTCTGACATTCCACTTCTGTTGAGCAAACACGCTATGAAAAGGGCCGGGACTTGTCTCAACTTTGAACATGACAGCGTTACGATGTTTAAAAAGAAAATTCCATTGAGATGCACATCGTCTGGTCATTATCACATCCCTATTACCAAACCTCTACCGGACAGGGGTAAGTTCAAACATATACTTTTTGTTAAAGAAATCTCCTCGAAAAACAAGTCAGAAAAATTAAAAATTGCAACCAAATTACATAGACAATTTAGTCATCCTAGTAGTAAAAAGTTATGTGACTTAGTTAGGAATGCAGGTATAAGAGATCCCGAATTCATAAAAATTTTGCAAGCACTTCCAAGTTCCTGTGAAGTATGTATTCGCTATAAAAGGACTGAACCTAGACCTATTGTTGGATTCACTTTGGGATCATATTTTAATGAAACTGTTGCCATGGATATTAAAGAAATCAATGGTAACAAAGTACTGCACCTGATTGACCACGCTACCAGATACAGTGTCGGCGTAAGGATTCCTAGCAAGGAAAGATCTGACATAATCAGGGCTATATTTAAGCACTGGATAGCATATTTTGGGACTCCAGGATCTATCTTAACCGATAATGGCAGGGAATTTGATAACCAATCATTTCGGGACATGGCACAGAATTTAAATATTGTTGTGCGTACTACCGCTGCTGAAAGTCCATGGAGTAATGGCTTAAATGAAAGACATAATGGGATATTGGGAGAAATGGTAAAGAAGACCATAGAGGACACAAATTGTAGCTTTGATATAGCACTAGCATGGGCTATAAGCGCCAAGAATACACTTCACAGTGCTCACGGATTCAGTCCCAATCAACTTGTTTTTGGTAAGAATCCCAACCTGCCCTCCTTTTTGAATGACAAACTCCCTGCATTAGAAGGTGTCTCTACCAGTGAGGTTGTTGCCAGTAACCTGAATGCCATGCATGCAGCTAGAAAGCAGTTCATAATGTGTGAGTCTTCGGAAAAATTAAGACGTGCACTTCGTCATCAAGTAAGAACTGGTATAACACAATCGTACAAAAATGGTGATATTGTGTTTTATAAGAGAAATCTCTGTGATAGATGGCTTGGTCCAGGAACTGTTATAGGATGGGAACACAAGCAGGTGCTTGTTAAACATGGAGGCACATATGTAAGAGTGCACCCCTGTCGTTTAGTGCTTCACCCAGAAGCATATCAAAGTTCCTCTGAAACTGAATCAGCAATTGAACCCACCACTTCACAAAGTGGGCTTGAAGGAACTTCAAACACACCAATTTCTGTGGAGAACAATGTGGATGAAGAATTAGGAACCCTGGACGATCAGGTTGCACAACATCAAACTGCGAGGGAGAGACATACACGACAAACACCCATTTTAAAAACAATTGAGCTTCCCAAACCAGGACAATCTATTAAGTGTAAACTTGCCAATGATGATGATTCAGAATGGAGAACATTGAATGTCATAAGTAGAGCGGGCAAAGCCACCGGCAAAAATAAGCATTTAATGAACGTGGCTATGGAACAAGGTGAACCATTTTGGCTAGACTTTGAACATGGAGTACTGGAATGGAAAGCATGTGAAGTCAGACCAATAAGTGAAGATGAACCCACCTCTGGTAATGAGGAAAACATAATGATTTCTTCTTCTAATCATGACCTGGAAACAGCAAGGAAGAAAGAACTCCAAAGCTGGGTCGAAAATAAAGTTTACACCCAAGTACCTGACCAAGGCCAACCCAAGATATCCACAAGATGGGTTTATACTAATAAAAATGTCAATGACAAACAAGTTCATAAAGCCAGACTTGTAGCGAGAGGCTTTCAGGACAGGGATGCTGGCAATATAAGAAACGATTCTCCAACATGCTCTAAAGAAAGTCTACGTATAGCCTTGGCCATAATGGCATCTAACCATTGGGTGTGCAGGTCAATGGACATAAAAACAGCATTCCTACAGAGCAGAGAGTTAGACCGATTAGTCTATTTGGATCCTCCTAAGGAAGCCAATGTACCTCCAGGATATATTTGGAAACTCTCCAAATGTGTATATGGTTTAACTGATGCATCAAGATCCTGGTACCTGACACTCAAGGAGGAATTATTGAAGTCAGGAGCAGTCGTTTCAAAATATGATCAAGCCATATTTACATGGAACTTTGGCAACAAACTGCACGGTGTAATCGCTACTCATGTCGATGATTTTTGCTTTGCAGGCTCCGATATCTTTCAGACCAGAGTTATGGACAGGATTCGTCACTTGTTTGAGGTTAAGTCTGAAGAAGTGGAGGAGTTCCAGTACATAGGATTGAGCATAAGGAAAAACAGGAATGATGTTAAGCTTGGACAAGACGAATATGTCAAGAAGTTGAAGTGTATCCCACTGGAGAGAGGCAGAAATTCGAAAGATGCAATATCTACAACAGAAGTTACCGAAACCAGGCAATTGATCGGCCAACTTAATTGGTTAGCCACCCAAACCAGACCTGATCTTAGTTATGATGTTAGTGAGTTAAGTTCAATGCTAAAACAGGAAAACGTAGAATGTTTAAAACAGGTTAACAGGGTGTTAAAGAAAGCAAAAAAAGAAAAATCTCATATAGATATTCCTGATTTAGGGAATCTTGTGGACCTAAAGATTATTGCATATAGTGATGCCTCTTTTGGTAATTTAACCGATGGAGGTTCACAAGGAGGCTATATACTCTTTTTGGTTGGAAGAAATGACAAGTATATGCCCATTGCTTGGCAATCCAAGCGGATTAGAAGAGTCGTCAAAAGTACCTTAGCTGCTGAAACTTTAGCCATGGTTGACATGGCAGAAGCCTGCATTTTTTATAGAAAATTGTTGTTAGAAGTATTGCAATTGAGGGACAGTATTGATAACATCAAGATCTTCTGCAAAACAGACAATTCATGTCTCTATGATTCTGTACATTCCTCAACCCAAATTTTGGATAAGAGACTTCGTATAGAGATGGCTATTCTGAGAGAAATGATTGACAGAAAAGAAATTGCAGAGGTCTCGTGGATACCAACTGATGTACAAATTGCTGACTCTCTGACAAAGAAAGGAGTGCCATCATTTAAGATCCTTGGTTTCATATCTGAGCCAAAGGAATCATCTGTATAATGTAAATACACTTTTTTTCCCTCTTTTGCAGAATATATGATGCTTAATTGAAAAGAAGAGAAAAGAGGGGAAGAACTGTTAATCTATGCGAGTGATCTCCCCCTGAACACTCTCCCAGGCTGGAGGCGGCTTCCGGCCGGAAGTGATGAGACCGCCATTATTGTTTTACCTATTATCTGTAATGGAGCGCAAATAAAATATTCTCTCCATATACGTTATCGAAGTCCGTGTTTACATTCCTTTTGTTACACAGTAACACCTGTTTATTTTCTTATTAACAGTCTATATTCATTGAAGGTGTTCGGATCGAGGGTCGTGTTCCCCCGATTATAAACGTGTACAGTAAATCAAGCAATGTTGCATGCAAAGACGGAGTAATAATTAATAAACAAAAATGAAGTAGTTCAAATAACGTTTATTGAACGTGTGTGTACGTGGAATGATGAAGTGTGTGATGTATGCATGTGTGTCGATGGAAAAACAGTTCTTGAAAAAGGTATAAGAAGAAATGAATCCGGCGAGAGGAAAAGTCTTCGGAAGCCGTACACAAAGAAAACGAGTTGAGAAACTCTTACCGTTGTTTGCCCACGTGTTGACGGAAGAAACGTGTGTTGGTAGTTGTTTTGCTGATACCAGTTCAAGAGAAAAGCGTGAGACGAAACGCTAGTGTATTAGCGTCGTTCTGCCGACCAGAGAAGAGAGAGAGAGAGATGGAGCGCTAGTGCCAGCGCACTTCTGCCGATGCTGGTCGGTGAAAAAGAGGGAGAATTTCCGTATTGCCCCGGCTTTTATAGTCCGAAGGGCAGATAACTCTGGTGTCGCTTTACAGCGCCACCTGTCGGTGAAAAAGCGACACCTACCGGCAAACCGGTGTAGTTACGTTTTGAAAGGAGGAGGTAACTGCTACAAGGACTCCCCCCCCAGATTGAAAACTATTGAAAATATTATTCAATATGGACAGTTGTAGATGAGAAGCATTCTTTGTGGGTATGTCTGTTTTGCTGTTGAAGATTAGAAAAAGTAGTGTGCACGCTACTTATTTCTGTTTCTGCATCTGTATTGAATGATTGATCGCAAGTGCGTCTGCGGAATTGAGTGTTGTAACGCATGTGGATCTGCGTGTTGTTTGGGTCTGCATCAAGTTTGAGCGCAAGTGAGTTTGCGGTCGAAAAATGTTGAGTGCAAGTGAATTTGCACTTGTTGGTGGCGTTGTTCATGTTGATTAGTCTGCGTGATGCGGAGCTGATGAACGAACGTTGGATTGTCAGTGAATGTTTGGTGCTTGGGTCTGCGCGGTTGTTGATTAGTGAGCACAAGTGAGTCTGTGCAATTGTTGATGAATGAGCACAAGTGGGTCTGTGCAATTGTTGATGAATGAGCACAAGTGAGTCTGTGCAATTGTTGATGAATGAGCACAAGTGAGTCTGTGCAATTGTTGATGAATGAGCACAAGTGAGTCTGTGCAGTTGGTGATGAATGAGCACAAGTGAGTCTGTGCAGTTGTTGATGAATGAGCACAAGTGAATCTGTGCAGTGTTGATGAGTGAGCACAAGTGAATCTGTGCAGTGTTGATGAATGAGCAAAAGTGAGTCTGTGCGGTGTTGATGAATGAGCACAAGTGAGTCTGTGCAGGTGTTGATGTTGTTCATGTTAATTAGTCCGTGTTGTGGAGCTGATGAACAAACATCTAGTTGTTGAGATTGGTGGTACACTATGGTCAAAATCAGATGCACAAATGTCTGCAAGTGAGTTAGCAGGTCCAGGTACAAGTGGGTCTGTACTGGTGTTGGTGCGCGTCGTTCGAGTTGATGTGTCCCCCAGTTGATCAACGAACGTCCAGTTGTTGAGTATCTAGTCGTGCTTGGGCAGTTGTACTCATTTTGAACTGGTGTGATTTCTTCCATAGTGTCGTCAGTGATGTCCGGAAATGTTTGGTGCTTGATGAATGTCCGGGAAAATGTGGTTGTTCATCTTGTGTTGAAGATTGTTGGTAGGCCTTGAAGGGTGATGTTGTTCGTGTTTGTCGTCGTGTGTTGGTAGTTGTTTTGCTGATACCAGTTCAAGAGAAAAGCGTGAGACGAAACGCTAGTGTATTAGCGTCGTTCTGCCGACCAGAGAAGAGAGAGAGAGAGATGGAGCGCTAGTGCCAGCGCACTTCTGCCGATGCTGGTCGGTGAAAAAGAGGGAGAATTTCCGTATTGCCCCGGCTTTTATAGTCCGAAGGGCAGATAACTCTGGTGTCGCTTTACAGCGCCACCTGTCGGTGAAAAAGCGACACCTACCGGCAAACCGGTGTAGTTACGTTTTGAAAGGAGGAGGTAACTGCTACAAACGCTTATAATTCTTGGCCCATCCTTCGTTACATTCGTTTAAGGCTAGTTGCTCTTCTTTCCTGTGAAAGTCTATATTCATTGAAGGCTTATAATTCTTGGTCCATCGTTCGTTACATTCGTTTAAGGCTAGTTGCTCTTCTTCCCTGTAAAAGTCTATATTCATTGAAGGCTTATCATTCTTGGCCCATCGTTCGTTACATTCGTTTAAGGCTAGGTCATCTTCTTGTCTGTGAAAGTCTATATTCATTGAAGGCTTATAATTCTTGATCCATCGTTCGTTACATTCGTTAAGGCTAGTTGCTCTTCTTACATGTGAAAGTCTATATTCATTGAAGGCTTATAATTCTTGGCCCATCGTTCGTTAAATTCGTTTAAGGCTAGTTGTTCTTTTTGCTTGTGAAAGTCTATATATTCATTGAAGGCTTATAATTCTTGATCCATCGTTCGGTACATTCGTTTAAGGCTAGTTGCTGTTCTTGCCTGTGAAAGTCTATATTCATTGAAGACTTATAATTCTTGGCCCATCGTTCGTTACATTCGTTTAAGGCTAGTTGCTGTTCTTGCGTGTGCAGATAGGGTATACAAATATCTCTACAGCCTCTTTCTCACATGAGTGACGTTGCTAGTCTCTCACTACTTACAAAAATTTACTTATTTAAATGTCGGCTATACCCAAGTCTGAAAACTGAAATCAAATAAATTTATATTTCGGATCTTTTTTTAGATTAAAACTGATAATAACTTAGCACTACATCTTTAGCGCCAAAGATCCTAAAATGCTAAGGAATAATCAGTTCTAAGTGATAGTCTTCTGGAGGTTAAAGGGTCTAACCCCAGTACAGGCGATACTAAGAACATAATTAAAAATTACTTTAGACTTTTACCCGGCCACAGTTGATGGAACGAGAACACTCTACCTCCATGGATTAAATAAAAGGTTCAGTTCGAAATTTTGTAAAGATTCCCAATTTCAACACGAAGATTCCTAAGTTAAAAGAGATGCACCTGGCCCAGAGTTATTTATTTCTAGCTAAAATTCTGGTGTTTGATCTTGTAATCTTTGAGGGTCAATAAGAAAACAATTCCTTGAATATTTTTTCTCTACATTTACGATTGACACTAAAATCACATGTTTCTCAAATTGAGAATGTAGAATAAAGGCATTTGGTCAAAAGGTAAATTAAATGACAAAATCTATTCAAACATTTATTAAAATATTAAAAATTTAGAGGAGGATGTATTCTCTCCGTTTCTACAGCTTCTTTCTCACAGAAGAGACGTTGCTAGCCTCGCTCTACTTTATCGTTATTTTCATAGTAGGTTATCGACTGAGCTCCAATCTCTCACCCCCCTATAATACATTCACAGCAAAACGTTGTCTAGCTACAGTCGCTGTAAGAAATTTTCCTTTCTTCCTCTGTGTACCTAGAGCTAAGCTTTACTTCAATGGGCAGTGTTTCTTTCCAAGAACTGTACGTCTGTGCAATGAAATACCACGGGGCTGCTTCCTAACCGACTACAACATGAGAGTTTTAAAGTCTTCATAGAAGCATTAGCTTACACAGAAAGAAAATAGTCCACCAAAATGTTACAAGAATATAAATATTATAGAATGGATAACCACTATTGTATGCTTGTCAGCTGCAATCTGATTGATGTTAGTTTTTGCATAAATGGATCACCGTACTGTCACATGTTACGCAGTATTTTCAAAAGATCACACATATTATACTGACCGTGCTCAACGTCACTTAACTTCGATAATCTAACGAAAACCGCTGTGTCAATGTGATTATGCCGAATAAAATTTGGTATAAGTAAAGCTTTTTCTTTTTCTTCTATTCATTTAATGTCCCTTTTCTCTTTTTCAGGAGTTAGACGGTTTCTATTATGCAAGTTCATGTTCCAGTGATTACGGTTCAGCAGGTCAACTGTCTCCAGATTCCTCTCTGTGGGGTCTTATATAATCAAATGTTTTAAGTTTTCCTTGGCTGGCCAACTTTCCTGCGATTCAAGACATTCATGCTTCTACAGTGGTTTATCCAGGAGGTTGAACGCTCTACATGACCATACCAGCATAACTAATTCGTCCTAAGGATAAGCTCTATGCTGGTCAAATGTAGCGCTTTCAGCAAATCCTCTTACTTGATGTGTTGGTTTAGTCAGATTTCACATTGAAGATCTAAACTGTGTCCATCGCTTTATTGCAGATTACAAAATAATCAATATTTCAGTAAATATAAGTTATAAAAAGCTGAAAATTACACCATCCAAGGACTGTATTAAGGTGAGATAAATCCTAAAATTTCATCAAAATTCATGTTATATTTAAAAAGTTATGTTATTTTTTTAATATTCAAGGAATTTTCACCGTCCATTGCTTTATTGCAGGTCTCATAAAATGCCAAAAAAAAAAACGTTTAACAGCTACCGAGAAGCAGAGGATTATTGCAGGACTAGCAGAAGGACTCTCGATCATAAATTTAGCCACAGAACTAAAAAGGGATCCCCGAACTTTAGCTACATTCGTCAAGAACCCCAACATCAAGTCCAGGAAAGATAAGGGCACAAGGAGGAACCTTTCTGATCGGGATCTTGGAAAAATTCGTAGAGAGATTGTGCGCAACCCAAACAGCACCAGTGCAACAATTTTTGCGAGGGCTGGAGTCATACCAAGGTCCAGACAAGCCCGATGCAATGTACTGAATGAAATGGCAAGGAACATCAAACCTATTCCAAGGCCTCCATTGAGCCAAACCCACAAACAAAAACGATTGGCTTGGGCACAAAAATATATGAAAATGGATTGCCAAAATGTTCTGTTTACAGATGAGGCTCGTGCTACCCTTGATGGACCGGACGGATGGGCCAAAGTTTGGAATCCAAATGGAACTCCAACGCCTTATAGATTTCGTGGCCAACAGGGAGGTGGAGGCATAATGTTTTGGGCGGGAATTATTGGGGATAAGCTATGTGGACCATTCCGAGTGCCAGAAGGTGTCAAGCTCACCAGCAATGCCTACACTGCCTTTCTAAATGAGAATTTGTTACCATGGCTAGATGATCTTCCCTTGTCACGTCGTTTTAAGATTATTTTTATGCATGACAATGCCCCATCTCATGCTGCTAGGGCAACTACATCCTTCCTTGGATCTCAGGGCTTTGTTGGAGAAACCCTCATGTCCTGGCCACCGTGTTCTCCGGACCTTAACCCCATCGAACACCTATGGTCAATATTGAAACGAGGAGTTTATGAGGGAGGAGAGCAGTTTTCTTCGAAGGATGCCCTTTGGAACAAAATAGTCGACGTTGCCAGAACCATTACTCCATCTCAGATCAAACAATTGACCTCCTCGGTGGACAAAAGGTTGTTTAATGTAATTTCAAAACATGGGGGATATGTGGACAAATAATTCGTTTGTTTGACACTTAGCCCTCGGGACGTGCCTTTGTTTTTGTTAATTTTCCCCAGAAAATGTGTTCAATATAAATTTATGATGCTTTGGTATTGTTTTATTGAGCTAAAACATTATCTTAGAAGACTTGCAATAAAGCGATGGACGGTGAAAATTCCTTGAATATTAAAAAAATAACATAACTTTTTAAATATAACATGAATTTTGATGAAATTTTAGGATTTATCTCACCTTAATACAGTCCTTGGATGGTGTAATTTTCAGCTTTTTATAACTTATATTTACTGAAATATTGATTATTTTGTAATCTGCAATAAAGCGATGGACACAGTTTATCTAATCATGGGTGAGATAGGGCAGGGTGAGGGCCCAGCATTCACTGTCATATGACATGATGCTCCTGTCACAGCTGCTATACAACTGTTCTCTTTTATAAATCTGCAAACTACTGGCTGTGAAAATCAACATTATACTTCTGTAAGAACTTTTTTTAGCTTAGTTATTTTAAAATTTATGACGGTTTTTCTGCTTTTAACGTTTATGCCTTAACAGCATCCATCAAATTTGAATAGATTCAAATTCACCGATCGCGAAAAGAAATCAGAGACATCAATTCAACTTAATGCATTTGTGCTCCTCTTCATCTTTTTATTCTCTATTTTAGAGAATTATATCTTTGAATATAAATTGGAATCATTGCCAACAGGGTTACATGAATGAGACAGAAAAAAAACAGAAAAGAAAAATTCTTCTCTAGAAAGATTGCATAGTTGGCACTGAAATATATGCATACGATTAACAGAATAATAAATATTTGTATCACCAATTCTGACTATTTCTTGAAAAACATTCAAGTTTAAGTAAAACTTAGATTTGAGGATGGATATCATCTTTTTTATCAAATTTGTATTTGTCTTGGTTTTGTTTTACGGCATATCAACTCTTTTGGGTCATATAATGTCAGATTTAGTCAGTTTATGTACAAAAGTTTAATGTGACAAGTTCTTAACAAATTTAAAAAGTAGTAAATAAACTTACTTAGGAAAGTAGGGCGACCCCTCAAAAAATTGGATGCAAACCATCAACAAGGATGTTAGAATGTGGAATTTTGAACAGGATCACTCTTCAGGACTGCAAAGCTTGGAAACTGAGACTGCAGGCTGCCAGAAAACGTGAGACCCTTAATGAAAGGAAATAAGATGAGAAAATGGATGAGATGAAGATGATGATGATGACCATGACGACGATGACGACGACCTCGACGACAACAACGACGACGACGACGACGACGATGATGATGATGATGATGATGATGATGATGATGATGATGATGATGATGATGATCGAAATGAGGGGATTTTCTTATTACCTTGTGGCTGGCTGGAAGACGTCTGGTAGGTAGGGAACTGAGGTACAATTTTCCCATATACAGAGGATAAGGAGCAGGTTTTCGCCAGGCTGCATTTTCGGCACACTCTGTAATCAACACAGTCAATTTTCTGTAGCAAATACTTGAGGTCTTGATGGTGGCATCACTTGTTGTAGCCTGGTGAGAGACTTTTCACCTGCTCAGCTCAGTTTCTCTCTATGGTTCCTATAGATTCCCCTAACTCGTTCATGCAGGGAGGGAGGTGATCTGATCGCACGGTAGATTGCTACTTTCAGTGCATTGTAGTGGTGGTGGACTTTGGACTGGCCTTCTTTCATCCTATCTTTATTTTTTTTCGTCCGCTATTTCGTTGCCAGCTGTTGTTGTTGAGCGAGTTGGAACTGAATGCAGTATCGAGCATAAAGATTTCGATATCGTCTGATTTTGCTCGAGATCCGTCTGGTAGATTTGAAGCACTTCATATTTCTGAAGCATTTCAGGTTACCTCTGACACCGAAGTCAACAGGGACTAGCGGTTTCTTCAAATCATTGAAAAATTTTTTCATCTGTAGTCACGTAATGGCGGTTTTACATGCCTCAACGCAACGTTGTTATCCTAACTTTTTATTGCGATAGGTGACTGAACGTCCTTGCTTGTCATAGATTTTCCACATACTCATTGGCAAAGACTACCAGAGGTCGCCAGATCCTGATGCAGACGTCTTAGAATTTCACCAGAGTTCATTTAGTCAGATTGCAGCCCTAATGTCGCTGGGTGTCATACCAATCTGCTTTGGGTGACCCTGCCAGAAACCGATTCCCGACGGCATAGCTCTGACACTACCTGTTGTCACAGCTCTGCCGCATTGAAGTGGGTGGGACTTTAGGGTTGTGAAGGTGCTGCTGCTGTTGTCTCGATCATCGTTAATGTTCATAGACTCTGATCATGAAATCAGTCTTTGAAGGCAGGATCGGAAAACATTTTTCTTGTTTAGGAAGGATGTATGGAGCAACATCTGAACCCCCCACGTAGCCAGGGGGTTCCAGGGGCGGGCAAGGACCCCCACTGCAATTACATTGCACCCCCTGTAATTTGTGATCCAAAAACTATTACAAATGTAAATATTCTTATATTTCGTAGTCAACTATACTTCTTCATTATGAACCAGTATTTACTTTTGTGTAATATATTTTGCAGCAGGGCCGGATTAAGGAGCCAAGGGGCTGAGACCCTGAGCCACCCACCAAGAGGCGACCTCCCACCAATTTTTAACATAATTTCCGATTTCAAAAACGCTTCTTTGGATTTTATTTTGTTTAAAACTTAATTTTCCATTCCTGGTACTAATGATACCATACTAAATATTTACGGATTTTAAACTACCAGTTAAAATAAATCTATTGACCATAATAACATCTAAATATGATTTAAATTCATGTTACCTTGTAAAAAGAAAAAAATGAAAATGTACGCGTTCCCAAACTCAAACATAACTTCGCTAGTTTCAGATAAAGTGGTGAGGGAAACAAAGCCTCGATGCTTTTCACCTGTTTCCTGCTTGGTGAAAGAGATTGTCAGTGTATCTGCCTTTTTTTGTCAACTTACCAAATATATATTTTTAAATATTGTTAATTCACACTATTTAATATTATACATTATCAATTAAATAATTATAATCCAAATGATGTAATATAAACACAAAATGAATTCACGTTGTTGTTCTGCCAGCTTCTTTTAAAGATAGTTTTTTAATTTATAAAAGAAAGTGTTGTCTTCATTCAAAAGATAGAAATGAATACTAGCAACCTAAATTATTTTCAAATAAAACTGGGAATTAGTTTAAAAAATTATTTTTGTATTTTACCACGAATCTCAAATACGTTTTTTCTTTTTGTTGTCAGTTGCAACTGTTAATTAAAAAAATTGTGAATGTTACATTCAAAATTTTTGAAATTAACATAGAAAAAGATCCCAGATTTCACCCAAGATGAAGTTGAAAGAAAAACAGCATCGGTAGGGTATAAACCCTACGTACAAGAGGCGAGCAAAAAAGGCTTGTGATGTAGGGTGAGATTAAGTGAATAAGTGAATCCAATGTTTTTTCACACATATGTGAGAAGTGGAAGTCGAAGACTTTGGCATCAGTTCTTTCTTTGATTTTGAGTTTTCATGTCTGTGTGAACTAATAGTGATAAGAAATGTCAAAATAAATAAAGAATGGATAGGAAGATAGAATAAAAGTATAATAATAAAAAGATTCTTGGTTATTTAAACAGTTTAGTTACATTTTCATTTTCTTAGAGACAACTACTCTTAGAAAGACTAGAGGAAATTTTGACCAACATAAATGTAAGTGCATATATTTCTTTTCTTTTTTGTTAACTCTATTTTTAAGAAATTTAAAATGTGTTTTTAGAAAAAAATAATTACTAATATCATTCTTTTAATTATTAATCTTTGGATGTTTAAATAACTGAAAATCGTGGGGTTCACTATGCCATCCTCCAATATGTGTAAATAAATATTTTTTAACTAAGTATTTAAACATACGCTATTGTTTTGAAGCAAATGAAATCGATTTATCTACATTAAGTTTCTTTTTAAAGAAGCAAAAACTAGTCTCATTTGTTTGGAATTTTTCTTGAAGAACTCTATTCATTTATTTCTGTAACTTTTACAACAAAACAATAAATAACAACACAACTAACATTTTTTGTTTAAAGAAAATAAAACTTAACGAAAAAAAAGCAAAATGTTAAAAATTAGTTCAAAATACAACGTCAAACAATAAAGTTAATATAATCATGATGTTAATTATTAATTATAAACTTAATTATAGAGTTCTGGATTAAAATTTCTTGTGAAACGTGTCTTTTCTTGTGAGAGTCTTTTTAAATAAATATTATTTGAGAAAGGAGAAATTACTATAAGTCTCGATGTCTTGCTTCTAAATACCCCCTATTTAGACGCAATACATCGAGACTTATATTTTTACACCAATATTTAAAAACAATGTAAGAAATAGATATTTTGTAAATTGAAAGAAAAAAGGGGTGCCTTGAATATTAGGCAAATGAAAATTCGGCAACGGAAAATTCAACAAAGGAAAATTTGGCAATTTTGGCAAAGTAGGAAAAGTCGGTAATTAATTAGGGAAGATATATCGATTGAAAAAAGAATTTAGAACCGTACTTGCGGGGGATATAGTAGTAAATACAAGGCTACCCCTTACCAATAAAGAACACTTATTGTGTTATCTTTTTGGTACTTGTGCAGTTTACGGACCGGGCTATTTTTTAGATAAGATTTTCAAGTTAAATTCAATTTTTACGATATCTTTTGTTTATTACATTGTTAGGTAAAAGTACAGAAGAGTTTACAAATCCCCCCCACGCTTCCCCCTATGTTAAGAATGGCTTTCTAAATAATGTTATTATTTCAACCTGGTTCGTAATTAAATTACGAGATTAAATCCATCATAATGCATTTAGGTTTCTTTGTAAACAAGTCAGCCATTTTAATGTTTTGTTAATAATTGAAAAAAATATCAATTACTTCGTGTCTGTTCGAAATTTGAAAAGAAATTTGTTTTCCTTGTCATGAAATACATTTCTAATTTATTTTTTGTAACTGTAATTCAGTGATTTAATCTCGGCCGGAAAGAGGATGTGTTGAAAATCGGCCGCTCGTCGAGTCGGTTTTTTTTACTTCAAAATTGGTAAATCACTGTAAGATGAAGTGCTTAATTCGTCGTTTCATAGCCACAATGGCGGACAATAAATCGGCTGTATTTTTCTGATTCTTTTCCGACCTTTCAAAGATTAATTTGAAAGAAGTAAACAAATTTAAAAAGTAGTAAATAAACTTACTTTTAGGCAAGACGGCCACCAGAGATTAAAAAACGTAATTACATTTACAAAAAAATAACTAATAGATTAATTTCATGACAAGAAAAACAATTTAGCTTTTTTAAATACATTGTTTTCTAAGCACTTCAAAGCCAGTTCAAATGACTTTCTATTCGATAGTTTAAATACTTCCAAATGCCTTTCAAATTTCGAACAGAGATGAAGTAATTGATATATTTTTCAATTATTAACAAAATATTAAAATGGCTGACTTGTTTACGAAGAAACCTAAATGCATTATGATAGATTAAATCTCGTAATTTAATTACGAACCGGGTTGAAATAATAATATTATTTAGAAAGCCATTCTTAACATGGAGAGATGGGGTGTTATGTTAACTATTCTGTACTTTCACCTAACAATTTAATTAACAAAAGATATAGTAAAAATTGGGGAATCTTTTACTATAATCAACAGAACGGAAGAACGAAAAAAGGGTGAAAAAACAAATGTGCAACAAATAAATGTTAGAAAGGGCAAGACAAGTTACTATTCTACCAGTGTTGCCAATTAAGCGGGTTACCTGCTAGATCTGGATAAGTTTATTTAGGGTTTAACTTATTTTAAAGGTTTTTTTTGTTGTTTTAAAACCAAGTGTTGGCTCTTCATTTCGATAGCGACATCCAACATGGCTTCTGGGAATCTCTCAGAAGCGCACAAAAAATCGGCAATTAGAACAAAATACTCTTAGAAACACATCCAATAAATGTCACCAATCGTAGAACATTACGTTTTCGCACATAAGGTTTAGCTAAGAATTTTGATACTTAGCAAATCCTCATGTATTAAAAGATTGAAAGTTTTGGACGCTTTTTACATCCAATAATTTTATGAATAGAGATTAAATCAACAGTACACTAACAATCATTATTTATAGTTCCATCAAAAATTGGTTCAGTTAATAATTAAATGACCAAACGATACCGTAAAAAATAAATTTAACTTTCAAAATCCTATTTAAAAAATAATTTGTTTAAAAAATATTTTAAAAAATAATTTGGTTGAAAAATATTTAAAACAAATAATTTGGTCGAAAATTTTTTTTTAAATATTTTAATTGGAGGGAGCCCCCTCCAGGACGGTCTTAAAATCTATTTTCATTAATTGACAACTATTAACAAACGATTATTTGTGGCGTCTTTGCGTTAAAAGAAATTTAATATTTAATATAAAACATAAGTACATTAAGGAATTTTTGACATTTACGACGGGAGGAAAGTAGAGTCTGGACAGAGTTTGGCTTTCGTGACTGAAGGAAAATTGGACAAAAATTGAAAGCACATAATTACACTGATGTCCACAAAGAAGCGGACAAGGTTCGGATCACTTTAAAAAATGTTCAGAAAGTAAGGAGAGTGGATCAACTTCTGGATCCATGCTACCGAGACAAGAAATTAATCGGTGAGCACAAACAGCATCTTCTGACAGTACTGCACATAGTATTATTCTGTGCAGAGAATGAGATAGCACTGAGAGGTGATGACGAAAGCAAAGAATCACTAAACAGAGGAAACTTTTTGGAGTTTCTCTCACTTTTATCTACGTATGACCCAACTATTCAACAACGCTTGGAGAAACTTCCGAGAAATGCACAAATGTTAAGCCCAGAGATTCAAAATGATTTACTCTTTTCAGCGCAGAAGGTTCTGTTAGAGGAAATCAGGGACCAGGTTCAGGAAGCCGGATATTATGCGGTTTTAGCTGATGAGGTTACGGACATCTCTAACAAAGAATTACTTGGTGTTTCCTTAAGGTTTCTCCACGGAGGAAAAGTCCATGAACGAGCCATTGGTTTCATGGAGCTGTATGACTTATCTGCTGCCAGTATTTCGGAACAGCTGCAAGGTATGCTGCAATCTATGAACTTGGAGCAGGAGATGTGTGTAGGGCAAGGATACGATGGTGCAAGTGTGATGTCAGATGAACGTGGTGGTGTCCAAGCACTGATGAAAAGGGCTGGCTATACACAATGCCCAGTATGTGCACTGTGCATCTCACAGGCTCAATTTAGTTCTCGCATCTGTCACTGAGATTGATCCTGCCATTAAGACATTCTTTGAGACCATGGATTTAGTGTACACTTTCATGGCAGGTACAAAACGTCATTTCCGATACCTGGAAATCCAGAAGATGTTGTATCCGAAAGACTAACAATTGGAACTGACCCATTCATCTACAACCAGGTGGTCTTCCAGATCCTTAAAGGTTGAAAAGTTCTTGCGCCGTTTTGATGTAATTTTTGACATTCTGACATCCTTTCAAAATGATTCTGCTGCTGAAACAAAAACTTTCTGCTATTGCTCTACTGAAGGCAATTCAGACAAAGAAGTTCTTAGTTCTCCTAATCTTTTTTGGAAGATTATATGACTATACAGATATTGTGACCAAAGGTCTGCAAAAGAAACAAACAAATGCGGAGACAGCTATTAGCTTGGTGGAAACACTACTTGAACACGCAGAATCATTCGATACAGAGAAGGTGGTGAAGTATGCATTGGAGCTTGCCACAAAGTACGATATCACGGATATTGATACTCGGCCATCTGGAAGGGCACAAAAGTTATCGGGAAAATTAGATGGCGCATTAGTGACTGGTTCCGTTGGCCATAACTGTGTGGGTACAGTGGAAGATTTTGATTTGGTACTCCGACAGTTGCTGGGGCACATTAGAAGAGAACTTCGTGCTCGATTTGGAAATGCTCAATGTGCAGTGATGAAAGCTGCTGCAGTGTGTAACACGTCATCAGAATCATTCATGGACAGTGAGACGTTGAAACAGCTAGGTCCACTGTTTGGTGTTTTGGTAAAGGAGAGTGAGATAGAAATATTCAAGAACTACATTCAGCGATGTCTCCCTACCAAAGATCTTGGACTTTCAGAATTATTCGAACAATGTGACAGGGATATTTTTCCATCGGTGCATAGAGTATTGCAATTGCTTCTTACCATCCCACAGACCTCAGTAACCGTTGAAAGACTATTCTCTTCAGTGAAGCGCATCAAAACAAGAATGCGATCTTTGATGTCAACAGAGAGACTGACCTCACTCTGCCTCATATCCTTTGAAAAAGATTTGCTGAGAAACATTGACAGAGAGTGCATCCTTGCGCATTTCAATAACTGTAAAAATAGGAGATTATAATAGCTACTTGCTAGCTCTACATTATTTTACCTTATTTTATGAACTTTATGTTAGTATTACTGTGTTTACTATGCTTCATATGCTTTACTATGCTTATGTTGTTATTTACATGTACCTACCGAAATACACAACAATATATTTAGATTATATAATAGAAATTGAAATTTTTTTACTACTTATTTATATTTATATATCAGTACACACACACACTGAACCAAAACGTCACTCATATTAGAATATCAATATTAGTTTTGCCCCTCCCAAAAATGTCTTCCCCCCCCTAAGTTAGAAGTCTGACTATGTGCCTGATCTGAACTATGTCTTTTGCAAATAAAATATATCAGAATTGAATTCATCCTTGAGATAAATAAAATAGTTAGAAAGGTGAGTATTCCTTATTATCTTCTGAGTATCGCTAATTGCAGGAGATTTACTCAAATATATCATAAAAATATAATCGAGTCATGCTTTTCCAGAAAACGAAATATCCCAGTGTAAGATGGCACTCTATTTTCTTTTAAAAAATTCGACTTTTTTACATGTTGGCTATACCCAAGTCTCGAAACTGAAATCAAATAAATTTATATTTTGGATTTTTTTAGATTAGAACTGATTATAACTTAGCACTGTATCTGTTGCGCCACAGATCCTAAAGTGCCAAGTAATAATCAGTTCTAAGTGATAGTCTTCTGGAGGTTGAAGTTTCTTGCCCCAGTACAGGCGATACTAAGAATATAATTCAAGATTTCTTAGGACTTTTACCTGGCCACGGCTGACAGAACAAGAACAATCTATTAAATAAAGGGTCCAGTTCGAAATTTCGTACAGATTCTTAATTTCGACATAAATATTCACAAGTTTGAGGAGACGTTCCTGAAGAAGGTTGAACGTAATATCGGCCAAATCGTAGTGAGAATAACTTTGAAGATGAGAACAGTAGTTTAAATAATCCAAATAAATTTATTTATTCATTTTTTCCCTCTCATTCTTGTCCTGAAATTGAAATTGGATGACATTTCAATCGCCATATTAAATTCCAGTGAATTTCAAGACAGAGAATAATTTCAATTTCACAAAATCTATCAAATTCATATATTCAAATGAAAACGTTCATTGAAAGCTTATAAAGAGGGAAAAAGCGGTTGTGGTCGGGTGTCATTTACAACATCGCGTCTTTTGTGAGTAAAAATAATAAGAGTTGAATTTATCCTTGAGATTTATCCTTGAGATGATGAGACGTCTTTCCCTCTTTGTACTGTTGTCATATTAAGGCTGGTGAATCTCTGTCACATTTGAGGGTTCTTGATAAGGTGCAGAAACGTATCTGCAATTTGATTGGCCCTACCCTTTCTTTCTTCTCTGCATTCTCTCTATCACAGACATGATGTTGCTAGTCTCAGTCTTTTCTATAAATACTATTATTGTATGTGTTCTTCAGAATTGTGTGATCTGCTTCCTTTGTTCTAACTCGTTTGACTCGTTGGTCTAGTGGTCTCCACCAATTCGTTATTTTGTTTATATAGCCCAACCAAATTGGGGTCTACAATAATAATGTATATCCAACTGTTCTGATCATTAGACAGAATGGATTTAGCAGAATAGGAGCGACTTCGATTATCTTATTGGGGCCTTTGACTTAGCACAAATTGCAGACTTAGTGATGATGGATTGATTATTGTTCATAATAGTAATGGCCCCCCTGGTATCTAGTATACATAAAAAATTAAACAGAGCATTTAAGTACTTAGGTTTTAAAATTGAAGTAACTCCTAATTGTAATAAAGTAAACTATCTAAAAATCACGCTGAACTTAAAAGAAGGGATATATAAACCTTTTAATAAAGATAACCATACTCCAGTATTCATTAACACTAAATCTAATACATAATTAAACAAATACCTATAACCATTAATACTAGGATTAATACACTTTTAGCCAATTAAAATATTAATTAAATAATGAAAAGGCATTAATCAATAGCGGTTATACTGAGAAATTAAAATATACTGAAAGCAAAAAACAAGCAAACCCAGGAAGGAGCTGCATAATTATCTGGTTTAATATGCGATATTGCCAGCTATCCAGTATTAACACTTGGAGGACGTTCTTAAATCTGAAAGATAAACATTTCACTATGAACAATCCTCTAAGTAAAATATTCAATAGGAGAACGGTTAAGATTAGTTATTTTTGTATAAAGAATATGGAACATATATTCAGCACACATAATAAAGAAATACTAAATACATCGGTTAATGATAATAACTCAAATGAGAAAAAAATGTAATTGTCAGATGAAAAGTCACTGTCCACTAAATTGTAACTGTAATGTTGAGAGTGTGGTGTATAAGGCCAGCATTTACCCAGAGGAGAACATCATGGACAAGAAAGTTTATATAGGAATATCAATGGGAAAGTGGAAATAACATAGACATTCTTTTTTGAATCCGGATGTGAAGATTAAAACGGAATTGACATTGGTTGTTTCTTAAGAGCAAAAATCTAACACTGATCGTTTCTTGGTCCATTCTGTGCAACTCTAATACTGCCAGAGAATTTAGACAGAGATGTAATTTGTGCTTAGAAGAAAAAATTAGAATTCTGAGATATAAACATAGAAATATTTTGTATAAGAGAGATGAATTGATGACTAAATGTAGACATAGACATAGGTTTAAAGTAACTAGCCGTAATGAAACTGGGTAATTCATTATCATTAACTTAAGAATCAGTAAATTGGTTTTAAACATATTCTACAACTTCAGTTTCAGAAAAACATCTTTTAGGCATGGAAATAGTATTAGTTGGGGTTTAAGAAGAGTTTTTTAATTTGAAATGTTAAGCTTTTTTAATTAAAAGTTGAATTTAGAGTTAGGTTCTTTATTTTTTTAATTTTTATTATTTTTTTTGCCCAACCACCTCCCCCTTCTTTCTCTATTTTAAGACGGTGTGAAATGTTTTTTTCCGTCCTTCAGTTTTCAAATGTAGTCCGTTCATTAAGTATCTGATGAGACCTATCGCGTCGAAATAAATTATAATGCGTACAGCTCAAATATGTGAGTAGTTTTCTCTTTATAAATGTTATATATATATATGTGTGTATATATATACATATATATATGTATGTATATATATATATTTATATATTTATATATATATATATATATATATATATATATATATATATATATATATATATATATATATATATAATCCAGGTAGGGTAAAAATCCACAGGGTAGAAATCCAAAGGGAATCAAACTGGGCTTATAAAAGAGTGCTCAATAAAAATATAGAGCTGTATTGTGAATGTTTTTTATTCAAACATGTACAAAGTCTGCTACACTGGCATGTCGATGTTATCGATCTACAGCTATCAAGAGCTGAGGTCTTATCAGGCAGAAGGTTTTTTTGTGACCCACCCGGTCGATGAAATCCAGGAAGAATGGAGCTAAGCAAAAAGAATGAGGAATAATAGTCATGTGACCAATTATTTAAAAAGATTGGCTGTTAGAAAAGTTTAATTTTACAATAATTCATATTTTTCTTTTTATTCAATGCTAAGCTGGGGCAGGGAGGGGCGATGGAAAGGAAAAGAAGGGAAAGGAGAAGAGAAAGAAAGAGAGGTAGAAGAGGTGTTAGGGGCGGGTGTCTATAGCCATTTAAAAGTTGTTGGGGGCGGGAGGGGGTTATGTGTCTAACTCGACACCATGACGCGACAGATATTTTGCAAGTGGGATTTTGTAGTGTGTCAAAAGAATGGGGATATTTTGACCGATTTTGGCCAAACATATTTAATATTTAATTTACAAAATCCCACAAAAGTCAACTACATATTACCAAAATCTATCTTTAAAATTATATATTGCTTACATTACTCAAAATTACTGCTCCCACCATTTCTAGTCCCCCCTACCCATGGACCATAATTTCTTTTCAACAATTGTAACTAAAACACCTTACCGCCAATATTATCTTTAATCTTCTGACAAGTATTAATACAATTACAACTAATAATAAAATTTATTAATACCACTGCCATTAATTCATATATGACTTTTACTAAAAATAAAAGTAATTACCATCATGTTTTATTAAGTCATTACTAAATATTACTTAGAATTAAAATGTATCTATTTCTCACCCAAAATAATTAAAACTAAATGTTGATAGGTCGAAATATAATAATGCAATGTATTAATACTATTGTCATAAATCTATATACAATTTTTACTAAAAATAATCACCACCATATTTTATTAAATATTATCTAGAATAAAAATACATTCATTTTCCACCAATAATAATTTTAACTAAATATTACTTTAAGTTTGTATCGTTGAATTTAGCCGTCCATATTAAATCGGTCAAAATATCCCCATTCCTTTGACACACTATAAAATCCCACTTGCAAAATATCTGTCGCGTCATGGCGTCCGGCTAGACACATAACCTCCTCCCACCCCAACAACTTTTAAATGGCTATAGACACCCGCCCCTAAGACCCCTTCTACCTCTCTTTCTTTCTCTTCTCCTTTCCCTTCTTTTCCTTTCACTCGCCCCCCCTGCCCCAGCTTAGCGTTGAATAAAAAGAAAAATATGAATTATTGTAAAATTAAACTTTTCTAATGGCCAATCTTTTTTAAATAATTGGTCACATGACTATTATTCCTCATTCTTTTTGCTTAGCTCAATTCTTCCTGGATTTCATCGACCGGGTTGGATCACAAAAAAACCTTCTGCCTGTTGAGACCTTAGCTCTTGATAGCTGTAGATCGATAACATCTACATACCAGTGTAGCAGACTTTGTACATGTTTGAATAAAAAAACAGTCACTATATATATATATATATATATATATATATATATATATATATATATATATATATATATATATATATGTATGCGTTTATATTTAAAGTTTTTATATTTTAAATATACATTTTATAACATAAAGCAATCGTAATAGCTCAATAGTGTGAGGTTAGAGCTATGGTATGAAATATTTTTATTTAATTTAAACCACATAAAATGTTAGGAAGAACAGATTCGCACTATTTCACAAGTTTTTTTCTGTGAACTGGTGTGAATCTGTTCTTCCTAACATTTGATGTGGTTTAAATTAAATAAAACTATTATATATATATATATATATATATATATATATGCACAATAATATTTTTATAAATAAATATGGCTATGTACCAGGCAGTATAGAGTGATCTACGAAACGGCGTTCAGATCGTGCATATAGCTATTTGCACTGCTTGTTATTAAAGTTACTCGAGAGTGCCTAGCCTTTGTGGGAGGGGGCTGATAAACAATAATATTTTTAATAAATAAATATTAATTATTTAAATACCTACAGACATCGATGTTTCATGCTAACACAATCTTCAGTGTAGGAACTAATTCTCAACGGTCGGTGGGCGCGAACCCGAACACAAATGGCCACTGATTCGTAGTCGAGGATCTTATCCATCGGCCATAGCCAATTAGTTAGTAAATATAGAGGAACTTTAAATGTAAATAGCGAATCGGTGGCTATGTACCAGGCAGTATAGAGTGATCTACGAAACGGCGTTCGGATATTTCTCCCAGAGAAAGTTTGCAAACACAAACATAAGAAGGACATAATAAAATATAATACATAAAGGGGTTACAATCATTGACGTAGTTACTATGAGAAATCAACTTACATAGTCCCAAACACAATTCAAATGCATGAAGGAGAACAATTTATAGAGATACGACTTACTAGACCTGTGCACTGCCATTGCCAAGGAAAATTTAAGAATTCAAGAAACACCTGCTTCTATCCTAAACCCGATACTCTCTCTCTAATAATAATTATGGTTATCATCATTTGTATTATTTTGTATGATCAATATCACTATTGTTGTACTTTTATTATGTCATACTAGGAATGTGTGTCATATATATAAAGTAAAGATAATTTTCCCTGTGTGGTCGAGGACCATGGCTGCATATTTATCGGTGAATGATAGCAACGGTCTGTAAAGAAAGGCCATGGTTGAATATAGATTGGGTAACCATAGCTGCAACCATTAAATAGGGCATCTGATGATAAACACGTCTTAATCGTGAAGATCATGCTAAGATGGAGTTCTAGCAGTGTCAGAAAGAGGATAATCCGACTACATGCAACACAGAAAAAAGAATTTCTCTTCTCCCCCAGTGTGACTAGCATCAGGCGGAATTTCTATAGACACAGCTTGTTCACAAAGAGCTTTTCGCCTGTGGGACACATTACCACAATGATGCTTCCCTGCAAATTGCAACTTGGTCCTCTTCAAATCCAATGTCAAATAATCATTATCCTATATGCCTCAAACGGAAGTAATCAAATGCAGTTAATACATTGATTAACATTAGTACTCCCATAGTATTCCTCATATTTCAGCTCATATTTATAGTCTCATTAACCCTTGTTCTCGAGTGGTTCCAAGCCTTGATAAGTGGTGACCTAATTTTTAAAAAAACCTACTGAATAGAAGAGTGCATTCTCTTGTTGACCAGTAATGAGTCAGGGAAGATAACTTTTTAGGAACTAACTCCTGAATATTCTGAGCCTACAATGAGATATGCCCGAAATAGATTCAAATAGTTAAGTCGCAGGAGTTCTAAGCCAATTGCTGAATAATCATGCTAATCGAAATTTCTGACCTAAAATGGCTGTTTTGCTTAATTATCTCACATAATTGCATAAGTTCTCTTCATTTTATGTTTTTTTTTTATGTAATGAATAAAAAAGTAAAAATAATTCCCTTTACATTTTAATTGTTTGCAAAATATCAAAGCAAATGAGGATTGTTTCTTTCAATACAATTATATATATAATATATATATATATATATATATATGTTTAATTAAATAAAACCGACATGGAAATCCTTTAGTCTTTCTTTTGATATTTTTCTTTTGTTCTAAAAAATTACTGATTTTGCTTTTCCAATGGAATACAGGAAATTCCCAATTGCTCTTTTAATGGTTTTATTTGCTATATAATGGGTAATTTCCGATTGGGAATTTTATTCTATCCGAAAATAAAAATCAGTCCTTGGTAGAAAAAATTATAACCCATTTTGTAACCCGGGTTAAACTGTTTGAATCAGAACGAAATGAGTTTGTAAAGCCAGTTATAAAATAAAAAAATACAAATACAAAATTCAAAATTAGTCTTTTCTACTCGCTATATCTTCCCCTTTCTCTCTCTTTCTTTACTTTTCTTCTGCAAATATTGGTTAAATAGTATTACTGTCTGTGGTATTATCCTTTTTTGTTCAGAATGAATTGTTCCAATCGTTTTATTCTTTCGTTTCTTTATTACCTTCTACTATTAATAAACACAGAAAGAGAGAGAAAGTGAGATGGAGAGAGAGAGAGGGTGGAGAGTGAAAGAGACATACAGAATAAGAACGAGGATAAAACAGTTAGAAAGGGTGAAAGTGATAGATAGAAACTTTGTAAGATATGAGTCGCTTGATGAGTAAATTTTAAATTGAGGCTAATTAGAACAACAATTTTTTTTTCAAACATAGCTCAATGCGAATACGAAAAATATTTTGTGTGATTAAAATATAAAAATATATAAGGAAAAAGCCATAAGGAAACTAACGTTGATTAACTCAACTAGTATAATAATAGATAGATATACAAAATGTATCTGAAATGTAACAGGACTGGTATCACAAAAATTTCTTTCACTTCCAACCAACAAATTACAATTTTTTAACTAACCAGTCATTGCTCATCAAGGCCAAACAACCACTCGAGGACAAGAGTTAATGCGTTTGTGTCAGGTAGATGATGAGACAATGGTTGGATCGGAGCAAAATTTTACTATTTAAGAGGATGGTGAGACAAGGCAAAAACCTTCTGTGCTCGATACATATCGAGCACTGTTAAAGTAAATACTGAAAATTGATACATAAAAAATTATATCTCCTTATAAAATTTCATGTAGCTACATGAAATACTAATATATATATATATATATATATATATATATATATATATATATATATATATATATATATATATATATATATATAAGCAAAGCGTACACGTCCGTGTGTTTAAGCACTCTTTGATCTCGGAACGTTTGAACTCCGCCTCTTTTCTTTAAATGTATCTTAATGTGGTGATTTCTGTTGGCTTAGTGCATTAGGTTGTATGCTCGTGATTCTTGTCTGAATCTACAAATTACGTTCGAACCTGTCTGCCTGCCTGAAACCACCAATTCCTGCACTGATGAGGACGTAAGTCGGAAACGACGTCGTCTGTAGGTAAAATACACTTAAATATTTAATAAAAGTATTCATAGTATATATATATATATATATATATATATATATATATATATATATATATATATATATATATACTATGAATATCTATAATTATTCAGTGTTTCTTATATATTTAGAGTATTCAATATTTTGTGTAGAGTGTACATATAAGCGTGAGTATATTATATATACTTTACCATGTTGTAGTTTCGTATGAATATAATAAAACACTTAAAATAAATTATAAGAATTCAGAACAAACTGCGACTGAGCATCAGAATGAATAACATGTCATGTTTGGTGAGAAACATTAATACAGTAGGTATTGATATACGTTTTGAATTCTATGAGATGTTATTTAATCATCGACTGAAAAAATTCAAATTATAAATGCGTATTGCGCATTCTAAAGCAGAAATCAAACAATGACAGATACAGAGAAAAAAAGAAATACTGAAAATATAAACTGTAACCAATTATATTTATCTTTAAATATGATATACCAATAACTATTAACATCTGAGTTATTTTATTTATAATCTGCATTGATAAGGCTCTCGAAGCATATATTAATACCTATATAGTAAATAATTCTAACAAATTATGACATTATATATATATATATATATATATATATATATATATATATATATATAAACTGTGTTTCTCGCTTTATTGCAGATCATAATATTGTTAATAACTTCAATAATATAAATCGCACAAGGTTGATGTTTTGCACACTGAAAGAGTGCTCCTAAGTAGGTAAGATACAAAAATATTTTGCAAATCTATACTATATTTCTAAAGTTACAGACATGTATGCATTTGTTAGCCACTTTCACTGTTTCTCGCTTTATTGCAGGTTTGTAAAAATGCCCCCAAATCGACGTTTGACTGCTACTGAAAGGAAAAGAGTTGTAGCTGGCCTTGCAGAAGGACTGACACTTCTGGATTTAGCCAAGGAATTGGGAAGGGATAAGAGAACCTTGGTTTCTTTTGTGGAGAAGCCCAACACTGCACCAAGGAAAGATAAGGGTACAAGAATGAGCATTTCCCCTCGCGATATGCGAAACATACGCAGACAGATCATTAGGAAACCAAATGGCACTAGTGCCTCAATTTTTGGTAAAGCTGGCGTTGTTCTTATGGCAAGGAAGACCAGATGCAGTGTCTTGAATGAGATGGCCAGGAACGTGAATCCCATTTCCAGGCCTCCCTTGAACAAAACCCATAAGGGAAAACGCATTGCGTGGGCAGAAAAATACATGAAAACGGACTTTCAACAGGTTCTATTCACAGATAAAGCTAGAGCAACACTTGATGGTCCGGATGGATGAGCTAAAGTTTGGAGTCCTACCGGAGCTGCTATCTCACATCGCATTCGTCGCCAACAAGGTGGCGGGGGAGTTATGTTTTGGGCGGGTATCATAGGTGATAAATTAATTGGACCTTTCCGAGTGCCAGAGGGTGTGAAACTCACAAGCCAAGCATACATATCGTTCTTAGATGAGCATTTGTCACCTTGGCTGGACGACTTGTCTTTACTTCGTCTACGTCAACTGATTTTTATGCACGACAATGCTCCATCTCATGCAGCAAGGGCTACGACTACCTTCCTCGCATCTCTGAGCATCAAGGGAGAGTCTCATGACTTGACCCCCTTGTTCTCCTGACTAAAACCCGATTGAGCAGCTCTGGTCAATTTTTAAAAAGGAAGGTTTATGAAGGAGGACAACAATTTACATCAAAAGATGCCCTCTGGAATAAAATGGTTGATGTTGCTAGTAGCATAACATTTTCCCAAATACACAGATTGACTTCATCTGTTGATGGGAGACTGCAGAGGGTAATTTCAAGAAATGGGAGATTTGTTGATAAATGATTCAATGTTGTGGTGCATATCTGGTGATTTCTTCTTTACATTTCATTCATGTTGTAACTTATGATTTAAATGATTACAATAATTAACCCTGCTAAGTCAATTTTGTTTATCAGCTATGGACTGTATTTTAACAAACCTGCAATAAAGCAAGAAACAGTAAAAATGGCTAACAAATACATAAATGTCTATAACTTTAGAAATATAGTATAGACTTGCAAAATATTTTGGTATCCTACTTACTTAGGAGCACTCTTTCAGTGTGCAAAATGTCAAACTTGTGCGATTTATATTATTGAAGTTATTAACAATATTATGATCTACAATAAAGTGAGAAACACAGTTTATATATATATGTGTGTGTGTGTGTTTGTGTGTATATATATATAAAAGAATATATATATATATATATATATATATATATATATATATATATATATATTTAAGACGTATTTCATTCATTAAATATGACGGACAACCTGTATCCGCATATTTCCCTTTTGATCTGTCATAAGTTCTTTATTAGTTTTCTTGATTCGAGCTGGAACTGGCAGATGGATCTGAAAGTACTCGGGCCCAAAACGAGTACAGCAAATACATCAGCCAGTTCCAGATCGAGAACCGAAAACTAATAAGGAACTTGAATTGTATAAAAAAGACACACGTTGTCCGTCATATTTAATGAAATATATATATATATATATATATATATATATATATATAAGATAATTTCCTAAACTACTGAACTAATCATTATGAATTTCGGAATATATATTCAAAGCAACACGGTGAATAACATTGGCATATTATTTATTTGTAAATGTTAACATTTAGGGGGTGGATATATATAAAGTGTTTTTGTTTTTATGAACCGATCATTATATATATATGTGTATATATATATATATATATATATATATATATATATATAATATTTTTGTAATAAATATTTTTCTATTATTATCCACATGCATATATGTTTCGTCTTTTATGACTTATAAGTGTGGCTAATTATGACTATACCACCGGTTGTAGGGTTTTTGCACCGGACTAAAGTCACCTTTGACTTCCATTTGACGTCCTATCTTGCACAGCCACTGATATAACCATACGACAGAGAAAGGAAATATTTCTATTTTAAGTTTCTGATAAGGAGAGTGAACATAGCAATATTGTTTTAGTTAGAAGCTTTTCAAATTTTCCTTACATGGTACTCTACCTATAACGGAAGAAATGTAAAGAGAGATGTGTAAATTATATAAAGATTTATATAGTTTATTTAGAACTTGTTTAGAGAAATCTTGCTTGATACTATCTATACAATGTTATCCAAACTTGCAAAGAGAATGGAAAGTTCAATATTTCGTATATGATAAAATATAGCTTAATATATGAGAGTTAATCGATTTAAAATGAGATTTAAATCAAGTTTAAGAAGTAATAATTTACAAAGTCTGTTTTTCATGCTCGTTTCGAAACCATCTGTATTTAGTAGACTGGAACAAGGCAAAGACATAAGATGAAAGGATTCACATTTATCCATACAATTACATAAAGCCTGTCTTTTCTCAGAGAATTACATAAAGACATCCATACAAGCAGAAGAAACAAAAATTTAAGCATTTTCAAAGGAGCCCCAGTCGCATATAGTCTTTCCTTTAAAAAAAATTACGGTCGAAATCGAGAATGTTGACGTCTACATGAGGCCGCTTCTGTAGTGAAGAGCTCTAATCTAAGGGGAGTTACTGCATTGGTTATTTAGTTTACTCTTAGATTTCTTAAAACCCCTTAAGCAGAATGTCTTACCCTGCCAGACAAAAAGGAGGCCTTTCAACTCTCCCCCTGCTATACCATCTGGTAAATTAGGAAAACTGTTATTTCATGTCGCTTTGCTAACGTAGACAGTATCAACACATCAATAAACTGTGACGATACAAGTCAAAACCATCGCAATAATAACTCTAAATCAGCAAACAGCTAAAACAACTCTTAATATGTACACACGTACTTCTGCCAACCATCTTACCCTCATGTGTAGCAAATGTATGAACATTTTTCCAATGCATCCCTTCTCTTCTCTTTCACTCAATAAATTGTTGTTATCTTTACAACTTCTGTTAATCTTATTTCTTCCATGGTTGTGTCACTTGTAAGCATTGGGTACACAAGACGTGCAGTGACATTACTGGAAGGTTGAGAGACGGTAATGTGTGCAAGAAATGTAAAACAATGGAGATGGAATAGAACTATAATGTAGAGAAAGTATATTTAATGGCGAAGATATTGAGGTTGTTCAAAAGTGTTGTTATCTTAATGATACCATTGGTGCACAGGAAGGGGCAAGTGCTAGTGTGACTGGAAAAGTCAAAATTGGATAAAGTAAGTTAAGGGAACTTTTGCCATTACTAACCAGCAGAGCGTTACCATCCATTGTCGACCAAGGGAAGAGTCTATCAGGCATCTGTACTCAGTGTGATAATGTATGGAAGTAAAATCTGGTTAGTGAGGGTTGAGAAAATGGGTTACATGAAGAGAAATGATATGAGAATGATCAGATGAATGTATAATGTGAGTCTAAAAGACAGGCTTAGATCTGATGACCTTAGAGAGATGATAACCTAGAGAGATGTCTGCAGAAGAGGAGACTTTGATGGTATGACCTTGTTGAAAAAAATAGACAGGAGTTCTTGGGTTAATAGATGTAAAACAGTTGAGGTAGCAGTGTCTGTTGACGGGGAAATGCCAAGCAAAACACAGGAGGAAGTGATAAGGGTTGATTAGAGGGAAAGAGGGATAAATAAAGACCTGGGCAAAGATAGGTTAGTTTGAGAGTCAATTTCTAAAAGCCATCCAACTCATGCCAGCATGTAAAATAGGCGTTAAATCGATGATGATGATGATGATGATGATGATGATGATTATGATTGTTGTTGTTGTTGTTGTTGTTGTTGTTGTAGTAGTAGTAGTAGTAGTAGTAGTAGTAGTAGTAGTAGTAGTAGTATTATTATTATTATTATTATTATTATTATTATTATTATTATTATTATTATTATTATTATTATTATGCATGCCTGTTTTCAATTATTAATTCCTTGTGAACTGGGAACCGTGGTGCATTGGACATCTGGCCATAGTACATTCGTACCATCGATCTCACACTATGAATGTTTCAGTGCAGAAATTGCAATCTTTTCTCGACATACGCTGAAAAGAAATCTATGATCAATTGACAATTAAAAATAGTTTTGTCTTTTTAGTAACCCTGTATTTTATGTTCCATTTCATTTAAGTGTTTTTATGTATGATTCAAATATAAAGATGCCAAAAACATTCAGCATCCAATTAAAAAAAACGGTTATAATTAGCGCGTGTCGTATTGGATTAGATCAATCGATATTGATCGAAGCAACTACTTGTAAAGTTTTCTTTCATTTAAAACGACATCCAATCTTAATTGGCAAAATGTTGCCGACAGCTCCGGACAAAAAGATATTTCGATCGGAGTTATTTGAAGCCCTTAAATAAATAACCAACTTTATCAATAACATTCTGGCTGCAAAAAGGAAGGGAAATGTTTTAAATGATTGCATAATGCAAGGCCCATTTTTGTTTGGGGGTTTTCATTAATATCATATGTGTTCCCCCAAAGGACGGATGCTTTTTTATTTATTTAAATCCTTGCCAAAATACGATATTCTATAGATGGAATGAATTGCTGTTAATTCTCTATTTACCAAATTAAATGGCCAGATTAAGGATCAATATTGAAATACACAGAAACAAACAAAGACTAGGAGAATACCCGTTCCAAAATCAATTCCCAAACAGATCAGTTTTTGCATCACTTTTATATCATCTTACGAAGATTAAAATGAACGTACAATGCTACTAAACCTTATGTCTAGAATTCTTAATGCAATGTTGTTCAACATCCATTATATGATTTTGATTCTAGAAAATGTCTAAAATTTAAGGTTTCAGCTCATCTCGTTGGTAGACGACAAGCAGCAGTAATTCATTTCCTCTCCTCTTATCTTTTGTTGTAGACGTATTCTTTTTACTTAGAGCTCTCGTAAACGTTATTAAAAAAAGAACAGCACAAATTAACTTGAGTTTGAACAATCTTTTGAGGGTTTTATTTTTTGTGACAACATACATGTATACACATATAATAATCCTGACCTATTTTTCATGGGGTGGGAGCAGCTATCCAAAAATGAAATCGCTCTCTGTGCTGATTCATTGAAAAGAGAAAGTATGAACTGCCCATTTGCAGCATCACACTAGCGACTTCCTGTTTGTAATGTAACTGCTGGAAGACATAGCCCTTACTGAATTTCTAATGGGAAATTCCACTCTACACGGATATTTCCTATTATAACCTTATTCTTACACATTCCCATCTAAATATTACAGATGTTGTCTATTCTTTAGTATTGTTCTAGTGGTTATTTAATCTTAGGAAATAGAAAGGGGTTCTGCTGCCCACCCACCATCTTGTATTTCACTTATGATTTGCAGCTGTTTTCAAAGAAAGGATAAGAAGATAGCTCAAACGTACATTGTTGGGTGGTCATGTTTAAGGCGTGACTCGATGATGTGGTCTACTGTCTGTTCAGAGAGACCACAGTTGCAAACAGCCGAGTCCCTAAGTCCCCATCCTTTCATGGTCGCGGTGAAACGGCCGACACCTGTCCTGAGGTGGTTGAGCATTGTCCACTGCCGGCGAGGGAAGTCCATGCCTGGTAGAGTATACGGGTCCTCCACAAATCTGTGCAACCTTGATTTATCTGCTGCCTACCATTCCTCCGTCCAGCAACGTTTCAGTGGAGGAGATAAAGTCAGCCTTTTCGTGGCCTCCTCCATAAGTACCTGCTCACAACAGTGAAACTAATGACTTTAGACCGCTTCCAGCGACCCTAGCGTCCTTACTATAATGAAGAAAGGGTTAACCATTAGAGGGGTGCTGCTGTTCTTGCTTTTTATTATCTTTTACCTGATTGAGGGTTATCTTTTGGTTTTCTGTTCTATGGAAATCAACCCTTATTGGATTATTTAAAGCTGAAAACCAATACTCATTTTAAAGAATTTGTTATATTCTAGTAATTAAAAGCGAGCTGGGGCAAATTCTGCATTTATACTTTTTCCAACAGTATTAGTGTACAAATAATCGCATGATTGATGCTTGTTGATAAGTCTCTCCATGTCAAGGTTGACAACATAAGTTATCTAACTTTTACATGACAATGAATCTTGGGTTTCCTTAGGTAAAATAGCAACGGTATGCCAAGAGTGACAGACAAATGTCAACGTTTTTATCGTTACTATCGAGTTGTTGATCCAGGTCTGAAACGTCATTGATCGCCATAGATGTTCGACAGAGACGACCATAAAACGACAAATACTGACGTTAATAACTCCTGAACTGCATTAGCTGGGTTGCAGTCTTAATACAGCTGGTGGCACGACCTGTTCACCATGTGTGACTATGCCAGGACTGAAAACTTGCTTTTTGTTCTCTTTTCTATGGAAAATGAACAAATCTACCCTTTTTTGAGTTATTTAAAGTCGGAAAACATTACTTCTTTTTAATGATTTATTTTATAAGATACTGAAGCTAGTGTGATTGCAATAATTAGGAGTTGATGGAAAAGTTCAGGGAACTTCTGCCATTACTAACGAGCAGAGCGTTACAACTGTCGACCAAAGGAAGAGTCTATCAGGCATGTGTACGCAGTGTGAGGTATTAAAGTGAAACCTGGCCAGTGAAGGTTTAGGACATGCATTGCATAGAAATTATTAATAAGAGAATGATATGATGAATGTGTAATGCTAGTCTTTAAGACAGGTTTAGTTCAAATCACATCAGAGAAAGATAAAATCTGGACAGTATATGGAGGTGTGTACAGAACAGGAGACTTTGATGTTATGCCCACGTTAAAAAGAATGAATTAAAGTTGTTGGGTTAGTGGATGTATAAGAGTTGACGTGGCAAATTCAGTTCACAAGGAAAGGTCAATTAAAACATAGGAGTAAGTGATAACATTTGACCTGAGGGAAAAAGGAATAAATAAAGACCTGGCCAGAGATAGGTTACTTTTAAAGTCAATTTCTAAAAGCTGTCTAATGCATGCCAGCATATAAAACGATGTTAAACCGAATATGATGATGATTTATTTAACACTAGTTGTTATTGTTGTGGTGGCAACCACTCATTTGCATATACGAATAACGTTACACTATAAATGGCAAGCCTAGGTTGGCCTTAGTGTGTGTTACCTAAATGCCACCGGAAGTGACGCCGAAGAGCGTACATGTCCTCCCACCAAGACTCTCTGACTCGACACCTTCATTTGTACATACTGTAACTATACCTTTTCTTTAATACACTTATTATTGCATTCTCCTTGTTGTTTGCGTCTTCATTGTATTCCTCACTAATTATTGTTCAACCTTGCAACCACAACAGTTAGCGACGAGATATGAAGCGTCAAATATAACAGTTTGACGAAGAACTATTAAAAAAAAAAAAAGTACAATGCAAAGTGTTGACGAGCAAACGGATTTTCGCTAAAGAAAAGTTTCAACTTAAGTGAAAAAAAACAAACTCGAACGTGGCAAAAGCGACAATTTACGCCGTTTTCTGGGAATCCGACTTGCAAACGAATGTAAAAGTGAATTTTTGTTTTGTCGCTAAACGACAAATCTGTTTTGTATTACTAAAGGACCAACTTGCAAACGAAAAGCGGATTTTGTTCTGTCGCAAAACAACAGGTCAGACTCGTATTACGAAAAGCAAGGAAGTAACCTACGAAAAAAAGTTCACCAGTGGATTCTAATTACTGCTCCCCGTTAGCAAAACAACAACTAAAGGAATCTTTTAATTAATAATTTGTTTGGCGGCGGTATTAAAAGGAAATACCATAGCTAGAAATTAAAGCGCAAGGAAAATATTTTTTTTTTAAAGTTGTCACTGGATAACGGATAATACAGTAAAACGTCACGAAAAAAAAAAAAAAAGAAAAAAAAAAGGGTAATCTCAATTTAAGAGTATTTTAATTACTAAAATACTAGAAAAAAAAAACTCCAAAGAACTAAATGTACTGCATACATTTTTTTCAATTGTGACTCGAAAAAAAAAAAAAAAAAAAAAAAAAAATGGAAGACTTATCAAAAATGTTCATGCAATTTTTACAGGCACAAGCTGACCGCGAGGAAAGACAAAATCAGGCACAAGCTGACCGCGAGGAAAGACAAAATGAACGTTTTGCTAAAACACTGGAACTACTAAAGAGTAATCGAGAAAATGTCGACAGTGTTAATTTCTCCCATACAACTATCTTTAATAGTATGGACACATTTAATTATGTGTCGGAGGAAGGAAAGACTTTTGAAGCATACTATACAAGATACGAGGATGTCTTTCAACTGGACTGCAAAAATTGGCCAAATAGAGAGAAAGTGAGCCTCTTACTCAGGAAATTGGGTACATCAGAACACAGCAAATTCATAGATTACATATTACCTAAAAAAACTGCGGAATTAGAGTTCATGGAAGCTGTGAAATTACTAAAAGAATTATTTAATCCAAATATATCTCTTTTTCATAAAAGATGGCTGTGCATGAATCTAAGAAAGATGGACAACCAAGATTATTTGACATACGCATCAGTTGTCAATAAAAACTGCGATAATTTTAAGCTTGCAGAACTAACGGTAGAAGATTTTAAATGTCTAATCTTCGCACAAGGGTTAGTTTCCACGAAAAATGCAGAAATACGCAGACGAGTGTTGTCTAAGCTAGAATCTGAGCAAGATTTAGCCCTCCAGAAACTAGCAGAGGACTGTGAAAGGGCCATTACACTAAAAAAGGATTTAAAAAATATAGAAGAATCCGGAGTGGCATATGTAAGAAAAGTTAGAAAACCATACACACCAACCAAGAACTTTACAAAGAAAAGCAATCGAAATGGAACGGGATATTACAATCCTAATAACCATAAATATAGGACAGAATATAACAAGCCTCTTCCTAGATATAACTGTAAGAGATGTGCAGAAAAGCATTGGGAATCAGATTGTCCTTATAAAAAGAAAAAAATGCTACATTTGTAAGAAGGTGGGACACAAAAGCGATTGCTGCCGATATAAAGATTACACCAGAAAGAGAGTACAGCAAACAAAATCAAATACAAAATTAGACAAAGATCGGCGAAAATACGTAAAAGTGGAAATATTTAAAACACCAATAAAGTTACAACTCGACTCCGGCTCCGATATTTCTATTATAAACCTGAATACATGGAAAAAGTTGGGTAAAAAACCAACCATGATGAAAACGAGTAAATCAGCCCGGACAGTAACTGGTGGTGGTATAAAATTTGCAGGAGAAGTTGTCCTTCCGATAAAATTAAAAGGGATTACGAAGAAATTAAAAATATTCGTACTGAAAAATAGTGAAAATCTGTTTGGAATAGATTTAATTGAGAAATTTGGACTATGGGATAAGCCAATCAATACATTCTGTAAAAAAATAGAATGTTCTTCTCCAACAACAGTAAATATAAAAGACGATTTAAAAGAATTATTTCCTGAAGCATTCACGACTAACTTAGGTCGCTGTAATAAATTCAAGGCCTCGTTTGAACTTAAAGAAAACGCCAGCCCAATTTTTAGAAAAAAGCGAAACGTTCCGTTCGCTGGGTTGGAAAAGATTAATAAAGAATTAGATAGATTGGAACAGACAGGAATTCTATCAAAAATAGAACACAGCGAGTGGGCAGCCCCCACGGTATACGTAAAGAAAAAGAATGACGAAGTTAGAGTGTGCGCAGATTTTTCGACCGGGGTCAACTCCCTATTAAAAGATCACCATTACCCTCTACCAAGCCCAGAGGAAATATTCACGAAGTTAAATGGTGGTAATATCTTCTCCAAGATAGACTTGAGCGATGCATATTTGCAAATACCGGTCGAGGAAAATTGCTCAAAAATACTATGCATCAATACGCATAAGGGATTATACAAATACAACCGATTGCCCTTTGGCATCAAAGTAGCGCCTGCCATTTTTCAGCAAGCGATGGACACCATGCTAAGTGGTATTGAGTGCGCATGTGCATACCTGGACGACATTGTTGTCAGGAGCAAATCCCTACAAGAACATAAGTAACATTTGAAACAAGTATTTACTCGAATACAAGAATTCGGCTTTAAAGTAAAAGAAAGTAAATGTGACTTTTGTATGAGCGAGATTAAGTATCTTGGACACATAATAAACAAACATGGACGACGTCCAGACCCAGACAGATCTGCGGCAATAAAAAATATGCCAGCACCTGATAACGTAACAACCTTGCAGAGTTTCTTGGGACTCGCAAATTATTATCAATCTTTTATTGAAGGAATGCATAACTTGCGAGCCCCCTTAAATAATCTGCTTAAAAAGGATACACCTTGGAACTGGACGCAAGAATGTCAAACCGCTTTTGACAAAATAAAGAGCGCACTAACATCCGAATTATTCTTAACGCACTTTGACACAAAATTAAAAATAGTCGTCGCTAGTGACGCTAGTTCCTACGGCTTAGGAGCATGCATTCAACATATTATGCCGGATAGGTCTAGAAAACCAATAGCGCACGCTTCGAGAACGCTGATACCAGCCGAGAGGGCATATTCACAAATCGAAAAAGAAGCATTGAGCATAATCTTTTCCGTGACTAAATTTCACCGATATTTATATGGTAGACAATTCTTACTTGAAACCGACCATAAACCGTTAGTCACGATCTATGGATCAAAAAAGGGATTGCCGGTATACACTGCAAATAGATTGCTGCGCTGGGGTACAATCTTACTTAATTACGATTTCCAGCTACAACATCTAGCATCAAAAAAGATTTGCCATGCGGATGGACTGTCAAGACTGATACCACAGAAACACAATCTGGAAGAATCAGTCATTGCAGCAATTCGGACAAATGTTGAAGTAAAAAATATGGTAGCAAACATCATTAAGGAACTACCCGTAACTTTGTCGGACATTAAAAGGGAAGCCGAGAAAGACGAATACATAAAGGACATAAAAGAGAAAATTATAACGGACACAAAGGTGCAGGAAGTTTTCTCCATGTGTAACGATGTGTTACTGTACAGTGAGAAGAGTGGTAATACCCAAAACATTGCAGAATAGGATGTTAAGAGATTTCTATACGGGACATCCGGGGATAAATCAAATGAAGTCGTTAATGAGAAGCTACGTGTACTGGCGTAACATGGACACTGACATAGCAGGAACAATAAATAAATGTAAAGGATGCCAGTTAGCAGCAAAATCCCCACCTATAGTACACAAACCTTGGCCGAAAACCGACCAACCATGGTCGAGAATCCACATGGACTTCGCTGGTCCAGTAGGAGAAAACTATTATTTAATTGTAGTGGATAGTTACACAAAATGGCCGGAGGTAATGCGTTGCAGGAATCCAACAACGAACAACTCAATAGGGTTCCTACACGAGTTGTTTGCAAGATTCGGTGTACCAGACACACTGGTCACTGACAACGGAACGCAGTTCACATCCGCAGAGTTTAAGGAATTTTGCGACACGTTCCGAGTGAAGCACATCACGACTCCGCCGTATCATCCAAGGTCGAACGGCCTTGCGGAAAGGTTCGTGGACACGCTAAAACGAGCGTTAAAGAAATCCATTGGAACACCAACAGAAAAAGCTTTGCAACAATTCTTGCAAGTTTATAGGATCACACCACATCCTAGTACACCATCAAACATATCACCAGCTGATCTAATGTTTGCCAGAAAGGTCAAATCAGCGTTTGATAAACTGTTGCCAAGACAGGCAATTATCTGAAACACTACACACACGAGAAGAAAGAAATATAACTCGGGAGATCGAGTATATTTTAAGTGCTACAAGAATAACACATCTTACTGGGAATGTGGAGTAGTGGATAAACGCATTGGTGATTGTACATATATGATTAAAGGTCCACAGAGTATACATAAAAGGCACCTAAATCAGATAAAAAAACGTCATATCCAAGATGATGATTATACGACAACAGTCGAAGCGGAGGAAACCATAGATATCATATACGAATCCTTTAATTTGGAACCGCCTCAATATACACCTGAACCCCGAAGATCAGGTAGGAAAAGAAAATTTAATGAACCATTGATGGTAAACCCAAAAAGAAAAAGATATTGAAATCTGTGTGACTTCAAATCTTGGGAGGGGGGTGTTGTGGTGGCAACCACTCATTTGCATATACGAATAACGTTACACTATAAATGGCAAGCCTAGGTTGGCCTTAGTGTGAGTTACCTAAATGCCACCGGAAGTGACGCCGAAGAGCGTACATGTCCTCCCACCAAGACTCTCTGACTCGACACCTTCATTTGTACATACTGTAACTATACCTTTTCTTTAATACACTTATTATTGCATTCTCCTTGTTGTTTGCGTCTTCATTGTATTCCTCACTAATTATTGTTCAACCTTGCAACCACAACAGTTATCTTGCCCATAGCTTGACGAGGAAGGGAATTCTGCATGTGTATATTTTTTATTGGTGCATACATTATCGTCTAATTAATGCTTGTTGACAAGTCACATCGAACTAAAGTTCACATGATCGCTCTAACTGTTACGTGAAAATTAATGTTGGTTTTACTCTCATAATCTTCTTCTTTGTGTGTCTTTGAAGGATGAGGTCATACAACTGTCTTCCATGTCTTTATACCGTCTTTTACATTATAGTACTGTGCAAGATCTTTCAAGTTGCACTGGTTGGGCAGTAAAAGGCAGTATAGCATCGTATAGTCCTCTTTTCTACACTCGCAGATGGTTGGGTCTGTTTTCTAGCCCCATCTGGCCGCATTCTCAGGCGGTTGTGTGTTTTCCAGTGAATGCAGGCTACTTCTGAGCCGAGAAGAAATTCTTCAAAATGATGGATTTCCCATGTCAGTAAGGGGGCATTCTGTAGCAGTTGCAGGCTAGTCTTTTCCTGAGACACGTGAAGAGGCTAGAGGAAGCTCCATCATATGAGTCTTATGTAATTATAGCAACTTTATGCCAAGAGTAGCCAACAAATGTCAATGATTCACAGGAATGGCAAGAAAAATCAAGCAAGGAAAGTGAAAGAGAATATTGTAATAAAACACCAGTGTCTCTCAACAAATCATTAAATCTAGCAAGCAAACAGTAGACAATCTATATTATAACTGGGGAAGGATAAGAAATTTTTGAAATATTATTTCTATGTTTTTTTTTAGAAATCACGTTTTGATTTCTTTCAAAATAGGTGATCGCAATTTTGTTTGTTGCGTTATAGTGGATAACACATGGTGGTCGGAAAAAAGATAAAAAGAAAGTAATAATAAGAAAATTGATGTTTATATATATATATATATATATATATATATATATATATATATATATATACACCGAAGTGTTGGAATGAGCTGCTGTTCCAAGCATCGAGTCTCGTATAAAGAAAACACAGATTTGGTTGGGCGTGTCATCTTATTTGTCTTATTGATGACAAACTGCCCTAGCAGGTGATTTATGGCGAACTAACTAGGAATACTCGCAAACAGCATACACTTGGTAAGTGATTAAAAGATTGTCTCAAAGACGATTTGAAATGATTTGGAATTGATGTTGGATGATCGGAAGGGGTGGCTGTATATAGGACAAAGTGGAGGAAAGCGCTTTTTCAAGGCATCAAGATTTAAAAAAAAATAGGATGAAACATCAGCAGCAGAAGAGAGCAGCGAGGAAGAGATGGGATGTGACACCTCCAGCGGAAACATTGAATACCTAACATGCCAAGCGTGCAACTTGGTACGTATGTCATGTGCAGGTTTGTTAAATCACAACGGGTGTATGTTTTGAAAAATCAAGCACGGACAAGAGGTGGCTTCATTTATGGCAGCCTCCCCTCAGATCATCACAACACCTGCCCATCTGTGGTAGGGTCAGTGAAAGTCTCACAGGCTTGAAGAGCCACATCCATACCTCTCACTGAGAACTTTAACACTAATATCACATCGATATGGCAAAAGTAGTTGTATTTGAAATCGAATTTACAGCCACAATATATATATATATATATATATATATATATATATATATATATATATATATGATTAAGAATATTGAGTTTACGTATATATATATGTATATATATATATATATATATAGTATGTTGGATCCGTGAAGTAAGTAGGACGGCTCAGTGCATATACAGAGTAAACGAGTGGTCACACGAGTGATAAGTGAGCCTTACGCATCTAAAGAACCCAGCTTGGGTGAAAAATAATAGTGCAAATGCTCAAATATATATATATATATGTATATATATATATATATATATATATATATATATATATATATATTAATTCTCACAGATACAGTTTAAATGAATAAATAGAAATATGCATTGAATAATGAACAAGAAAATATAACTAATTTTATTGATGATGATTGGAGCTGCATGCAATGATTATTGTTAGATTACTTGGGCATCTAAGCCAGAAAAGAGAGAGATATCTGGTTTGTAAACTCGCCCCTGGGAGGAATGTTATGTATTTCTGATTTACAGAAATATGAGAGTGCATATTCGATATGGTTCAAGAGAGATAACTCCTCATTATTTTAAACCAACAAATTGAATAGTATGAAAAAACAGGTTTTGTTTCTGACTATTGAAAGGATGGAATTGCAACAAATTGATCGCTAAGTGTTCATGAACCGTTTCTGTTTTCATATCAAATTGGCTTGTCATGCGTTTTAAGTTGCCTTTAGTTTTTGCCTTCAATAGCTCATCATATATGCTTAAATAAAACCTGAATGCTTGATAAAACAACGATTGCTAGAAATTCATGACTAAAACCTACTGGACAAGGTAGGCATAGACTTGTTTATGTGTTCCAAATATGGTCGGACTGCAGACAGGATTGTGAATTTTATCAATGATTTTATGGGAAAGTAGGATTTAATTCCGGTCAGATGATTTTATATAATTCACAAGCATTTCACCCATTTTAAAGAAGGATTCAATATGCAACTTTGATTAAACTTATTTCAAAGTATCAGTATTTTTAGGGGAAGACTTACTTTGTCAGTCAACCTTGTAGCCCCTTCTTTTCTGATTGGGCTCTTGAAGAGCTTACTTTTTGGCTAGCCTGTTTGGAGTTCAGGCGATTGAACACTGGTGCTGTGGTATCTTTGAGGCTTGGTTTATTATGAAGTCATTCTACCTTCCTCTCACTTTTTTATTATTATATAACAATGTTATTAATATCAAGTATAAGAAAACCAGCTTCTATAAATTCACACAACAGACTCCTTACTATTTTCCATAGTAACATCAGAGGTCTCAGGTCAAACTTTCCAGATGTTCAGATCTTTTTTATATTCTTGCTCTTTGTGAGACTAATCTAGATGCTACTGTGGATAGCAATGATCTACATGCGGATGGTTATTTGCCTGTTGTCCGCATAGAATCTTCCACACATTTACATGGTGGTGCTCTTTTTCTTCGCAGGGATCTCTCTATTGCCCATGTCCCCAGTTTTCAATTCGATTATTTTATCTGTCTGACGTTGTTTTTGCTGCACTTAACTTACTATTTGTTCATTCTGACAATGACTGCTCTGTTGTTGATGCTGTACACACCATTATTGATAATACATTGCAGCCTCATCCATAAACCTCCATCTTTTTTTTGGTGACTCCAATGCTCATTATTCTGTCTATTTCCTTCACTCTAATCACACAGATCTAGCTGGTAAAACCCCTATTAGTTTTTCTCTGGTTCATAACTTCAGGTTGACCCCATCCCCCACATGTTTACTTCATCTATCATCCTTACTCAATCTTTTTCTCACATCGGTTCCTGACTCATGTTTTACTTATTCTCCTCCTCCTTGTTGTTGTTGGTAGTTGATTTTTCTGTCAAGTTTTCTATTTATCATCCCTTCCATAGGAAGCCGTTTAACTGCAAGACGGTTGATTGGAGAAAGAAAGACCAAAAAGTTTCAAACACGATTACATAATTTTGATTCTATAAATGTCTAATATTTAAAGCTTAAGCTTAAGTGGTCTTGAGAAGAAATGTAACTTCAGGAAATCTTGCCTAATTAGTGTCTAAATACTATCAACAAAACTTAATACCAATCTGAAATATTTGAATTTTTAAATGGGAGGTTGTACCCATATTATGCTACTTAAAAACCTTTTAAAATACTTCAAAGAAACTAAAATTTGGGGAATATTTACTAATTGATGTCTTATACCTATTGTCCAAATTTCACAAAAATCGGAGCTAGTTAAATTTTCACAAAGGGCTTCCACCCCTATTTTCTTCCTTTTTGATGAAACAAAATTAAAATAAACTACCCTTACGCTTAGCAGCTGTGTTTCAAAATTCATGATGTAAACACAAATATATAAATATATACACATACATAACTTTATATATATATATATATATATATATATATATATATATATATATATATGTATATATATATCCGCTACCATATTTACTCGTCCCCTAACTGAACATTGCCCTGTCTTCTCCTCTGTAATTTCGAATTTTCCCTCCAACCTCTTGCATATTTCTGTATAAAATACTCTGTTTTTTTT
>OY744530.1:48524083-48764083 GCA_963556195.1 Sepiola atlantica | reverse complement strand
ATCATTGTATCTTCCTCAAATGTCAAGATCTTTGCACCTGGATATAACAGACTTTGTGCAACGACTCCAGCGACCGCATTCCGATGGGTGATTTATGGCTTACTTGATCATGTATTATTCCTAAATGATTTACTAATAAAGTCTTCGAAATGAAATTGTCAGCTTAGAAGTTCAAAATTTGGCAAGTCTTCTACTTTACGAAATTGTAAATTTACCAATTTCTAAAAGTTCTAGTTAGCTGTTTACCCTCTATAGAAAGAAACGAATACAAACTCAGCAAATAATACAATGATGGAATATCAATCTTGAATGTGTCGCCATTTACTTGCCTCCCCACGAGGGAATATATCCAGAAACATAGAATAAAGATAACATGCTTAAAGAGAAATTGTTTGTAAACCGTAGGGATGTTTTTGAACGAATGGGTCATAATTTATTAAGACCAAGAGTCACTCAAGAATAAGTATTAATGTGACAGAAATGAGTTCCAGCCTGAAGATGAGAAACACTATGGGAGTACTAATATTGATCAATGGTATGAAATGATTATTATATGCTTTTAATTATTTGATTTATGACAAGAATTTTCTTTATAAGAATTTGTTAAAATTAGATTTGAAGACAACAAAGTTGTAATCAGCAAGGAAACAGTCCTGCAGTAATGTGTTCCACAGATGGGAAACCGTTACAAAGGATATCTGTCCATATGAAAAGAATATTTAGCAATAACAATATTATATGTTTTTACTACAATGTGTTTGTTGAGGGAAATGTCAAAATCTTTGTTTTTACTAATGAGTTCACCGCTTATCAAGGCAAAAAGCCAGTCGAGGATAAGTGTTAATAAGACAGATGGAATGTCAGTTTAATCATAACGAAAATTACAGTAGGATTTAAAATGATTACTGAAATGAACAAAGTTTGATTACTTATGTTGACAGTTTATGACAGGCATTTATTGACATTGAACTTGAAGATGGCCAGGTTGTAGTTCACAGGAAGGCAGTCATGTGTTAATGTGTTCAAAAGAGTAGAAAGCTCTTGGGGAAAAAACTTTGTTTATCGAAATCCCACCTGATGCTAGGCATACGGGGGAAGAAGAGAAAGTTCTGTTCGATTGTGGTAGAGAGACAATTTCTTGCTGTGAATGTCTTACGACAGGGAATCAGAGATTGGAGCGCAGTCCAGCATCATCAATTGAAAATAACGATAGTCTTCCTGAGGATGGTGCTGAAGAAGCGCTACATCCTTATGAGAGTTTGTAGGAAAGACATCAAAAGATAGTCGCGGTACTGGTGTCCTGCATTTGGAGATGATGTTCGGATATCAATCTTGAATGTGTCCCTATTTACTTTCCATCCCCATGAGAGCAGAGTTAGATACAAGGTCGGTTTTTTATGTTGGAAAAATCCAGCTCCCTCAAAAGAGACACTCTAGATTGAGACAAAAATAAAAAATTGCCTCAGTTGAGAAAGACCTTTCTTTCGCCAACCGAGGACTACTAAACTTTGATTTTCGCCAAAAGGCTAAGACTTAAATGTGTCTTCATATTAAGATCTGCTAAAAATGCAAAGAGAATTTTTTTAATTTATAATTTTTCAAAAGGAATGAAGATAGTTGTTGCATGCAAATATACTACCACTCACTCTATTTCTAGTAGTATAAATGGTAACCTCAATATTAAACTTAGTTAATGAAATAAATCTTCCCATTTTGATATGATTTATTTCAATAACTCTGGACTGTGAGCCGTGATATGAATAAGAGAGACAAGTAAAAGTAAAAAGGAAGTAAACAACATATCTATATAATTACAAGTTTACAAAATATAGAAAGTTGTTTGTATAAGTGAATTGTTCATTTGTGTGCGTAAGTTTGAAAAAGTTAATTCGTTTTATCAGTGTGTGAATATGTGTGGCATATATGTAAGAGGGTTGATAGCAGTTTTCATTCTTCCCTTTCCTCTAAGTTTAGAAAGTTTATTTGTTTGTAGAGTACAGAAAGGGAATTAGTCACATTAAAAACTGTGTGCATATATTTGCATTCGTTTTATCAATGTGTAAGTATATTTGGCATCTATGTAAGGGGGTTAATACCAGTTTTCATTCTTCTCTTGCTCAACTACTAGGTAAAGCCTTGTTCGAAAGTGTGTTGCATCCTCTTTTTGACTTGCTTCTCTTTTTGACTCTTCATATCGAATCCTTTTATATAAAATATTAGGATCTTGGAGGTGTGTTTGTTCTTAGCGGACATAATTGTAGGTGCTTACATGATCTGTCATTTTTATAATTTCAGCTTAATCTGGTTATACCCATTTTTGTACAAAAATATGATTTCTTTTTAGATGTAAATTTGAAGTGTGTTGTATTTATTTACGGTCACGCGATCGGTTGATACATAAATATAAGATTTAAAGATATGTTAATCCCACAGCTCCGTTAGATGACTGTCAATCTGGAGCCGAGCAACTCTCCCAACAGATCTTCTGGTGCTTCAGATTTGAGATCCCTAGCGTCTCAGGAAGATCTGATCACAATCTTCCAAATTGATCCTGGCAAGCTTAACCAATCAATGGCCCAGAAATAACCCACTCATCTTCTAATTAAGACATACTCTCATCTGACTCTGGATAACATCTCTCATAGATGAACAAGAATCTAATTCTAACGAGCGAAATGAATCAAGTATATCTCTCAAACATGGAGAGAATTTATGCTAGATACTAATAAACCAAGCTTTTCGAATAAGACCTAAAGACAGACAACCGTATCCATGAAGTGAGTCCGTGGATTATAAATAAAATTATATGTGAATACATATAAATGTACATAGTGAAATAAATCCAACATTTAAATAATAAATAAGTCATTTTGTAGTGAAGTTGAGATCAAAATGAATTACTCATTGCTTCTGGTGATGAGCCCCGTCCACATCGGGCAAATCCCTTCTGCCTTGTGTGCTGTGTCTCATTTATTTTACAGAATGTGATATGTAGAGACAAAAAATCAAAGGAAATTCTGATAACCGTCAACTACAAAGACAAATCAAATCAACAACATTTTCGATTGACTAATATTTCGTTCTTTTTTATTCAAAGAACTTTATCAAAGTAATAAAATCAACATTTTTTATCATTTTATAGGTGACGTCATAGTCAGGGAGGCTGGTGGGGGAGAGGAAGAAGGTTAAGTAGATGTGGAGATAAAGTGGTAGGAGGAAACAGAGGCTTTATCTCCACATCCATTGAACCCTCTTCCTCTCCCCCAGCACCCTACCTGACTATAGTCCCATACCTACTTTCCTTCAACAATATCCCTCCTTTATAAAAGTAATCGAAATGATTTTGCTACTTTGATAAAGTTCTTTGCATAAAAGGATGACATATTAGTCAATCAAATGTTTTGGATTTTATTTGCCATCTGTATTTGGTAGTTATCTACTTTTTAATTTATTTTTTCGTTACATTCTCTCAGATTTAATCCATACCTGTTTTTTCTACATAATGTAATATGTGCCCCTATTTACTAGCGTCCCTACAAGAGAAGAGTTAGACACATGGTCGTTTTTTTATGTAGGAATATCCAGCTCCCCAAAAAGGGAAACCCTGGATTGGGACAAAAATAAAAATTTCTTTTGTCTAGAAGGATTTCTCCTTCACTGAGCGAAGACAGAAAAAAGATGAAGTGTAGTATCAGAACAGATAAATAAAGATCTGGCCAGGGATAGGTTATTTTGGAAGTCAATTTCTAAAAGTTGTCCAACATATGCCAGCATGCAAAACGGATGTCAAACCTAATATGATGAATTAATTTTAGCCGGACACACAGACAGATGCCCTTTATTTTTACAATAGATAACTCGTATTACTAAAAAGAATCTGCTTATTGAGAAAAAGTGAATGAATCATTTTTATTGTAATTCATGATCTTATTAACTTACTTTTCCCAACCGCTTTCACAATTCTGCTAAGTTTTTATCAATAATATTTCAATTTATATATTTTTTCTTTCTGTTACTTATTGCAAATAAGCATCTTTCTGTCTATATATCATTGTTCTTCTAGTTGTTGTTCTTTCTTTTATATTCCTCATTATTTACTTTTTATTATGTCTCTGTTTATGCATAAAAACAAATATTTATTACACAACATCATATTCAGCTCTTAATACTAAGACATTTCATTCAGCATTTATAGATTCATTGCATTTTTATGATGAATTAAGATTGGTTTATACAGGTTTATAACTGTCTTGCCGTTATAAAAAACTTGCGATTTTTATGATCATTTTTCCATATTAATCATAGTTTTTATATGAGTGTCATTCTCTTATAAAAACACGAAATTAACTGCAAAGAAAAATATTCTTGGCATATTCTGAATAGATTGCTTAGTGTTTAGAATATGGAAAAGCTTAAGTTATTTTTTGAGTGGGGGCATTTTTTTACAATAGTTAGTTCATGTTTGTAACTATACAACCTATACCTGAATAATAGCGGATGTATATATATATTGTTATGCACAAACATGTGTTTAGCTTTTTAAAGAGTCATCAGCATGGGTGGATGCTGCGAACGCATTAACTTCGAGGTTGGCACCCTGGAACTATATATATATATATATATATATATATATATATATCGAGAGAGAGAGAGAGAGAGAAGGGAATTTCTGTAGGAAATCTTGTGTCGGAGAGCTCAATGTAAAAACAGAGCAATAATAGAAGTTAGAAAGAAATAACTCAAACCAACCATTGTTAGTTTGAGTTATTTCTTTCTTGTACATATATATATATATATATATATATATATATAGAGAGAGAGAGAGAGAGAGAGAGAGGGAGAGAGAGAGAGAGTTAAATATAGTTAAACAAAACAACATTTAGTTATATTTCAAAGGGCAAGATTTTTCTATGTTCCAGATTTTCAAAATGATCACTTTTGGTACAATTACTCTTCCTTTTCGTTCACCAGAAGATCGACCAACATTTTTATGTCAATATCGGATTTTTCCTCTCTGAACTCATCAGAAAGCCAAAAAGTTCTCAATTTGGGAAAAATATACATTGCGATGGAACAAAACCAAAGTCTGGAAAATAAACAATTCGCATCGAATACACCCCCCAATGTTTGGCTTCTCTGAAATCACAACCTAGAGAAGGCAGCCATATTGTTATCTAAAACAGAGCTAAGAGAAATACATACAACATTGAGCGAAAACTTCTTGTTTATTTATATATGCTCTGTTGTTATATGTTGACAATCATCGACCTTTCAATTGGAAGAAGTTGGTATACATAAAGAATAGAAGGTATATGCTAATACATATATTTTTGCGCACCTATATATATATATATATATATATTGTTGATTTTCTGTCCGAGGTATGACATTTTTCTCTTCTTATTCTGTTGCATGAATTCTTCAATTCTTTATCACAGAAAAGTACTTACTCTAATAGAATGGAACCAGAAATTAATGGTCACATTTAATTCTACCACGACAAAGACCCTTTTTTAACACTTATAAGAAACTTTTCCAACCACCGATTGTCATGGCCCATAGCACCTTCCCAAGAGGCCAAGGTTCAAACTTCTCGAACTAACATTCTCAGGAAACATGAAATGTAATAAGCACATAGAAGATATTGCCAACTCAGCTGTAAAGAAGGTAGACTCCCTCTTCCGGGCTAGATACTTTCTCACATCTGTCAGTATTATCTCTAAAAAGTCACTATTTGCCCGGGCATTTAATATTGTTGCCATTCTTGGCCTGGTGCACCAACCACTAGCTTCTCCCTCCTTGACAGGGTGTCAAAAAGAATTTCTAATGTAATAAGCCCCGCACTGTCTATCAAGCCCCAGCCTTAGTTGCATAGCCACAGTGTTGCATCCATGTGCTTGTTTAATAAGTACTTCTGCCAAATATGCTCAAATGAATATACTGCACTTGTACAACCTCAACAAAAATTCCCCCGACTAAGAGCAATATCAAACTCTTACAGTGTAAAGGTGCTTAGATGCCAAAGATTTTCTACTCTGATAGCTTCTTTTCCTCGGACCACTTACCTTTGGAATTTCTGTCCTGCTCACTGTTTCTCCGACCCTACCAATATGCAGAAATTTAAATGCAATGTGAGGAAACATTGCTTTGTTATAAATCTTGTCCCTATCACAGTAGTCATTTTATGCATCAGTGGCAGTATGCCTTATTTGGAGTCACAAAAAAAGAGAAAATGTTCAACAAAGTTCATTGATCTCTAACTTGAATAACAGTAGCCGTGACTAATTTGAATGGAGCTGGATCAGCTTCTCCATACAAATAACAAGTGAAATAATCGCTATATAAGACAGACAAATAAATACTGGATCATTTAATCCTTTCCACAAAACCAGCAACAGTGACTTAACACAAATTCCATAAAATCTTCAGCTTTTCACTCAAAAAAGAAGTTCAGCCGGGGGGTTAGGAGACCCCCACATCCGACTGGGTGGACCAGTCGTCGAGCCAGGAAGCGGACAGCAGCAGCAGCAGCAGCAGCAAAGATACAAACATCCCTTCTCAGGGCTACTATAATAATGCGATTTACTCTCTTTGCTGTCTGCCTCCTAAGAAGTCAACACTTGCCTTAGCCTGCATCTGCAGTTCCTGCTCCAGCTCTCTCCTGCACCAGCACCCTGCAGTCCTAACTCCTTCTCCTGCACCAGAACTCTGCAGTCCTGACTCCTGCACTAGTGCCCTGCAGTCTTGACTTCTGCACCAGCATCCTACCCTGCAGCTCTGATTCATGCACCAGCACTCTCCTGCTCTCGTGCACCAGCGCCCTGCAGTCTTGACTCCTGCACCAGCACTCTGCAATCCTGACTCCTGCACCATCGGCTCTAACTCCTTTTTTTCAAACAGACCTTATCAGGGCTAACCAGCAGCCCTTATCAGGGCTACTCACACAACTACTGCGATATCCTTTCCCTTTTTCAAACAACCCTCATCAGGACTAACCAACAGCCAACTACTGCAAGATTCTTACCTTCTTTTCCCCGCCAGCAACAGCAAGGGTACCTTGTCAACATTCATCGACGGCTACCCAGCCTTTTCTCTCCAACGACACCACTCCTGTCGTCCAGTTTGCTGTTACCAGAGACGCCACTCCCACCTTTCCAGTTTCTCCTGTTCCAGTGACGTCATTCGTCTTTCCAGGTTTTCTCTCCAACGACACCACTCCTGTCGTCCAGTTTCCTGTCACAGAGACATCACTCCCGTTTTTCCAGTTTCTCCTGTTCCAGTGACGTACTCTCAATTCCCATCACTTCTTGTTATTACCATTTTTTATGGTAAATAAACATACCAATCTTTGAACTGTTCACTTATGTTTGCCCTCTCTTCTTTATTATTGCCGTTTAACATATTCTTGCCTGTGTCTCCTTTCTTAGTTGTGAGGCCGATCAACCCCAACGGTCGGTCCCGCAACACTGTTCATAATTTTATAATTTCCCAAATTAAAATCTAGTCTGAAATGTTATGTTATCGTTCTTCTTCTTCTTCTTCTTCTTCTTCTTCTTCTTCTTCTTCTTATTATTATTATTATTATTATTATTATTATTATTATTATTATTTGTACTCACTAGAAGTTCTCACACAGATCATCGTCAGTGATTGCTCACCGACAACAACCAGTGGTACTTCCTATAGTCTGAGTGACAACAAGCCTCCCCAGATTTTCAGTATTCTTCACCTCTTTTCGATAACCACCGCAAATAATCTTGCGATATAGCAATAGCTTCTTGCCATTGATTTCTCGCTGATAAGGACCATTGCTCTTCTCTGGGATTTGGATGGCAAATAAGCCTCCCCAAGCTCCCATCATTCTCTGCACTCTTCCAGTAAAGGTCTGGTTTGTGCTGTCCCTCCTCGGTCTTATCCTCCTCGACCCTCTACAAATATTTTGTTTGGTGTCAGCCTAGGCCGGCACCATTTTTTCCCCTTTTTTTGGGGGGGGGGATGAGGGGAGGGAAGGGGGAGAGCTTATAGTGTTTCTTGTAATTTCGGTTCCCTGGTTCATTTTTGTGTGGTGTTAGCTGACGGCGGTGTAATTTTTTATAAGGGGGGAGGGGGAAACGGGGAGGAGAGGGGGGATTAGGAAGTGATGTTTCTTGCAGTTTCTGTTCCTTGGTTCGTGTTGTGGTGTTCTTCGTGTGGTTTTGTTTTCTACCTGTTGTAAATTACTTGTGACTAGTTATCCTTTGTAGCTTATGCAGATTGGTTTCCACATTCAAGGATTTTCCTTAGGATTGCAGCTGTTTTGATCATTGCTGTTCTTTGTATGGTTTTGATGGTCCCTTTGATTCCAATTTCTCCCAGTCTTTTCTCCAGGTTTTTGGGGATTGTTCCTAGTGCTCCTATGATTATTGGTATTATACTGACTTTCTTCATGCTCCATATTCCTTTTAGTTGTCTGGCTAGTTCTGTGTATTTGCTTCGTTTTTCTGTCTCTTTGATCTTCACTGTGTGGTCTGCTGAGACGGCAAAGTCTATGATTTTACAAGCTTTTCCTTTTTGTCGATTATAATAACATCAGGTCTCCTTGCTTGTATATGTTTATCTGTTTGTATATCCATATCCCAGAGAATTTTGTGTTTTTCATTTTCCAGTACTGCTTCTGGTTTATGTTTGTACCATTTGTTTGCATATTCGAAATTCAATTGTTTGCACAGTTCCCAGTGTACTGCTTTTCCCACACAGTCATGTCTGTTCTTGTATCCTTTTTGGGCGAGTTTGCTACATTCACTTATTATATGATTTTGTGTTTCATCTCTTTGTCCACACAGTCGGCATTTACTGTTTTCCTGGGTATTATCTATTTTAGCTTTAATGTAGTTTGTCCCAATCGCATTGTTCTGTGCAGCCATCAGTAAAGATTCCGTTTCTCTGTTCAGGTTTCCTTTTGTAAGCCATGCCCAGCTATTTTCGTTGGTTTCTTCTCTTGTCAGTCTTGTGAAGCGTCCATGTAGTTGTTTTTCTTCCCACTTTTCTTTTCTTGTCTTTTGGTTTCTGATGTCAGTGCTTTCCGAGTTCCTCGTTGGAACCGTGTCTTTCGCTGCACTGATTAGCCTTTCCGTGTTCTCAGTTATATATTTCTCCAGCTCTTTTTTAGTCTTCACACACTCTTCTATACTTACCAGTCGTCTTCCCCCTTCATTTCTCTTCATGTAGAGTCTATCCGTATCGTCTTTTGGGTGTAGAGCATTGTGCATGGTCATTAATTTTCCCAGGTGTTTATACCTTTTACTAGATTCCTGCTATATTATTTCGTTTCTAGGAGTTTTCTTGTTCTTCGTAAATATTATTTTCCGATCTTCTCTTTCATTTCTGTAGATTTGATGGTGTCTAATTATTATTATTATTATTATTGGTAGCATAAACTCTTGCAAATTCCAAAGTGGTTTACCTCTCGCCTTATTCCTTATTATTGTAAACATATTAGCTAGCTATATATTTTTAAATAAATAAAATGAAGGTTTTAACATTCTAATTTATTTATTTTGACAATTTAAATCTTTTTTAATAATAAAGTCTCTTGCCATAAACATTATTCATACCTTTAAATAAATCAAACTAATGAAATTTTGTTAGTCAACAACAACAGAATTCTACTTACGACGTCTTAATTCGATTTGGGAACAATTCATTTTGAAATGAGTAAAATCTTATTATATTTTGCATTCATCCAAACCATTTGATCGCTGATAAATGAGCATAGGATATCGTAATGCTTACACAAACTAATGTACAAGTATACAACTTTAAATTCCACATGGGTTGTGGCCATAGCCGGTGTTATCTAGCCCAACTTCCACAGGTGGAAAGTACTTGGAAAAAAACTTTGTTCATGGAAGGTCCATTTGATTTTAGGTACACAGAGGACGAAAGGAGAGTTATTTGCAGTGTTGGATAAGTTCTTACTGAGAAAGTTTTTCGGAGGGAGGAGGTACGACCAGAGCTCAGTCGAGCACCTATCATGGAAATATCGGTAGAGTAGGGAAAGACTAGCAATGTCTCTTCTGTGTGAAAGGGGCTGCAGACGAGAAGAGGTCATCTCCCACTAGATTGCAAAGATTTTCTGCTCTGTCGGTCTGCGCTGAGTGGATACCTCTTCAAATGTGACAGCAGTACTCCATCTTGGTCCGAATCTGACTCTTATACAGGTAAAGGCTTTTATCAGGAGTCAAGCACTTCCTGAAAGCAGAAGAATGATCCAACCATTTTTGCAGTGACTTTAACAACAGATTTGATGTAAGTCTTTTTTCCATTTCAAGTCTAAGGTGAAAATTAGTCCTACAAGCTAGTCAAAATAATGGGATTCCTCAAGAGGATTCGTGCGTTGGTGATGAGAGGAGAGAGGCTTGGTTTTAGAAGTGTTAAAAGTAACAAGCCACTTTTTCCCCACTTGCATCAGATCGGAAGAGAGATTATCAGCAAAGTTTTGATCATTAGTGTTTAGCGAAGTGCTGCCGTAGAAAGTTGTATCATTGGCATGGATGTCAACAAATGATCACAGAATATGATTTAGAAGATCACTGATGACGATCAAGAAGAGGGTTGGGCCCAGAATGGATCCTTGCACCATTGATTTTATGTGATTCAGACTTCAGCTCGTACACGACTACCTTCATAAACTCATCAGAGAGAAAGGATTTAATAGATGAGAAGACATTTCCGAATATTTGAAAGCTTCTTTGTGCCAGATTTAGATGTTCATTTTTGTATTTTGTTTTTTTTTGTCAAATAAACCATTGTTAATCAAAATCGGAAACTTAAAAAGATGCTTTTAGTTTGATTTGTTATGCAAATGTTGTTTTTTTGTTTTTTTTCAATGTTTTTTTTTCATTTTTTTTTCTAAAAAACTAAATTAGTCCTTCAGGAGCTACAATGAGTTGACAGAGATTATAGAAATTCAATTTTTTTTTAATTAACGCGATTCATTTCTTCCAAAAGTTATCGGCTGCTTGGTTAATAGTATCATCAACTCTCGGGCGATTCCGAGATCTGCCCGAACGTTGACGATGCGAAGTCATGGAAACATGGTGCGTCAGCTATAAGAGTACCCAAGCAAATAATAGTACATTTTTAAAGGTTGAGTTTAGACGATTATTAAGAAGAGTGATCCCCAAGGATGCCTAACAAAAAAAATATTACAAGTATTATTGAGTTTTCAAATAACAATCAATAAATATGTGAAGTTACCAAGAGGCACCAAATATTCATTATAATAAGATCATCACCATAATAATGTATTTGTTGTCTCTATAGAAACTAAAAAAATCCCTTTTTCACTAACCCTAAATACTCCATTGAAAATATATCACAATCTTCCCTTCAAAAGTAAAGCCACTAAAAAGTTCTTTTTATGGACACTTATAAATTTAGTTTTGTTCTTGAATTCAGATTTTTCTCCCTTGCTTCTTATTTCATTATTATTCATTTTTCAAACCTATTGTCTCCTCCTTTTTTAGAGGGCCAATAATGTTCAATCATGTGCGACAGTGTGAAGACAAGTGTGAATTTTCACTGAACTACATATAAAATTCAATGTTTGGTAACCCCCATCACCTTTTAATCAAATTACTCTGTCTTATCTAAAGAGTTTAACTTAGCTTCTGCTTTTATCTACATTGACATGATAATAGAAGCAACATCTACATTCAAATGACCTTTTAGCTGAACGATTAAATATCCAAAAATGTGGGTTTGGAACAAAAATCACATCAGTATTTAATTTACGTTCTAATTACCAAATAACCTAAACAATCTGCATTCAGGAATAACAACAAAAACAACATGATACATAAATTACAGTTATATAAATTTAATGTATCTATTATTATACTAAACTTGAAAAGTAAAATTAATTCTCTGAACCAAACAGTTTCGCACCACTTTTATGTCCCCTTATGAAAGATTAAAATCAAGATATAATGCTACTAAACATTATGTTTAGAATCCTTATTCCAATTTTGATCAAAATCCATGACATGATTTTGACTCTAGAAAATTGCTAAAAATGTAAGGCTTAAGCTTCAGAGGTCTTAAAAAGAAATTGAAATTCAGGGAATTCACTCCTAAACAAATTAACCGATTATTATGAATTTCGGTAAACAGCTGCTAAGCGTAATGGTGGGCAATGTAGTATATATTTAATTTGATCTAGTTTTATGCGAAGGGGGTAAAGAGTGGGTGAAAGGCTTTGATGAAAATTCAAACACTTTCGATTTTTGTGAAATTTTAACAATATGTATTAGACATTAATTAATTAACATTCCCCAAATTTCAGTTTCTGTGAAGTATTTTAAAGGTTTTTAGAGGGTATAATATAGGCACAACCTCCCATTTGAAAATTCAAATATTGTATATTTGCATTAAATTTGATCCATATACATTATAGACAAATTAAGCAAGATTCCATGAATTTTAATTTCTTCTATTCCTTGCGCCTTGAGCATAACATTTTAGACATATTCTAGAAGCAAAATCATGTAATGGAGTTTGATCAAAATTGGAATGAAGATTCTAGGCATAAGTTTTAGTATCATTATATCCCGATTTTAATCTTCATAAGTAGATATAAAAGTATTTGGCATTAGTTCAAAACGAATTATTTTTGGTTAAAAACATCATTTATAAAGAGGTAAAAGCAAGGTAAGGATTGAAATTTGCATACCCAGGTACTGTACTAACACAGCCCAAGAAGCAGGTATAAACGAGTAAGTATATAATATGTTGTATGTATTTTTTTCTCAGAAATACAGGGTCCCCTTCATGGGGCTAACACTTGATCTCTGTATGAGATACATAGATATTCTAGTGTTCAACTAAAGTTCTCATTTACCTCTCAAACGTTGAGTTAGTAAAGATATGAAGAACATTAATTTTTATCTCTCCAATTGAACAGTTAACTATGTTATAGTATATCCTTCTTTCGATCTCTTGGTTTTACCAGATTCTAGGACAAGAAATAATCTAGTCTGGTGGAGTATCAAGCTAAGTGCTGTTACTTGAGGTAACATAACTAGAAGAAGGTGCATCATTCCTCTCATGAGCTAGTGTATAGCAATGTTGAAAGGATCTTATTTGGGCTGTAAATATTATGTTATTTTGAATATTTAGTCAGGGTTTAGTTGTAGAGTTAAGTATCCTCATATCAGGTTGTCCTGAAAACCCTTGTAAAAAGAGACCGAAAACACTCGAGGATGTTGTCTAGTAGGTAATTCAAACTCCCCAGTAAGTAATTCAAACTCTCCTGTAGGTAATTCAAACTCTCCAGTAGGTAATTCAAACTCCCATTTAGGTAATTCAAACTCTGCAGTAGGTAATTCAAACTCTGCAGTAGGTAATTCAAACTCTCCTGTAGCTAATTCAAACTCTCCTGTAGGTAATTAAAACTCTCATTTATGTAATTCAAACTCTGCAGTAGGTAATTCAAACTCGCCAGTAGGTAATTCAAACTCTCCTGTAGGTAATTCAAACTCTCTAGTAGGTAATTCAATCACTCCATGTTTGTGTATGTGTGTGTGTGTCGACATATATTAAGAGGATTAAAATGCAACAAAATATATAAGAAAAATTAAAATGAAACAAAAGGATTAAATGTAGATATCTATACAGAATAAAAGAGAATTTATTCAGGTTTTCTCAAGATAAAAGGCATGTTTAAAACAAAGGAAGTATTTCGGCATGCAGATATAAGTGGTCGAAAAAGAAGCCCAAAAGATGCAGGTGCTAGAGATAATGTGTGCAGGAGTGGGAGGCAGACGTATATGAGGCAGAACCATAGTAGTTGACGTACTGGCGATTCTATCTCAAAATTTACTGCTCTTCTTTCTATTCCTTGCACTGTTTGTGTTGTTCTTGTTTGTCGTTCTTGTCCAAATACTTGTCATAAACCTTCCTCATACGTAATCAAATTTTGTTAATTCTATTCATCGTTTTAGGTCCTTTCATGATACTCTTCATCATTCAGCTGATAATCCATGCATCTCATTAATTTTTATCCTTAAGTGAATTTTGGTCTTTATAAATGGTGACTCATCGGCAAAAAAAATTGAAGGCCCAATTTATTTTTATTTTCTTCCTTTATTCTTCTTTATGCTATTAACTAAGTGTTGCCCCCCCCCTGTGCTTGTTTTAAAAGAACTTCCATGGAAGGGGGTCCAATGCACTTACTGCACTATTACTCCCTCAACAAAAATAACACCGACCTACCCAACTAGCAGCAAAATCACACCCTTCGCTCTAGAGGTCCCTAGATTCCAAAAGAGTTTTATAATAAGTGTTTTTTGTTCAATGTTATACTTTATCACCGACAGTTGTTGTAATCGTATCCACACACATATGTTGAGACATAGGTAAAATTGTACCGACATTTATTTTTATAAAATATATGTAGAAATTAATTTTGGCGTCACCAAAATACTGTTCTTACGAAATTGTTGCAAATTTATTCAATTATTTTCGAATCTAGTGATTTTTGTTCATTTTAACATTTTATCTAAATATAGACTTTTAAGCAATGCAGTTTGATTTCTTTTAGAATTCTGATGAAATGTACATACATTATATGACAAAAAAGTGTATGAAAAAGATTTTCTAAAACAAGAAATGAAAATAGAAGTATGTTGTAGTTTGCTTAAAGCATTGTGCATAGTGTGTAAAAAGCAAAAAAAAAATTAATTATTTCCCACCAAGGGATGTAACACACACTTTATTTAATTCAGACCAGTTTCTTCACCTTACTAATAAAAAAAAATTAAAGATTAACACTTAAGTAGAAAATAAACTCCATAAAAACGTAATCATTTATTTTTAGAACATATATGAATATAATAATAATAACAATAATTATGATATGATAATATAATAATAATAAATATTTAATAATATCATACTAATTTTAATAATAAACAAGTAAGAAATATGAATAAACATTCACAACAAATAATAATTAGATGATAAATATATTATTTTCTGTGAGATTGCTATAAAATGCATCTTATGATGCTTTCTGGCTTTCATATTAAAACTATCTCCTGATCGAGCAGAGATTTCCTTTTGAAAAGGAGGTATACCTCGAAAATTAAAAGTATGACACTATATCATACCATCTTGATTCGATATACAATGTTAGTAAATAAATATCTGATTGAAAATTACTGAATTCTGCAATATTGTCATTTGTTTTATTTACTGTTAAATGGTGTTAGCAACCAAATTGCATTGGCACGGCCGTAAAAAAAAATCAACTTATTAAGGAAAATATTTTTTCAATGGTCAATAGACCATTGAAAATCTTAACCATTTAGTTCATATTAGTTTTGTTCTGTTTGATATCCTATCAAATACAGCTGTTTTAATAATCCAAATTCGGTTACTTGATATTACTATTAGACCTGAAAAGTTCTCAACTATGGGTTGACTAAAAGACATATTGGTTATGACATAACACCGCATCTGGTAGTCATCATTATCATCATCATATTTGGATTAAGATATGTTTTCCATGCTGGCATGCGTTGGACGGCTTTAAGAAATTCACTTCCAAACTAACCTATCTATTATTATACTAAGCTTATCCAGGTCTTTATTTATCCCTTTTCCCCTCAGATTTATTTTTATCATTTCCTTCCATCTTTTCCTTTGCCTTCCCAATGGTAACTGAACCTACTACCTTGACCGTTTTACCTCAACTAACCCAAGAACTCTCATCAATTCTTTCAACGTTGCCATACAATCGAATTCTCCTGTTCTGCACATATTTCCCTATACTGTTCAGATTTAATCTTCCTCTGAGATCATCAGAACTAAGCCTGTCTTTAAGACTCACATTACATATTACTTGTATCATTCTCATATCATTTCTCTACATGAAACGCATATCCTCTAACCGCACTGGCTAGGTTTCACTTCCATACATCATCACACTGCATAAACATGTCTCAGAGACTCTACCCTTTGTCAACAGTGGTAATGCACTGCTGGTTAGTAATCGTAGAAGTTCTCTGAACTTACTCCATCCACTTCTAATTATTTGCAATAACACTAGCACTTGCTTCACCCTGTGCTCCAATGGTATTACTAAGGTAACAAAACTTCTTGACAACCTCAATAGCTTCACCATCCAAATATACTTTGTTCACATCTGGATTCTTATCCATCTCCATTGTCTTACACTTTTTGCACACAAATTGGTTATCATGTCTCAACCTACCAGTCATTCCACTGCACTTCTTTTATACCCATGAGCTCGCAATTTGGAAATTTGCGAAGTCACGATTGATTGTAATTACTTTGAGGTCTAGTCTGATCTGACGTGGTAATATCTGTTAGGGTTCCATCTGTGTTAAATAGAATCGGTTCTGAATATAAAACAAAACCATATCTGTGGTGAAATCCACATTTTTCCATTACTCACAGGTCCACTTACCCATAGACGTAGTGTAGAGTATCCTAATATGATAAAACACACAAGTTTAAATATACTGTGCCTAGTTCTGAACGCGTGACGTCACCTACATGACCCTATATGTATTCTTCTCTCGCACAAACACTCGAGGCAAACAGACATTCGTCCCTTTTCATCCAAGTCTTCCGAAATAAGAAAATGTGAAAGTCACAGGTCTTAGTGAACCGGATATGTTACCAATCTTATCGACACTCTCTATGTATCCATTCTTTATACACACATGTACAACATCTTCTCTTGCACTTCACACAATAAATGAATGTTATTATTATTATTTTGGTTTTTTGCAGCTTCTCTCTCCATTCATAACTTTTTAATATTGTTAGCATTTATTCAAGTGGAAATTGCCCACTTGTTTTTCTTTGAATCCTGAAAAATAGGTGACCATTACACTTTCACAGTTTTTTTTGTTTTTTTTTGTTTATTTTACATATTTACTTATATTCACCCCAATATGCAAATTGCCATTGAGACGTAAGGGGCTACTGAGAATTATGGCCAGATGTATAGGAGTATCCTAAGTGAGAAGTGGTGCAGTGAGATGTTTTCTCACATTACATTTAAATTTCTACATGTTGGTACAGTCGGGAAAACGGAACAGGGACGGAATTTCAAAGGCAAGCTGTTCGAGGTAAGAAACTATTAGAGTAGAAAACATTCAAGCATCTGGGGACCTCTAAAGTGAAAAGGTGGGATTTTGCTGCTTGTCGCGTTGGTCGCAGTCCTATCTATTGATTTAATAGTGTGTCTTGAATTTTACATGAAATTGCACCTAGTTGTGTTCACATGAATAACTATTTAAAGATATCAAGGGCGTAGTTAAAGAGACATTTTACTGCTGCAGACGTCCATGAGAGTGATTAGTCTTACAGCTTATTAAAAACACAAAATAAATGTGGTAATGGAAAAGAATAATAACAAGCATATGTAAATAACAAACATATGTAAATAATAAATAACCTGTTTATTAAACCATAAAGGTACAGGTAATGAAAAAAGGTTGGTTCAGCTGCCAGTGTCATAGGAAGTGTGAATGTGGCGTGTCTGGGATAGTTACTTCAATAATGTTGGTGATCGAATATAAAACTCACTGAGGTCAGAGAAATAGCTTGCTAGGTTCAGTCAATCGATGCTGTTTTTTTTTGTTTTTTTTATACGAATGGGTCATCACTTATCAAGGCTCGGGACCACTAGAGGATAAGAATTAAAGAGATCGTCGGTTTTACATCAAGTGCCACGACACGAGGATTGGAAGCAACCGTGGAATGAGCAGAGGATTTCTTAAGAGGAATTGATTATCCAAGAGGACTGCTCAACACGTATTTGTTTACATTAGACTTGAAGACTGCCATAGTGTAATCAGCTGGTAAGCAGCTTCATGGTATTTTGTTGCGCAAACTTGAAGTTCTAGGAAATAAATTTTGTTCATGATAGTTGTGCTTGGTTTTGGTATGGAGAAAAAAAAGAAAGTCGGATTCTTGCTGTGAATGTTTTACAGGAGGAGGCAAGGGATTGCAGTTCAGTTGAGCACCTACCATAAACATATCGATACAATAGAGAGAGGCTAGCAACATCTCTTCTGTGTGGAAGAAGGTGTAGAGAAGAGAAGAGATCATTGCCCACTAGATTGCGAAGTCGGTTTTGTACTCTGAGCAAAACCTGCCCAGATATGACAGCAGTACTCTATTTTAGGACGCATCTGGCTCTTATACAGGTAGTGGATTGCTTCAAGAGTGGGTTTTTTTTTCTGGAGCGATAGAATGATCCAACCATTTGGTTGGATATAGTATAAACGTTGTAACAAAGTTGGATGACTGCTATACAGACTGAAGTGGAAATTGTCTTGGCAAGGACAGTTAATGCGTAGAAAATGTGTAACATTGTCCTGAAAAGGATAGGTTAAATCTCAGAAAAGTGTACTAGGTAAGTTGCCCTGAAAAGAGCAAGTTCGTCCTCGGATGAATAGAATGGAATGCCAGTGTCTGGAAGGAGGAATCTTGAGTACTGTGTTCTGTCCATGGGATGGCCAAGTTTATAGATGAACAGACCAGAGTAAATCGACAGCCGGATCATGCTGCCGAAAAGGTGTATTTTCTCAGTTCTTATCGCCACTGAAGAGGGCTAGTAGGAGATGAATTGATTATAGGACCACAATAACGACCTAAACAGCTAATACTCTAAGATGTTATATTATATGTCGCCTAGGCTAATCTCTGCATGAACTATCGTCCCGTACGTCTGAACTTTATTTCTATTAGACTCTGTATCTGCAAGACCTGCTGTTGCTCGTTTATATAATACTTGTTTATATCATCCTACATCGGTTCTTTTGACACATTTTCCCATGACAATTAATTGTCCCGTTGTCCTCAAGTTTTCGTCAGAATTCAAAACGATATTCCCTTAAAAACATTTTGAAAAATCCGTCTTTCTTTTTTGCCCATTGTTCCCTCACAGATAAAGAAATGTTCTCATTTCCAATCTCTCTTCAAAAGATTATTCTTTAGGGTTCTTTTTTCTTTTTTATTATCATCATTTTTTCAGATATAGTTTCGAGTTGAGACGGCTTCGTCCGTGTTTCTAACCTGCATCTCCCTGTTGTCTGTCATATTATTACATTTAAGCATAAAAACGTTTTATCGAAAAGCCCGCATTTAGCATTAAATAAGATGAAAATGTCCGATTGTAAAACAATACAACCAAACTACAAAAATATCAGTCATGTGTTTTACTTATGTGACATTTTTAAAGTTTCATATTTTATTTTGTACTCTTTTATCAATAATTTCTTTTAGCAAAACACTTATTTTTAAATGTTCTCCCTGAAGAATTTCGACTTTAATTAAAAATAAACTATTCCCTTGCTCCATAACTTATTAATTGCACGATAGGCAAGTCTAATTTCAAAAGTTCAAAAGGTGGAGATAAAAAATAATCAACAATATAAGTATGCATTCTTTTTTTTCCTATGTTTTGCCGTTACCGAATAAATTTAAAATCTTCACTTTTTCTTTGGTAACGGCAAAACATATGAAAAAAAGAATGTCAATTAGAGATAGAGTCTCCTTTATGAATTTTAGACTACATGGGGGTCACAAGAGAATCAAATCACAAGTGGAAACTAATTATCTCCAAGGGAATAACTCTAATCTCAACAATCACAATCTGATGCTTTTATAAAAGGCAGGCGTTGATTCATTTTGACTGACAAGGGACATATTTTGAGGTTTACAAAAATCTGTGGCCAGTAAGAAAGTCACGGGAATATAAGTCACAGAAAAAAAGTTTAATTTTGGTGAGTGAAAAAAGTAATTTCTAATGGCCAGCAATAACATCAGTCTGGGTTATGTTTTTGTCCATATCGAATATTAAGCTTAAAAAATGTGAGATATCGCTAATAAACTTTTATCTAAATAATACAGAAAAAAATGCTAAAATTTTCACTTTTTTTTTTACTGTGAATTTTAACCAGATACTTTATACTTGTAGGTACGAAAGTCACCCAATTCTCGATTGCAATTTTCTTTTTTGACAGACCGAACATAAGACTCTAATCTTTTTACCTATGTGAAATAGTAGCACCTCCTTCAACACAAATAAGAAATAAACTATGTCCTTTTTCTATGCCTTCAAAATTGTTGTTAAATTATCCTAAATAAGTAAAATCACAATCACACACAACCAGGTTGTTGCATCGCCAGTGTTGTTTGTTTTACAGGTACTTCTACGTAATGTTCTCTGATGAACTTATTGCATTTGTACCCTTTCAACGAAAATACCCTGACCCACCCAACAAACAGCAAAATCTCACCCTTCCACGCCAGAGATCCTTAGATGACAGAAGGTTTTTCTACTCTAACAGTTTCTATCATCGGACTGCTTGCCTTTAGAATTTCTTTCCTTCTTTCCGTTTCCCCGATGCAGAAATTTAAATGTTATGTTGTTTCATAACGAAAGCAGCAAACTTTTATAGAGAGAATGATTGACTGATTAAAGTTCAAAAATAGACTGTCGTGAGGAAACGGAAGTGACAAAACCACATAATTTCTAATGAAAGGGGATTCTGTCTCTTTCCGGAGGCACCTTGAAGTAGAGTAGAGGCGAAAAGTTTCTGCTTCACATTTAGCCCCATTTAAGGTAGATGTGAGCGCACAATGTTACTCAATTAGTGTCTCTTTCTCCCCCCTCTCACTCCCTCTCTCTTTCTCTCTTGCCTGCAGTAACCGGAATGATAAAAGTGTTAATCTCTTTGGGTTTTTTTATGACTATCCATGCTGTTAATAAATCTTACATATAAATGAGAGTAGAATGTGGACCTTGGGTTTACTTTCGAATGCTTTGTAATGCTCGCTTCCCTTATTTTGTCCTTTAGTCTTCACATTCCATGAGCGATGTTTCTGACAAAGGGGGAAGAATTGCTGTTTTCTCGGTGGAAATCTATCATCTAACACTTATCGTTGACTAGTTTTTGATTTTTAAGTATTTGTTTTCAGCTTCTTCCATGAAGTGGCTTCATACCGTGTCTGGTGCGATTTCCATTACAAAAATAGTGTGATATTTGGGATGTTGAGACGAAGCTTGGTTCACAACAAAGAAACATTGTAACAATGTGAACAAACATTTTGCTGACAAAACTCCCCACCCAGGTTGCCCCCTATAAATCTGGTAGCTATCACAGTAGCAACTTACCTTTCAGTGGCAATATGCTTTGTTTGGGGTGAACAAAAGTTTTTTTTAGATTTTCTAATAAACAACTGACATGAGTTCTTTATTTCAGAAGAAGAGATGCATCTAATTTTTGCACATACGGATGAGTGCTTTTCACGGGTTAATTAAAATCAAATTTTCTATAAAATTAATTTATTCCTGTTGAGATTTTAAATTTATTATTTTTTAACTTCTCTTTTGTTTTTGTTTTCCTATGCTCTCATTGAGTCACTGCACTCAGTACTTAAAATTCCAGGTCGTTAAATCTTAATTAAGATGTTTATTTTCATAAAACGGACTCTATTTGTGGTCTGTTTATATGGTGCCTGACTCAAATTAGAACTTTAACTTTGACTTGAAAATGAGATTACAAAAACCTTCTGTTATCAAGGAAAAACAATTAAAATAGCAATTCACACTGTTTATTTGTTAGTATTTTTATTTTATTCCTAAAATTCCTTAATAAAATACAAACTCACAAATGATTTAAAACTAAATTTGGTATATTAGGACGCTCTTGGATTTGTTTATTCTAAACACATTTTATCTTTTATTTTTATGGGTTTATATTTACATTATATAATTTACAAAATTGTGGTTTCAATAATATGATATTTATCTCTACCTTTATAAAGGTTTATATGCTTATATATTTGTATGTATAATATTCACTCCTAAACTAATTAACCGATCATTATGAATTTTAGAACACATCTAGGTGTAAAGGGTCAAAATGTGGGTTATATTAATTTAATTTAGTTTTATGCAAAGGGGATAAAAAGGAGGTAGAAGCGAGATAACTTCGATTTTTATGAAATTTTAACATTAGCTGTTCGATATCAATTCATAAATACGCCCCAAATTTCAGTTTCTTTGGAGTATTTTAAAGAGTTTTAGGGAGCGTAATATGGGTACAACTTCCCATTTGAAAATTAAAATATATCAGATTTCCACTAAATTTAATCCATAGTCTTTAGACACCAATGGAGCAAGATTCACTGAATTTCAATTTTTTAAGCTTAAGCCTTTAATTTTAGACAATATAATAAATTGTGGTCAAAATTTGAATAAGGATTATAGACATAAGATTTAGTATCATTATATCTTGATTTTAATCTTCGTAATGGGATGTAAGTTTGGTGCAAAACTGTTCTGTCCAGGGAATTTATTTTACCCGCTCTTGGAAAGGTATTCTTCTAGTTATATATATATATATATATATATATATATATATATATATATATATATATATATTTATTTGTCATATCTTACGGAAGATTTCATTGCTTAAAATATGACAAGAGCTTAAATAAGAGTCCATGGCAATTCCTTGGTGAATTCAATAAAATCTGATTTAATTTTATATCTTCATCTTTTTATTTTTATCATTTTGAATTACATTTAAATATCCCACAAAGAAACAAAAGTTTACATCAAAAAATAAAATAAAAATTAAAATATACAGGGTATTTGAGACAAGTTTGACACATTTTGGAAAAAGAAAGAAAATCTTGGCCAATCTTCTTCTTCTTCTTCCGTGTGAACTAGATGATTCTAGGGTTGGCATTAGTTTCCCCAATGTTTTTCTAGTTAGAAATCTTTTTGAAAAGACATCGAATATTTATGGGAAGGTTGCCAACACCCCTAAGTGAAAGTGGTACTGTGGTACCGACTGGATTCGAACTTGGAACACTCAGGTCTTCATGCGTGTTGTCATCCACTTAACCACGGTCACCTCCCATCTTGGCCAATAATTGATGTATTCTCAATATTCAAAGTGCATCTCTTAGAATAACTTTTGCCGAATACAGCTCACTCAGAGAAGTCGCCTTGAGCTTCCACTATGGCCTCCAAGCAAGACCTGAACTAGTGTCTTTACAGAGGCTATAACACCAGTTTGATCCTGGCAATCTGATCGTCTTTGGTGTTGCAAGCACTAGTGTCTTTCTCAACAGCATCTCACACATAATAATAGTCCATATTGTTGCAATCAAGCTAGTAGGTGGGAAATAGATGTTAAGACCTGTGAAGCCATGAATGTTCTGACAGCCACTTCTTTTTTTTCCAGAAGTGTGAAATGGAACTGCGTCCTCTGCCAGATGTATAGCCTTCCTGCAGCTACCCTCTCTCATCAGCGCTTGACAACAATGGATATCAACTTAATATAGCCATCTGAATTGAGTCTGAATTCTTTTTTTGAAAGATGTGAGCCGGCATAATACCCTGTATGCAATAGGTTAATATTTTACTGCACTGTTAGTACCAGGAATAATCATTATTATTTACAATGTCCGGTATGGTTTCCTTGTGTTGGTTGTTGCAATCACAACGTTCTGCCATCCAGCCTTCGTCAGGTACTTTGTTTCGATAGAAGGCACCTGAAGAAGGCTGGAGGATAAAACGGCCAAAATGTTGTGATAAGAACAACCAAAATGACAAAAACAAATAGAAATTGTAAATAATAATCTAATTTGGATTATTTAGATCATTCGGACTACTGTTCTAATCTTGTATGCTATTCTCACAACGTTTTGGCCGATGTAATCTCTGACCGTTGTCAGGTATGTATTGTTGAATTTGGGAATCTGTACGGAATTTCTAAGTGAAATACTTTATTTAATCCACGGGGGTAGCTTGTTCTCGTTACGTTACCCAATGAGATGAGAACAGTAGTCCGAATAATCGTAATAATACAAATTATCAATCATCATCTAAAAAAATTCTGAAACAAAAAATGTTAACGAAACATTTGCATGTAAACGTTTTTGTATTTTAAAAATAGAAAGTTTATTCAAAATATGTTTTAAAATATCTATATGTCCATGGTGACGATATGCTTTTTGTTTTTACTAATGAGACACCACCAACTAAGGCTAAAAAAACACTCGAGGATAACGGTTAATGAGATGGATAGCTTGATAGTTGAATGATTATGAATACTATGAGAGGATTAAAATTTTCTATATAACACCCTACGCAAAACAGCAGCCAACCTAGAAAACAAGAACCCTTTCACCCATGGATAAACATATCACTCATGGAATGTAAGTTTTAAATGACAAAATAGGGAGAAAGCGAGAGTTAATTATTTATTATTAGTTAATTATTTATTATTAGTTAATTATTTAGTATTAGTTAATTATTGGATTGGTGCATAATTATTGTGGCTTGTTTTCAAAATTTGCAGCAAATTAGTAAACATTTTTTACACATTAATCTTTGTTTTTATCGGAGAGTTTGTGGGAGACTCACCCGGCCAATTTCCATAATTTTCCGAGATTTTTAAGACGAAGGCTGGTCGAATGGTCCACATTTAAGTTTTCGGCCAACATTCTCATCGTCAAGCTTTCGTACTTTTCAACGACTGTCAAAAATATTTATCGTTAACATTTTATGATCGACCTCTTCCTTCTTCATTTGGAAAGTTTTGTATCGCTCGATTTAAACTTGATGAACTATCTTCTAGCTGAGCTTTTTTCGATTGTTCCTGAACAAAAGTTCATTGGAGTTGCAAAAGGACTGTACTGCATTCCAACCTTTCCCAGAGCATAAATTGCCGAATATAGATGTCATTTGCCATATGAATTATGAAAAGGGATTATTACTTTTATGAAACAAATTAACCAAACTGCCAATTTGTTATTGTTTTTGTTTAATGAAATTTGTTGAAAGAATATAAAATAAGTTACTTCCCCTTTTTTTACTAAAATAATTATCTCTCTTTGTTAAATATAACAATGAATTACTTCCATTGTATTCCATAATAGTCACATATGATTTGGCACGACAGTTATTCTTCACCAATCACCAGCCACTTTATTTCGGCGTTCTGAAGACAAAAAGCCTTTGATAGTTCCGTTTTTGCATGTGATTTCAGTTCAGTCATTGCCCTAAGGAATCTTCTCCTGATTTTAAATCAGACTTTATTTAAATGAAACGCATTCAGGGAACCGTCTTGTTCTAAATGTTAAAGGGACTCATTTTATCAATAGTTAGTCTTTTAATCAAGCCACAAATACAATTCGTTTTGCAAAATACATTTTTTGCATTATAATTTAATACATTTATTATCATTTTGCACTGTCTTTTTTTTTCAGCAATAAACAACCGAATCATTGTTTGCCAGAATACCTTCAACGTCTAGTTTCATTTTAAATTTACTTCCAGTAATTATGGATATATCATGACTTATGACGTCATAGAAAAAGAAAATGGGCCTAAAATCTAAGACAGTAGGAATGAAAGAATGCAAGCTTTTCATAATTTTTTTTTAAGTCAGCCATATTTTTTCTTTTTCTTTTACTTAGTTAATAGGGAGAATTTAATTGTTTACACTATGCAACGCATAGGTATATTTGAATTATTAAAATAATCGTTAGAAAGCTACACAATGCGATTTAAAAAAATAAATTTCTTTATTATGAACTTAAAATTTTTCGACGATAAAAAAATCTTCACCAGAAGTAAAAGACATTAAATACCTTCTTTTTTCTTTTTTCTTGTTAGTAACATTTTTGTAGTAAATCCTCTGATGTTATGAGTTTAGATAGAATGTCAAAACAGAGGGGAACAGGCATCTACGCATAATGAAATAGAAATTAATGAATGCCCCTCTTTAATAAACATTGTTGAAATTTGAATTATCAAAATAACCGTTAGAAGGCCACACAATGCGATTTCTTTTAATAAATTTCTTTATTTTGAACTTTAAATTTTTCGACGATGTTATCAGAAAAGGCATCCACCCACAAAAATCTTGCCTTAACTAAGGAAATGACTTCCAAAGAAAATATGTCGCATTTCCGGTTATGTAGTTTTAATAATGACCTGGCCAGAGATAGGTTAGTTTGAAAGTCAATTTCTAAAAGCTGTCCAACACATGCCGGACATAAAACGGAATATGATAATGATAATTATAATGAAACATCTTCATCAGAATTAAAAGACATTCAATAACTTTTTTCTTTATTTTTCCTTGTTAGTAATATATTAGTCACTTTTGTTTGTAGGAAATCCATATTGTCGAAAATTTAAAGTTCAAAATGAAGAGATTTATTTTAAAAGTCGCATTGTGTGGCCTTCTAACGGTTATTTTAATAATTCAAATTTCAGCAATGCTTATTAAAGAGGGACATTCATTAATTTCTATAGGTATATTTGTTTGTCTTTTGCAAAGTTGCAAATTCATTCTTTAATAAAGCTACAATAATTATGCACCAACCCAATAACTTCCATAGCAAAATATTTTAGAGAACTGAAGGAATACATTGTATGTATAACTTTACTGTCATGTCCAATTGCAATTAGTCTATCGACACTCTCCTGATGAGTGTTGATTTAAAAAAGATTTCTTAGTTGACAATTTACTAAAAAGGAACCCCCTTTTCTCAGAGATTTTTATGTAACACATATGGAATCTAAATATGTTAAACCCTTTTCATCACATAATTTCAATTATTTATAATGAAAGATGAAAGATGTTCAACAAATATGTATATAAATCAATATAGTATCATTGAAGGTAAAAGCAGCATGGGCGAAATTTCGTGTGCTGTTGCCTCAGATAGTATCATGGGGTGTCCCCCTTTACATCCGGGGTAAGTTGTATAGCAGCTGTGTCAGGGGTGTCATGCTATATGGCAGTGAATGCTGGGCACTCGCCCAGTCCTCTCGCACCTGACTGCAGCACAATGACAGATTCATGATCAAATGGATCTGCAATGTGAAATCTGAACCCCCTGGATAAACCGTTGCAGAAGCATGGATGTTTTCACTCGCAGGAAGGTTGACCGGCCAAGGAAATCTTGGAAAGAAGTGATTAGACAGAACCTTATAGAGTGGAATTTGGAGACAGTTGACCCACTGAACTGTGAGAACTGGAACGTGAGCTTGTGAAATATCAAAAACGTTTGGCCCCTGGACAAGGGAAAATGAGGTTCAATGAATAAAAGAAGAAGAGGAGGAAGAAGAAAGATAAGAAAAAAAAGAAGTAAAAGAAGAAAAAGAAGAAGGCAACAATTTGCTAAAAAAAACACTTTTAGCAGTTATTTTGAAATTACTTATATTTAACTCATATGTGATATCTAAATATGCTAAGACAAGTTTCTAATCAGTAATTGTACAGAAACCATTTTCAACACACAATTTCAATTATAAATGATGAAAAGATGAAAGAAGCCCCCCAAAAACTGTAAATGAAATCAATATAGTATCATCAAAGGAAAAAGTCTGATAAATGTTATTAACATATTTTGCAAAAAATATCTTATAAAAAATATCTTTGTTTGTTTTGCACAATTTCCCCTTCAGTGTGTCAGTTTGGTCTAATTGTAAACTCTGCATTTCAGATTTTATTTCACATTACATTTTAACAAAGGTCACATGCATTAAAATTATGACTAGGCTTAAATGTGTTACATTCTCTTTTACTCTTCGGGAGCAGCCCGACCGTCCATCCATCACAGACTATCCAATCAAAGCATACCTCCAGTTCTTTCCATGCCGAGACTTCATGATTACTGTAGGTTTTCCAATGACTGAGGATACTCCATCTTTGATTGTCTCTGAAATTGAAAATCGACACAGCCACCAAAGAAAAGACACAGAGTTTGTCTTGATTTATAGAGGGACCATTTTTATTGGCTCATAATGTTGCCTTGCTATTGGCCAATGGCAGAAGGGAGAATTCTGTGAAACTTCCCTGTTTTATTAGAGGACCATTAAAACAATTTCTTATCATGTATGGTTTATTTTAGCTTCCAGTGCAGACTGATCTTAATCTCTCTTTCTTTTTCGCAGATCCCATGTGACATCATATCTGCCTATTCTGTCTGTTTAAGATCAAGCTACGTACTAAGATAGAGTACTGCTGTCATATATGGGGAGGTGCCGCTCGGAGAACTCTTTATTGTCTTGACAGAGTAAGAAACCGACTTTGCAATCTAGTGGGAGATGATCTGCACCCTTTCCTACAGCCTCTTTCGCACAAAAGATATGTTGATAGCCTCTCTCTACTGTATCCTTATGCTCCAATCCCTCGTTCTCAGCAGAAAAACATTCTCAGCAAGAACTCGTCTTGCTACAACCACAGCAATGAACTTTCCGTTCTCCCTCTTTGTAGCAAAAACCAAACGCAACTTCCATGAACAAACTTTTGTTCTTAGCGCATCGAATCTCTGGAACAAAATACCACAAGGCTAATTCCCAACCCACTACAAAATGGTCGTCTTCAAGTCTAATTTAATGTAAACAAATACTTGTTGAGACGTCTTCTTGGAAAATCAATTCCTATTAAGTAATCTTCTGTCCATTCTACCCACTGATTCCAATCTTTGAGTGGTGGCGTTCATCGTCCAATTGAAAATCTCTCTGACCCTTATCCTCGAGTTGTCTTCTAGCCTTGATAAGAGGTGACCCATTAGTAAAAAAATTAAAAAACAAAGCACCTGTTCCAACACTGCTTCAATATTAACCTCAGGTTCAGCGTGTGGATCTTTGCTGACTTTTTGGCTGTAACATTTCCTGTCACAATCGGAGTACTTGTTACCCTAGTTTTAACCAAAATACACTCTAGCTGATCTACATGCAACAAATGTACTAAATTATCATCTTACATATGAAGCTGTAGTTTGTGTTTGTTTATGAACTCATCCTAGGGTTTTGGAGATAGAGCATCATAACCATATACATTCTGAAACTAGATTACTCACAGTACATGGATAAGTATATTTCATTTTGATCAAACGGCTATAATAATATTGCAAGGTCTGCGTTCATGCTGGAAGCCTAGAAAAAGGGAATGCAAATTTTTATTTTATTTTATTTATAATTTGAAAATGATAGAAATTAAACAAAAAAAACAAATTGTAATATAGGGGTTCAGAGCTTGGAGCAGGAGCACACAAGTGTCCTCATTCATTCTGGGAAGAGTTAAAAACCATAAATTTAGGGAAAAATATTTCCATAATTGTCATTGAATTCATACCGCCTCTCAATGTTGAGTACATCTTTGGACCCAACTCCAAAAATTGAAATATATAAAATGTAAAAAATAAGACTGATAAAAAGTAATATATCATATAATAGCAACGCCGGATCGTTCTGCTCCTATAAATATATAAGTCTGAATTAAGATATATAATGGACACAGTCAATCCCAACAATCGTGCTCACTAGAGACTTGCATAAGAACAGCCAGCCATCGTCGAATCTCTGCCGAAAGGAACATAGCCGATAAACCTGTATAGTGAGTGTGATAGTGATTATAGACAGGGACAAGCAGAAAACAACTGACAATTATTTTAACTCAGTTTTTACCTTTCCGCAATGCCTTTTTATTTTGTGTATAACTAGATATTATAAGACACAAGACCATGAATTTATGAGAATGTATGAGGGTCTATCTGTTCAACACTACACTGTTCTACACTGATTAATCATAAACTTATCAAAACACATCCATTGACAAATAAATACTAACAATACCATTCAGCATAACCAATTAAATATCATGTTCTCATTTTCAACCACCATAATACCACATTTACTGTATGGGCTAAACTACTTACTATATCTATAATAGTGTGAGTTGGTGTGCATAATTTTGATTATGGTGTACTAATATTAAGATGCGGATGTGTAAAAGTAAGGTTAAAATTGGAAATTTTCACACAAGGTTAAAATTAAGCAGAGAGTGGAAAATTCCTTTAGAAGTTAAGTTAGAGATTAGCTCTATGTGTCAGAGCATGACGTTACAGAGAGGAAGTCTGAAATGAGACGTAGCAAAGAAGAAAGAAAGATCTGCCTCTTTGGTCTGGGAGCTGACTGTGTTTCAACACTGTTTCTTGAAGCTCTGTCTTTGTTCGCCCCTCCGAGGAGCGGATGAGGAGGAGCTAACATAAAGCGGTAAAAGTATGAATATCACGGAAAACGTCATGGAGCAAATATGTGTTGGCGTTTTTTCTTTTATGTTGTTACATTATTGCAGCAACAAGGAAATAGAAAGACACAGAAACTTTGGCTACTACATCACCACTGCATCTACCTTTACAACTAGATGTCACTATTTGATAAACCATCTACTTTGTGTCAAGGGGAGAGACAAACAACCTTTTCTGTCAACAAAGAAGAGTGTGGACATCCGTGTTTGATGGATATAATCTTTGACATGACCTACAGATAAAAATCGGGTGGGGGGGGGTTAATGTCCGGTGAATGTGAAGCCCATTCAGGATAACACATTCTCCTGATGAGCCGATCACCAAAGTCCCATCGCATATCATTGAACAGCAATAAAACAAAGAGTGTTGGAAATTCCTGGCTGAATCTTGGTGGACAAATCAAGCATAGACTGAAGTGTATTTCTACCAATATGGTTGGCTTGTAGAAAGGATTGTTAATTGTATTAGTGATTTCATGGGTGGCATGGGGGGAGGTTAATCACCTTATACTACTAGCTACAATCGAGCTTTAACCAGAAGCATGCTGGCTACCTAGTTTTTAGATTTGGGGTTTGTATATGATATCCCATTGTGATAACAGACAGTAAAGCTCAAAGGCAGTTTATTGATTGAGTGTTTCTTTGTACTCTGTTTGATTACTCCACTACAGAGTTGTATCAAAATTGAACAAAAACCATGAAAATCATGAAAGATGTTAATATATAAATATCGACATTTTATTTTTAACTATGAACTGCCTCAAATAATAAAATAAAAAACCTAACTAACGAATTGTATACTATCTCTTGTAATAAAGTACAGAACTTCTGCCAAGGAGGCCGTTGTTCCGATTAGCAGGTCATACTGCAGTACTTGCTAAAGGCATCTTCAGGGCTGCATTGTTTTCTCAAGGAGGTTTCGCCGTCATCCTTTATACAGTGCTTGTTATTCCCAGATGGTCATCCATTTGGTTCTGGCCAGGTTAAACGTTGCTTTCTTTGGTGCTCTATCAAGAAACAAATTTGTCAACATAATTATCGCGTAAATAGCTGGACAATTGATCGAACAAATTAGCCTAAGATTTTTTTTACTGCACAATGAAATGTAATGCGCTTTTCTTGTGTATTATCTGTATTATTCGGACTACTATTCTCAACTTGGATGTTATTATCACAACGTTTAGGCCGATGTAACCACCAACCTTCTTCATGTGTGTCTTGCGGAACTCAGGAATTTACTGTCAAACTTGGGAATCTTTACAGAATTCCGAACAGTATTATTTATTTAAACCATGGGAGTAGCTTGGTCACTTTCCATCAGCCATGACTGGGTAAAAGTCTGAAGTAATTCGTAATTGTATTCTTAGTATCGCCCATACTGAAGATTGAACCTTCAACCTACAGAAGAGTGTCACTTATCATCATCATCATCATCATCATCATCATCATCATCATCATCATCATCATCATCATCATCATCATCATCATCATCATCATCATATACGGTTTAACATCCGTTTTACATGCTGGCATGTGATGGACGACTTTTAGAAATTGACTTCCAAATATATCGCTGATCAGATTGATTTGGAAGTCATTTCCTTAATTGAGGCTCCATTTTTATAGGCCGGATGTCCTTCCTGACACCTACCCAGTAAAGTGATGGGGACCACTGTTTTTATCGAGACTCCATTTCTCGGGGATTGCTCACCAAGGCTAAAGAGCACTCCACCTGCCTTACTTAGGACTGATTTTACTTAGCACTTTTATCTGCTGCATCACGGAGGTTACATTGGCCGAAACGTTGTGAGTGTAACATCCAAGATGAGAACAGTAGTCGTCCGAATAATACAAATAATACAAATTATCACTCCTCATCTAAAAGAATTCGAAACCTTTCTTGTTGTTTTGTATTTGCTACAAATTTGTATCGTAATACGAACCGAACAAATATAACATTAAACATATGGGATGCATGTTATACTATTTATTCCGTCTGCCATGCTTTCCAAAGGGTTCCGTTCAAAGTTTCATTTATTCTTTAATTATCTTCTCACAATTCTCATCTTGTATTTTGATTAATTCTTATTTGTCGTCAACCAAGTTAATGAAAATGTCTACAGTTTCACCATTTTGCCAAACATTGTCGATTTTATCGACTCTCTAGAGGACCAGGTGTCAGGTGAAATTTAATCTATGACTCCGTCTTTTGTATCTGTCGACATTTAGAAATTATCAAGATAAAGGAAATAACAATTTGAAATGACTTAAACGGATGTCTTACCTTTTCTCGCTCTACCTTGATTTATGATAAACTCTTGTCTGAGTTCGTTGCCGGCAGCCAACACTACATCGTGTTCGATTTGCTCATAGAGAGTTTTGATCATCATTATTGGCAGCCATATTTATTTGTTTAATATGGTTTACAAGTTATTACAAGTTATGAGAAAAAGAAAAAGTATACAAACATTAAGTGACCAGCACTGTATAACGTTCAGATAAGGTTATATTTTTTTTTTAATAAAAGCACTTAGAGAGTATGGACCTCCGCCATCGTTCAACAATATATAGCAGGATTTAGACAATAAACTTTGGTATTTTTCTACGATATTTTATGTAACATTTTGCAAGTGATACGATTGGTCGATCGGGATCATGTGTTAGGAGATAAGGCATATTTGATTTATTATAAACTCTTAGTTCAGTTAATTTCCAGCTGCCAAATACATTCTGTTCCATTTAATGATAACTAAGTGCACCTACCCAGCGTTGACTAGGATGCAGTGAAATCACTTTAGTTTTTAATTTTTATTTGTTTGTAAATTGTTAAACTTATGATAGACAACTCTTATCATATTCTTCAATTCAGAATAAGTTATCCCCTTTGATAATTTTTATTTTAAGGAGATTATCTAAAAATGTTTTATATTAATTAATTCATAAAAATAAATTGTAACTCTCCTGAGAATTTTTAGGTCACATTTTGTGAGTTCTATGATTCACTTTTGCGCTAGTTTTTTTTCTAATGCTGTTGTTGAAAGGTTTCTCTATTTTTGATAGAGAATGGGTTTTAGACATAATGAAGGCTCTCATTGGTCAACCAGTTTAGCAGTAATGGCCTAGAGAACCTCGTTCATGTCTTCTGTCCCCTGAAAAAGAAAAAGTAATGGAAAGTTCCAATAAATTTATATACAATTAACCGACTGAAGAGATTAGTTTAAAGAATTTAATGAATTACTTTTGTGAATATTCAACATGTGTATGTTCATTCATCCATCCTAAGCCAACTTCATGCTATGAGGAAAAAATCTAACAACTTTGCGGTCACATTTTGAGTTCAGATAAAGCCAAAAATGTTTTTGTGACCAATATAGAATCAGACATTTATGGCTATAGATGGTGCATATAACCTATAATTTAGATCCATATTTCCCGAACAGTAGCCTAGTCTAATTATACTAAAGAAGCAGTGACAATGTGTGTATAAGTGTAGAATATAAAGTATAGATTTAAATAAATGATGCCAAGACGAACATCCATAAAAGAACAAAAGAAGAGAATAACAATGAGTGTCGTGAAGATGCTAGCAGACAAAGAAAGAAACAAAAAAATTATGAAAAGGAATGAGTGAAAAAGACTAGATACAGGAAAAATGTATGTGCCATTGTCGCTGTTGTTTTAGTATTATTAGACTCGGCTATTGTTAAGATCGGAAGAAAAATACAAGTATTATTTTTCTCGGAAGTTTTTAGATGAAGATTGATAATCGGTATTATTTGGACTACTGTTCTCATCTTGGATGCTACTTTCACAAATTTTCGGCCGATGTAACTTCTGGAATTCTTCAGATGCGTCTTGTTGTACTCGGGAATCTTTATATCAGACTCGGGAATCTGTTCGAAATTTTGAATAGAACTCTTTATTTAATTCACGGAGGTAGCTTGCTCTCATTCCGTCAGCTATGACCGGCTAAACATCTTAAGTAATTCGTAATTGTATTCTTAGTATCGCCTGTACTAAGGATTGAACCTTCAAACTCCAGAAGACTGTCACTGAGAACTGATTATTACTTATCCGTTGTGCCACGGTTCCTTGTGGGCAATTCTAATATAAATTGTAGGAGCTTTAAACATATTTTTGTTTAGATGTGTAATCTTATTACTTATTACTATATGCATATATATGTGTGTGTTTTTAGGGTGTTCTAATCTATTATTTATAATTAATGTTTCCATAGTGTATTAAATTCTATACTAGGTCTACTTCGGAGGCGATTGTCGCTCAACATATGTGCTGCTTCTTTGAGTCCTTTTATTCTCCACCATTTTACTTCGCACCTGAAAAGGTCACATTAGCTGAAACCTTGTGAGAATAACATTCAAGATGAGAACGGAATTCCACATATTCCAAATCATAATTAATAAAGTCTGAGTTTCATAAATCAATGCTTTCAGGCATGTTAAGGTTAAAGACACCTTAGAATGGTGCTTACTTCTGGATTCGGACCTGAATGACTTTAATGGGGGACATTTCTAACTAAAAATGCCCTTTTGGAAAAAATTCATAAGTTAAATTAACATTAAAATCGTCTGTTATAAAACGCTGAAATTCATTATCACTTTAATCAATTGTCTTAACTTAATGAATTTTATGATTTACTCAACTGTACCAATGCCCCTATCTCTTTTTTAAAATATTCATAATGCTTCAGATATAAAACAAGTTCCTCCATTTTGTGTTTCATTTTACTTCAGTGAAGTTCTCAGAAATCAAAGGCCCCCTTCCTGGGGCTAACACTTGATCTCTATATGAGATAAATAGATATGCAAATATTCTATTAAGGTTCTCCTTTACCTATCAAACGTTGAGCTAGTAAAGAAGTTAAGAACATTAGTTTTCCTCTCCCCAATTGACCAGTTAACTATGTAATAGAATATCTTTCTTTTGGTCTCTTGGTCTTACTTCAATCAGATTATATGTAACTGTGTATACTGAACACACAAACTAATTTACTTAAGCATGATTACTAGTGGACATACTCTAAATACTGAACAAAACAATTCACTTAAGTGAATTGTTTTGTTCAGTATTTAGAGCATGCTAATACAGTTGTACCACGCACATTCTTACACAGAAAGGCAAAAGGAAAGTGATAATACTCATTAATGACTGTCAATAGATACTTGTTACCTCCTCAATTTGAACGCAGTGTTCTCTTGAAATATATTACATATATTCAATCTTTCTATTGTTTGAGTGGTTTTCATTAATTTGTCTCTTCCTTTCACAAAATGTGACTTTTCTATGGTGCACACGTTGCATTTTTCAGTCAAGCACTTCTTCTATAGAGTAGGTCAATTTTTTCAACCTGAACAAAGTGAATCACTCTTAATACCCCAGGATGACATAGATTATCATGTAATCTTTTAAGGTCGATATTTATTGCAAAAGTGCAGTGTACTCTCGTTAACGCATCTGGGCTAGCATTCTTGATGTCCGATCAATATCTGATGCCATAGTTGTAAGTAGAATGTTCAATTCGCCTACGATGGATTTTGTCATTTTTAGTCTTCAAGGCTTTATGCTTATTGAAAATGTTGCATAGAGCTTTTAGGTCAGTGGCAATAATAAAATATTTACCTCTCAAAGAATCATTATATTCTCTGACTGCTTCGGTGATAGCATTACTTCTTTCTCTGTTGGAGACTGTTTTTTTTAAGAGGGGTTACATACCTGGACCAGAATGTAACAAGACTCCCTCAGTGATTTTGCAAACACGCTGTTAAAATTTCATGTTTTTCTTTCTCATCTAAAGCATGTACTACATTTCTTTCTAAATCTCTTTTAAAAAATTTACGGGAATCTTTTATTTTAACAAGTATTTGGGAATACAGGGCGTTTGGAAAATTGATATCATAACTTCGGGAGTATATTCTATGTGTATAAAAGAGCCTCTTTTGGTGGAGGTTACTTTATTAATAGCATCCCATTACTAGTCCCTTTCTTTGTCTGTGTGGTCTTTGGTTTATGCTGATCATATTTATTTAACTGTATTTGGTTTTATTTACTCCTCCCCAGGAGTTAGGCACAAGGCCAGTTTTATCTTACACCCACAAGTAAGATGTGACCCAAGATCGGGTCGAGAAAGTGGGGTTTGAAAAGCCAGCGCTCGAGAGGTGAGCACTCTGGCCATTTAAAAATTGCCTGGGCAGCCCCGTCGGCATTCCCCGGTAGGGGCGCCTCAGACAGTAAGCAATAAACTTACTCCTCCCCAAAGAGAGGAGGCAAAGCCTGGGAGGGTGGACCTCCTAGAACTGCACAGGACAGGCGTGCAGTATCCATCGGAACAGATACTACACTTTGATCTTAGCCAAAAGCCAAGTTGGTTTAATTTACTCCTCCCCAGGAGTTAGGCACAAGGCCAGTTTTATCTTACTCCCACAAGTAAGATGTGACCCAAGATCGGGTCGAGAAAGTGGGGTTTGAAAAGCCAGCGCTCGAGAGGTGATCACTCTGGCCATGTAAAAATTGCCTGGGCAGCCCCGTCGGCATTCCCCGGTAGGGGCGCCTCAGACAGTAAGCAATAAACTTACTCCTCCCCAAAGAGAGGAGGCAAAGCCTGGGAGGGTGGACCTCCTAGAACTGCACAGGACAGGCGTGCAGTATCCATCGGAACAGATACTACACTTTGATCTTAGCCAAAAGCCAAGTTGGTCTGTTGTATTCTGTTATCTGGAATTAAAAAAAAGTCAAGTCACAGGATACCGGCAGGGTACTCCATGTTGGTTATCGGCTCCTGCTGATCATGATGCTCAGATCTTTCTTCTGAACCCCACAGCTTTAATATTTGTTCAGTATCATTTTATCATGGTTTTGTGGGTGTATGTGGCAACACCAGGCCCAGGCTTATTTTACCTGTGATCTTATCACAAGGATAGTGTTTATCGATCCTATCTATAAAAATAACAGTGCACTATCACACACATTGTATATGTTAGATGTTTACAATAAAGAATGTTGATCAGTATTTGAATCAATGGGCTATAACTCGGAAACATGGTTAAATCATCTATATAATGTTCTCTTTTAAGACTTCTCATCAGTTTAAATAGTTTCCAACACAGATTAGGTGTTTGTACTAGTCAGGGATACGTCGTTGACAATCAGTCTAACAGTGACTTTTTTGCTGTCGGACGTAGGTATGGTTCTGTTCAATCCTAGGAGATTCACCTCCCCAGACTTCATGTGCTCTCTTAGAAGGGGTTAATTTATTGCTAATCACCAGAGGCGCGCCTACCAGGGAATGCCAACGAGGCTCTTCAGGCATTTTTTGTTGGGCAAAGTGGGTTCATCGTAGTGCGTTGGCTTTTCAAAACCACAGCTAACCTTGTGTGTGACCTCCTTGAGAGGAGGTAAATAAATAAAAAAAACTCACGTAACCACAAAGACAATTCTACAATCTAGGACAAAACTACTTGAATAATAATGAAGAAACAGTTGGATTTACATACATACATATTTATTTAAAAATAAACAATTTGTTAAATACAAACGTAAAAGGGGTTATGGAAACATTTAATGTGGTACACATCATAATACACAAGTCGAAAGAATAACATACATTTGTGTTAAAGAAAGAAATACATTACTGTCCCAAACACAATGAGAAAAGAACATATGTTGCCGGGGTCAGAGAGTGAGAAGTATGCATGAGCAATGAATACTTTAATGTTACTTATTTTGTGTTGTGTGTTTCTCAGAGTCTATGCGACTGCAATCAAAATGTGTAACCTAGAGGCAAAGTCTGCTAAGGTTTCGGAAGACATACTATTGGGAGGTGATGATGAAACGTCTGTGTGCTTTGAAAGAAAAGCCAAAAAGAAGGTAAGATATCGTCTTAAATTTTGCACATGGGGGAAACGAGATTCCAGACTTTAGTGTAGGTGATCTTTTTCTCTAATGTTGCCGAGAAATAAATTCAAGAGAGAGAACTCAGATAATTCTAGGCCAACAGCAACTAAGGCTTGACTGTAACACTCTCTAAAGCTTACAAAATGAGGAATCGTCACTGGATGTATTTTATGGTCAGACCCTGGCCAATGTTAGAGTATTGATTTACTCCTCTCCAGGAGTTAGGCACAAGGCCAGTTTTTATCTTACTCCCACAAGTAAGATGTGACCCAAGGTCGGGTCGGGAAAGTGGGGTTTAAAAATTGCCTGGGCAGCCCCGTCGGCATTCCCCGGTAGGGGCGCCTCAGGCAGTAAGCAATAAACTTACTCCTCCCCAAAGAGGGGAGGCGAAGCCTGGGAGGGTGCACTTCCTAGAACTGCACAGGACAGACCCATAGACCGGCGTAAATCAAGCCCCGAAGGTCAAGACAATACCAGTCTATGGGGTGCAGTATCCATCGGAACAGATACTACACTTTGATCTTAGCCACACAGCCAATAACGAACAAGAGTAGAAAGAATTTGAGCAATTTGTAGGGTTGGGAAGTAAAGTAAGCAGAAGCAGAAATAAAGCTAGAAAAAGCTGAGAAAGATTGATTTTCGTGGGGTGGGATGTGTGTGGGGGCAAGTGTTGTGCAGAGGTCTTATGATGACGTCCGGGACCAATTCTTTGATTATATGCCCTAAAGACAAGTTCTAGTACTAAGAAATATTATGAGAAAGGGGAGATAGTTTGGGCATGATTGGATGCTCCCCCCCTAGTGGCGTACAAATGTCTGGTAATTCTCTAGGGATGCTCTGGGCAAACTCCTTGATTGTATGCCCTGAAGACTGAAGTATAAGTCCTAGTATTGAGAAATATGAGAAAGTGAGATAGTTTGAATATGATTGGATATCCACCCACAATTTGAATGCTCAGGGCCAATGCCCAGTCACCCTTCCCCTTCTACTGGTGGGGGCGGACACCTTACCCAAGTGTGTCGAAGGGTGCTCAATAGAAATAACAACTAAGATAAACTATCTTTATTTTACTTCAAAAACAAATGCTTTTTCCCATCGGTTGAAATTTACATTTTTACTGTTGGAATTTTTCTATATTTTCACTTCAAATGATGACAAAACAAATTAAAATACAATGATAAAAAGAGCTAGAAATATGGTCCTTGTAATGTATAACTCTATATTTCTTTTTCTTTTTGGTTTCGTTTCAATGCAAATTAAAACTCGGACGCATAGCTTAGTGCATGTTAATATCTGGTTGAAATTATGGTGATAACTCTAATAAAAAAGAAGCGATAAATCAATATTATCTTTATACTGAATGGAATTGAGTTATCAAAGATCTGGACGATAAGTGGGGACATTTTAATGGGAATGTGCATGTTCACCAATCAAAGAAGAATAAATTGAAATTTATATTCATTGTTACACATGCATATCGAAAAACTGAAACCTTTTAACTTGCATATGTACAATATATGTTGGTGATTATTTTTGAAATTCAAAGTATTCATAATCTCTATATGAAGTTAGATATGCGTATATATTTCTATGTATAGGATACAATTCTAAACTAATTAACCGATCATTATGAGAATTTAAATAACTCTCATTTAAATGAAATTTTAACATCAGGTATTCAGACACTAATTAATAAATATTCCCCAAATTTGTGTTTCTTTGAAATATTTTAAAGAGGTTTAGCGGACATAATATGGACACAACCTCCCATTTCAAAATTCATATATTTCAGATTTGAATTAAATTTGATCCATAGCGATTATACACCAGTTAAGCAAGATTCCCTGAATTTCAATTTCTTTTTAAGAGCCCTTAAGCTTAAGCTATAAACTTTAGACATTTTCATGCAATGGAGTTTGATGAGAATTGAAATAAGAATTGTAGACATAAGGTTTAGTATTATTATATCTTTATTTTAATCTCTGTAAGGAGACATAAAAGCGGTGCAAAACATTTCAATTCGGGGAATTAATTTGACTCGTCCTGGGACGGGTATTACTCTTGTTATTTATAATTTTCAGATTTTGGATGTTGTTATCACACCGTTTCAGCTTATTTGCCCTCCGACCATGTTCGGACGTTTTGCTTCCGACTATGTGTCCACATAAGGCACCTGAAGAAGTACGAGAAAATTAGTTCAAACTTTGTAAATAATAAGATTGTATTAGAATATCAATCAATCAATCAGGTTGAGAATTCTTCTCAGATTCTCCTAATTCGTTTCCTCAAGCCATCTCTGTCAGACATCGCTATTGGCAACTCGTCCAGATGGCATCCACAGTCTTCTACCAGTTGGTCGATGTTGGTGTGATGAGGTTTTTCAACCAATCTTTTGCCGTTATTAATTCCATAGGAGGGTGTTTCTCACAAATCCTGACTTACTTTCTCCAAGAATGACCAACAAGCCGAAGCTTTCTCTTTGTTAGTGAGACTGTAGTAGGAGGACAATGTCCATGTAGACGTTTCTTGGTTAGGTGTTTCCTCCAGTTGATATCCAATGCAACTCATAAAACATATTGTTGGGATCGGAGATAACACATCACTCAATAAATCTCGGGCCTGAAACGGCACCACTAATAAAAAATGCATGTTTTATGAAGTACTAACCTTCATATGATATTGCGTGAAAACTTGACCCCAATTGGATTATCTGTTTACAAATTACAATTATTTAAGTGAAGCTACTGCTGCAAATTTTCAAAACAATGAAAAAATCTGAATTTCGTGATGGTAAAATATTTCTTTCTGATGGGGAACAATATTGTTCAAGCAAAGCAATTGCTTGATAAGGGTTATTCTGAGTCTGATCTATTGGAAACAACGGTCAAAAAGTAGTATACTGACTTTAAACGTGGTTTCACAGACAATAATTATGTTGAATGTTCAGGTCGCCCAAATGCGGCAGTAATCCTAGATAAAAATTTTAAAAAGCCCACAGACTAATTTCGGCCAATCATAAATTGAAGTTGTGTAAGATAGCAGAGAAGTTAAAAATATCAGAAGACAGTGTATTCACCATTTTGCATGTACATTAGTTCAAAGTGGGTGCTGAGTTTGCTCACAGTCGATCAAAAACAGTAACGCGTCAACAATTTAGAGCATTGTTTGCAACTAATTCAACACAATAAAAAGTTTTTGCATCAATCTATGACAATGGATGAAACATGGATCTCACCACTTGATTCCAGAGTCAAATGAATGGGCAGCAGCAAGTTAAAGCCGTCCAAAGGTACAAGGTATTTTGTTCATCGATTGCCTTGAAAAAGGAAGACCGTCAATAGCGAATATTATATAGCATTATTGGTGCATTTGAAACAAGAAATCGCCAAAAAATAGCCACAAATGAAAAAAGAAAAAGTGCTCTTTCACCAACGCACCATGTCACAAGTCGATCGCAATGATGGCAAAACTTCATGAATTGCACTTTGAATTGCTTCCGCACCCACCTTATTCTCCAAATCTGGCCCCCAGCAAATACTGTGTTTTCGGACTTTAAAAGAATGTTCCAGGGAAAGAGATTTGGCTCCAATGAAGAAGGTATATCGGAAACTAAAGTTTATTTTGAGGCCAACGACAAATCCTTCAAGAAAAAAGCATCGAATTGTTAAAGAGGTGTTTGAATCAGTGTATCACCCTAGAAGGAGACTATGTTAGTGAATAAAATCGAATTTAGCATAAAGTTGTTGTTTTATTAGTTAGGCCAGGGACTTATTGAGTGATGTTTTAGAGAAATATGTGTGAGAAATGAATTAGTAAATGTTACTTACTTTCTGTTGTGTATTTCTGAGAGTCTATGCGACTGTTATGAAGCGCCCATCTGTTTTGAAAAATGTGCCCAAAAGAGGGTAAGATCTCTATCTGTTCCTAATAGAACATACACTTTGTTAATTAAGTAAAATATACAAATGTTCTTTTATTTTGTATCTTTTATGTATACTGACTAAACTGTGTTTGCTTCATATTGAAATATGTCTGATTTTCATGACAACAGAGAATTTAATTTAATATTGCTGTTTTTACAAGCAGTTATCAGTGAAAGGAAATTTCTACTGGGATCTTGACTCGTATGTGAATTGTTTCATTTAAAGAATACGTGCTAAAACATAAAATTCCTATGAGTATGTGTTAGACAAATTCAAGCAATCTACCCATAGTTGACGTTATCTACTTCCAAGGCCACCCGAACAGGGTGAGCCAAAAGGTGCTGGAGGGGCCAGGAACAACATTTTTTTGTACTGATGAGTAACCACTTACCAAGGCCAAAAGCCACTTGTCAGTTGGATGATGAACAATATTATGAGAGGATTGAAAACGATGAATAGAAATAATTAGATTACTTAACAAGACGACTTGCCATTGAAATTGAAGAATATAATGTTTTAGTCTGCAAGGAAGCAGTCGTGTGGTAATGTGTTTCAAAGATGAGAAGTTCTTAGAACTTAGGGTCTAGCAGAATTCTGGAAGCTGCCTTAGTTTTATTATCTTGCCCCTTACTCATAATGTTGTCAAAAACATAATACGGCCGCTTTTAACAGTAAAAATACTTGTTTTTTAATTAGTGCAAAGCTGTGTTATCTGGGTAAAACTTTAATTATTTCAAAATGCCACCCCTTTTGAAATTGCTGTTAAATTTGTAAACTTGTGTCTATATATAAAGTTAAGTATGTATATTGTTTATATATTTCTATATATAGGATTCACTCCTAAACTAATTAACCGATCAGTATGAATTTTGGAAAACAACTGCTAGGCTTAAGGGTAGGTAATGCGGAACATATTTAGTTGAATTTAGTTTATGCAAAGGCAACAAAAGTCGAGTGGGAAGCTCTTCGTGAAAATTCACATTCTGTGAAAGTTTTACAATAGATATTAGACATCGATTAATAATATTATTCCCCAAATTTCATTTTTCTTTGGAATATTTTAAAGAGTTTTAGGGTGCATAATATCGGTACAACTTCCTATTCTAAAATTCAAATGTTTCAGATTTGTCACAAATATGATCAATAGTTATTAGACAGAAATGAACCAAGATTCACTGAATTTCAATTTCTTAAAACCCCTTAAACTTAAACCTTATATTTTAGACATTTTCTAGAATAAAAATCATGTATTGGATTTTGATCAAAACTGGAATAAGCATTCTAGACAAGGTTTAGTAGCATTACTGCTTTCTTCGGTGAATTAATTTTACCAATCCTGGGATGGGTATTCTTTTAGTTCTTTATATAATATCTAATTTATCTTATATAAATAGAGACTTTATCCGTCTGTCCGTCCGTTAATCACAATTTATAGTTCACAATTTTTTTAAACGTAATAAATATATTTCGGAATTTGTCTTATTTCGAAATATCAGATATCTGAACTACTTTTAGAAATAGAAAATATTGTATTAATAGTAAACTAGCGAGACCCGTGTAAATTACACGAAATGATGTTTTCAATACTAGTTATCTTGTTCCTAACCTATACATGTTTGAATAAAATATGATCAGATTTGACTTGTATATTTATTTTAAAAAAATTAACAATACATGAAACAATTTACAAAACTTCTTTATATACAATATTTCTAGTGAAAGTAGTTCCTCTTCTCTGGCCATGAGTAGAATTATTCTGGGGACAAATTTTCACTATTACACTGTTCAGAAACCTTGCTCTTGAGGAGGCTACATAAAGTTGTCCATGAGTCAAGCAAAGTTGTGGTAGGTAGATTCCAACCTTATCGAAAGTCTGTCCTTGAGCTTTATTAATGGTCAATCATGAGTAGCATACAAAGATTTGGAAGGTCGTTGCTTTTGATGTAAGCGTGACACACAAAATAATACACGCGCGATCGTATTAATATGTGTCTTCCCGGTCGTCCCCTCCCTACCTCCCTCCCCCGATGTAGAAAAAAAATCTTAGAGGTTGGTTGGGATCGAACTATAAACCAGTCGGGCTGAGGTAAAAAACCGACGTCAAAATCCTATGTCGCTAATTGTTGCGCCAAAGGGAAACACTTGAAAATATTACGAAAATTAGGTGACTTGAATGAATTATCCAAATCTAGGTGCGGTACACGTGCACATAGCTTTTGATGTAAGTGTGACACACGAACACACATGCTATCATATTAATATATAGATTATAAATTCCCAACAAATAAAGCGGATGCCATGACTGGAAATCGAAACAAGAACCCTGAGATCTTCAATCTGAGATCCTACCACTGCACTATTTGGACGTTCTTATGAATAGAGCTTAAAACATTACGTTAATAAAATCATTATAGCTTTGGTGTGACGTCATAAATTTATGATTTTCGTCATTTCAAATCATCAATTCAAACACAAGCGATAATAAAAATAAATGAATGGGTAAACATTATCAAAAGCGTTGGATAACAATTTATTTTGCTATAACTATGTATTGGTGTTAAAAACAATTTATCATCTAAATAAATAAATGCAAAAGTTTTTTCCACCTTTCCAAAGTATAATAACATTAAAACGAGTTACACTTATTTAATTCTGTGATACCAACTAAGATTTGTAATATCATATATATAGTAAACTGCAAACACTCATAAAAGCTCTTAGATCTTCCTTATTTGCATATTTACTTTATAAACAGCTTCTAATAAATTAATATTCTGTAATATACATTTAGCATTGTCATAATTTGCATTGTCATAATTTCTTATATATACACAATATTTTCGTTGATAACAAAACGTCTGATATCGCTGGGGCGCTGAGAACAGATATTACACTTTGATCTCAGCCAAAAGGCCAAGGACCTATGAAATATAATGTTTTTATTATTAGGCATTTTGTGTCATTAAAGTATATAGGAAAAAAGCCACAGGGAAACACATGTTGATTAAATCAGTTTTACTATAATTATAAGAAAAACAAACGCTTGTCATTCAAATTCAGTCTTCATCCATCCTGGCACCCACACACAGTTAGAGTTTAACCTTTAGGTTTTTACTCACCCCTCTCATAGTTGCACCTTCGTGACAGGCTGTCAAGTAGGGGAACTTGATGGGTCTACCCTTTGACCTATTTGCACTCTGTGACTCTCAGCTTTATATCAACACAATTTAACTGACAGCCTGACAATATTTGATATCTAGAAAAATCTGCTATATCCTTTTGTCAAGTTTGGCTCAAGGTCATATGAAAAATATACCTCGGGCGTTCCTTGTGCCATACAGTTGTTACATAAAAGCAAGGAGATAAATCTATCTATAATTATAGTAAAGCTGAGTTCATCAACGTTTGTTCCTGTGAGCATTTAGAGAAAGGGTGACACTTTCGTTTTAGCTGATTTACATAATCTGTTCGCACATACCGTAGACACGTATGTAAATCAGATAACAAAATAATAGGACTCTTTATTTTATATCATCCATAAGGATAATATAGAAGTAAAGAGGTTTATTAGTTTTTAGATTTTTAATCCCTATCCTTCAGTGGCCTTGGGCCTTGATAAGCCGGTGACTAGTTAGTGCATAAAAAAAGATATATCACAGTCTAGGAATTTCGAATTAAATCAAAGTGGAACAAATAATGGTAATAGTTGTGACCCAATGGGTTACGTGTAGTCAAGGATATATATAGTTTGAAATATCTCAAAGAGTTATAAGCAATGAGAGGTAATTCGAGCAGTCTTTAATACTGCAGATATTAAAGTTACATCAAAGGGAGGTCATTAGGACAGGCGTAAATACCATAGTGTGTACAGTTATTTCAAGTTTCATTATTGCCTAAATATGAAGTGAAACTTAAACTTTCCTTTCTATATACGACATGATTTTAGTCAATATTTATTCATTAAAGAAAGAAATCATGTCCGTTATTCAAAGTAATAAATTCAATTTAACTTTGTTTCAAACTTAATTATACTGTCAAGAATTCCTTTGAATTTATAGATTTTGAGGTCTATTTTTCTTTTTGCTGACTTTGGCTTTTGCAATTTATGTCTTTTTAATAGAATCAATACTTTGCCCTGGTGTATGTACTTTATTATCTTTAATGAGAATCTTCCCATCTATCACGATCGAAGTGAATTCACCTTTATTTTCAAACATTTGCTGAAAGAATTCAATTTTTCTATTAAAGATTTAGAATTTCAATTTGATCCAGAGCCATTGACTGTCATAGTCAATGAAGCAAGATTCCCTTCATTTAAATTTGTTCTTAAGACCTCTTAAAGTTAAGCATTATATTTTAGACATTTTTGAAACTAAAAATCATGTAATGGATTTTGATCAAAATTGGAATAAACATTCTAGACATTAGGTTTAGTAGTATTACTGTTTTCTTTGGTAAATTAGTTTCACCCATCTTGAGATGGGCATTCTTCAAATTATTTATATAAAATCTAATTAATTGAATAAATGCTGAATATGTCATTAAAATTGGACAATTCTGTCATTTTTGATGACTAAAAAAAGTAACACATTGGTTTGTTATATTATGTAATGGATTTTGATCAAAATTGGAATAAACATTCTAGACATTAGGTTTAGTAGTATTACTGTTTTCTTTGGTAAATTAGTTTCACCCATCTTGAGATGGGCATTCTTCAAATTATTTATATAAAATCTAATTAATTGAATAAATGCTGAATATGTCATTAAAATTGGACAATTCTGTCATTTTTGATGACTAAAAAAAGTAACACATTGGTTTGTTATATTATCCCCAACTCCAGAGAAAGGTCCGATACTCTGTATAACATAATCAGTACACTTCGGTATCAGATAACATTAAAGTTGGTGGACAGGACAGGTCAGGCAAAGACTGAAGTTTACTCATACAAAATATGACTGTATTGCAGAAGGGATTATAAATGTTATTAACGATTCCAAGTGTGGCTGTTTTAGGGGTCACCCTATAAGATTGTAGCAAGGTCATTTTGTTAGCTGGTTTGTCATATAATTAGTGTATTTTATTTTAGAATATTTCATTCTTGCCTTATATGACAATAATAGTGTCATGCTTACATGTCTACTATAGGTATCTCTGGACAAAATATGATGTGTGCAATAAAGGGCATTTTAGGGAAAGCAATAAAAAACAGAATAAATTTTCATTTTTTATTAAAGCTTTAAAAGAATGAATTCTAAAGCTTGTAAAACAAAACAAATGTTTTAATTTCATTGTACATATTGGTTTTGTTTTACGATATATCAACTGTTTTTGAGTTATTTAATGCTGAATAAACTGGTTTTGGTAAAAGTTTTTATGCTTACAATTCTTAATATTTTCAAATAGTTATCCATGTTGGACACTTCTGTTGAATTCTTTTCGTGCAGTAATGTTCAAATATTAATATGTGTTTATATACGTGTAGATTAATTTGATTTCTAGACATATATTTTTAAAAATAAATAATCTTTAAACAATGGATTCTATTTAAACCATAATGGGACCGTGACAAGTAATACTACCCCAAGTCAGTATTGACCTGAGATAAATGCAACTAAGGGTCTATCTACTCTCTCCCAAAGGTCCCAAATTAAGGCTCTTCACCACCGGATACATTTTCATAGCATAGCCAGGATTATATTTAGCTCAAAATGGGATTCTAACAGGTACTATCACCCCAAGTTAGAGTAAAGCATTAGGTGTGTTTATATGTTTATATATTTTTATGTAGAGGATTAAATCCTAAACTAATAAACCACAGCTACTAGGCGTAAGGTGTCTTAATGAGGGATGTATTTAGTTTAATTTAGTGTTATGCAAATGGGGTAAAAAAAATTCAGATACCTTCAATTTTTGTGAAATTTTAACATTAGGTATTAAGCATCAATAAATATATATTCCGGAATTTTCAGACCATTTGGAGCATTTTAAAGGGTTTTAGGGGGCCAAATATGATCACAACATTCTATTTGCATGGTTATTAGACACCAATTAAGCAAGATTCCCTAAATTTCAATTTCTTCCTAAGAATCCTTGCAAATAAAAAGATTAAACTTTAAATTTTAGACATTTTCTAGAATCAAAATCATGTAATGAATTTTGATCAAGAGTTGAATAAGGATTCTAGGCATGAAGTTTAGTATCATTGTATCTTGATTTTAATTTTCGTAAGAAGACATAAAAGTGGTGCAAAACTGTTTTGTTCAGGGGAAATGAATTTTACCCGTGCTGGGACGGGTATTCTTCTAGTATATATATATATATATATATATATATATATATATATATATATATATATATATAAATCACTCAATATTCATAGTTTAAAGTGGTCCTCACATTACTACATTTTCTGCAGTTAATTTAAAGCAAGTAAATTATATATAAATTGTTATTCTTTTATCATTACAGAACTTAATATCGAAGAATCTCAGATAATTTCTAATTCAAAAGTGAGACATTTGATCAAAATGATGTCTTGAGTTTTGTTCTCCCTTTTGGGCATAACACTTGCCCCACATCAATAGTGAAGTCATACACTACTCATGTTGTCTCGATTGAGAACAAATGTAAAACTTTTGTTATATTTTTACTCACCGATGAGTGTATAAACTCAGGTTCTATTCGTCTGCTGCTAAACTCTCAGTTGTTGATGTTAATTTATAAAAAGGTTTATTACAAAGAGAAGAACGGTCACAGAAAAACATCAGTGACACAGGTTACGCGTGCGCGCGCGTGAGAGAGAGAGAGAGAGAGAGACGAACAGATAGATAGAAAGATAGCGTGCTCTCCTACACGTAGTTACATTATGCACGAACGCCCCCTCCCCATTTGAGACGGCACCCTGAACACGTCTTTTTGCCGGAAGTCTCACCAGCTAAGGGACCGAAAATATCCGTCCGGAAGTCATGTGGTTTCGTTGACTTCCATTCTGAGGTCACCCTGAACCTTAAGGTGTTATTTAAAATTTTCCATTCAAACAATGGCGCTCGTTTCTGAAATTTTAAGATGAGGATTGATAATTTGTATTATTTGGATTATTCTAACTACTGTTCTCATCTTGAGTGTTATTCTCACAACGTTTTGGTCGATGTAATCTCTGATCCTCTTCAGGTGTATCTTGTAGAACTCGGGAATATTTCTGTCGAACTCGGGAATTTGTAGGGAATTTAGAACAGAACCCTTTTATTTAATTAACGAGGGTAGCATTCTCTTGTTCTATCAGCCATAACCGGGTAGAAGTTTTAAGTAATTTGCAATTGTAATCTTAGTATTGGCCGCACTGAGGATTGAACCTTCAACCTCCAGAAGAGTGTCACTCAGAACTGAATTTTACTTAGTACTTTATTTGTTATGCCATCAATTAACTTAACTTAAGCATCTTAAATCTTGAAGATTACTTTGATACCTCCAATAAATTATAATTTGTCTCAATCTCTTCTGAACACTAACACGATCAAATAATAAAAACTTCCCTTACGTAATAAGAGAAAAGGTTTAAAATAAAAAATATAAATTTCAGTTAAAAAAAACAAAAAAAACGTCTCAAACTGGAAAGTTTTAAAAATGAAAACATATTTTATATGAGTATTAGTGCAAACACTGGCGAAGCATTATTTTTTTTTCATAATTTTTGACAAGGGTGTTTACTCAAATGATACATTAAACCTATTTTCAGCATTTACTTCCACAATGCTCATTACATGAGTAGAGCTTAGTAGAGCAATTAGCCTGATGATTTCCCCCTGGGAATGAAACATAAACGTTTCTGTGTAGCTTAGCAATTCCATAAATTTCAGTTTCTTTGGAGTATTTTAATGGGTTTTAATCGGCATAAAATGAGTAAAACATACCATTAAAAAGATTGAAATGTTTCAGATTTACAATAAATTTTATCCAAAGTCATTAGACACCAATTAAGCAAGATTCCATGAATTTCAATTTCTTCTTAAGACCCCTTAGTTTTTTAACATTCTCTAGAATAAAAATTGAAATAATTATTCTTGCCATACGGTTTAATAGAATTATATCTTGATTTTAATCTTTCTATGTAGACATTTACCGCCCCATTTGGCCTAATTAGACTGTTCGCTAATGGGCCAGGACACAGATGTTATTCCTTGCTCACATCATATCAAAGACTTTAAAAAAATGGTACTTGATGCCTCCGTTGCTAAATACTCAGCATTATAAGGTAAGTATAAGTGGATTAATCCTGGGAAAGGAGTGGAACCCTCCCCTACATCTCAGTGTAGTAGCTAAATTATAAGGGAGACTTCGGGTCACTCTCGACTATGGTCGACCACTTTACTTTTATGGAGACATAAAAGTGGTGCAAAACTGTTCTTTTGGGAGAATTAATTTTACCCGTCCTGACACATATATTCTTCTAGTATTTATATATATATATATATATATATATATATGGTTATTTTTATCAAATTTTCGTTTGTCTGTCAAGTGTAAGTTTGAAATAGAATTTTCGTTGGTCTGTCAAGTTAAATTTGCAATAGCATTTTTACCAGTCTATCATTCTTACGTTTTAAATATAACTTTTATAGCTAAACATGCAGATTGAATGGATGCGTTTTTGTTTATTAAATTTCAACTTGCTATTGTTATATACAACGTATGGTCGTGAGAGAGACAAGCATGACTATACCGAAGAAGATACACAATTCTACTTAAAAGGAATTGGATTTATAAAAAAATATATACAATAACATAGAGACGTTGTCCCTCTGCTTAGATGAGGTGGCCCAAAGCTCATAGTTGAATGAGGTCAAAGGGTGAATCAGTTGCTTGTTAGTTGAGTGAGGTAGGTATGTGGACGGACGTTGTCGGCAATGTTTGATGTTGACAACCGTGTTTCTAGTCAAGGCTGGAGAGAACTGAATTTGGGTGTTAAAAAAATATTTATTTAGAGAAAATCAGAGAATTTTTGTTCTTATTCCTTTTTCATAAGATGACATCTGTCATTGGTTCTTTAATCTAATGTTCTCTAATTATTTATTTGAGGACCGGAAGTAGTGCGTTAAGCCCTGCACAAAGATACATTTTCTCATTTTCATTTTCTATTAGTGCGTTCATATTCGATATGGTGATATTGATGTGTAGCCAGGATCGGAAAGACATCTGATTTGAGCAGACTAAAATATTATCCATATAGATTCTCGGTAAACTTGCTGTATAGTTAACAGCCGAGAAATCCAAAATAATAAAGCACATTATTACTAAAATTACATTAAAATTTGATTTTCACCGACCTGTATACTTTTAATGTGTGGAAACTGATTGTAAGATTTTTTTTATCTCTGAGTTTTTTAGTGTTAAGTTGACTTACTGAAGCACACAAACAAATATGGCATCGAATATTTGGAGGTGGTCGCTTTGAATAACTTAAAGCTGAAAAGCTAGTAACAAAAAATGACTTTCTCTATCACTAATCCTAAGTCCGAGGGGGTTTCCACTCGGACTTAGTGGTAGGATATATCATTATTTTACTATTTTTTAAGGAATGAAGCACCAACAACAGAGGGCCAAACAGCCATGTTGTTTCTCGTGAGCATTGAATGAATTCTAATTTTTAAATAAAAAAATAAAAATTTCAGAACGTTAAAATTATACAGATCGGTAGAAAACTAAATGTTGATGCATTTGATAAAAGTTATATGTTTCATGTTTTGTTTATGTTTTTTTCCGAGTTTTCGGCTGTTAACTATAATGCAAAATGACCAGATTCTATATTATAGAAGATGCTCATTTTATTTTATTTTCAGCTTATCTAGATTCTAATACTATTGCCGTCACCATCTGTGCTCTACCATATATCAAGAAGTCACTTTGACAAACGAGTCACTATGCTACAACTGACTTGAAATTGGAGAAACAATTGATTTTTATTTGGTTTCCTCTGTGCATTCATATCCTTTCTTCTTTTAGGCTATTGGTTGCTCACTCATGCATGTTTTCAAGGTAATGTCTGCAAGCCACGTAATCTGCCAGAATCAATCACATGGCAATTGAGTTCTGACCGCGTGTCGATGAATATGAATTAAAAATAAAAAAGAACATGAATTGTATACTGTCTCCAGATCGCTTTGCTACATGATTGAGAACAGAACCTCTGCCCAGGGGTTGTTTTTCCATTGTATAAATACATGGTTGGACTGGCAGGTTATACTGAAGTACTTGCTAACGAGAAAACTCGGCTTGTTTATAAATCTTTTTGGAATATAAACAAGCCAGATTTTCTCTTCAATCCAGGATAACCCGATTTATGAAACCCTGGTATCTCCAACAGACACAGTAATGTATAGTATTTGAATAAAATAATTAATATAAACTATTTATATATCCATCTATCTATCTATCTATCTATATATGCACAAAATGCAGACTTCCGACTCAACAATAAAAAAAACTAAAAACTTAAAAAATTCTTCTATTTTTTCCCCTCTTTCTTTCTTGTTTACCAGGAATCGTTTAAAATAATTATTTTCATGTATTTCGAAGAAATCATCTAAGAAGAATGATTGTTTAAAAGAATATTGTTCTGAACCATATCGAAAGATCTTTTTATAATCATTCTCATATATATAGAAACATGTAAAGAAATATGAGAAAAGAAAGAACCGAGTGGGAATGGCAAGTTTATGCCATTGTCACTGCTGTTGTTGCTGTAGTTGTTAACCGAGTTAGGCTTCTTCATAGAGCTCACAAAGAAAGATAATACATGAAGTTCTCTTCGTTGGTTGCAGCTATTTCTTAGCCTGCAAGACACAAAAGAACAGCAAGGCTCGGCGGTTACATGCAAAGTCGGGGAAGGTTTGGCTCAAAGCACACAAACGAATAGTAGAGAAGCAGGGATGTTACTCTCACTCGATCTTTGCTTGCGACATACAGTGGCAGAAATGAAATTAGTTTTTTTCAGGAGAGGAAAAATTATTATTATTCCTCACTACTTTACTTGTTAAAGGTCTGAGAAGTAGAGAAGAACCTTAAATAAACACACGGATATCTATGTATACAGAAATCAAGTGATAGCCCCAGGAAGGGGTTCCTTGATATCTGAGAGTGAACTGAAGTAAAACAAAAATAAAAACACAAAGAATTATGTGTCAAAAATTAAAAATTAAAACAAAAAGGAAGACAGAACATTCTTAACGCCTGCAGAGTTTAATATCTTTTTAGAATAAATGACCAGAGGGCGACGGATACGGATGCCGACTCCTTTTGGATTCTCACCAGAACCCTGTTAGCTGGTTAGCTCTGATGTTACCAGATTGCAACTCCACCTACAACGATGACGAAAGGTTGGACTTTAGAAGGGTTTCACTGCTGCTTTAATATCATTAGACTGGGATAGCGATTAGAAAGCTTGGATAAATGTACAAGTTTATAAGTTGATAGGAATTTCGCAATTAAAATATTTGATTTATTTACGTAAATAAATGCGTTTTTCTTGGCCTTTTGGCTAAGATCAAAGTGTAGTATCTGTTCCGATGGATTCTACACCCTATAGACCGGTATTGTCTTGGCCTTCGGGTCTTGATTCCACCGGTCTGTGGGTTTGTCCTGTGCAGTTCTAGGAAGTCCACCCTCCCAGGCTTTGCCTCCCCTCTTTTGGGTGGAGTAAGTTTATCACTTACTGCCTGAGGCGCCCTACCTGAGAATGCCGACGGGGCTGCCCAGGCATTTTTTGTAGGCCAGAATGTTCATCTTCTAGGGCGCTGGCTTTTCAAATCCCACTTTTCCGACCTTGTGTCATATCTTACCGCTGTGGGAGGAAGATAAATAAATAATAACAAAAATGTGTTTAGTAAAAAACTTTTCATGCAAAATGAAATAAATGCTGATATGCATAAAATTCGGTGTTGCTTAGTGATGGCACATACGTATGAAAGGAAAGAGTTTCATAGTTCATTTTCTTTCTTATCCTACAGTATGAAAAGAAACACTACAAGAGCATGATATAACTTCATCATCATCATCATCATCAACAACAACAGCAGCAGCAACATTCTTAAAGTCCAATGCTTCCTCACGGTGGTAGGGGTGGTGGTAACGTGGCAGTGTCAGAGCTACCCGGCTAATAGGGCTCTGATTAAAATCTAGAAGGAGTCATCATCAGGATACGTCGTCCTCTGGTCCTCTCTGGTTCTGTGTGTAACAAGCAAAGACGTGTCAGGCACGGAACTGCAAATTAATAGAGTGAGAGTAACAACATTGCTTCTGTGGCATTCATTTGTGTGTTCTAGGCCAAACGCTCCTAATCTTTTCATACAACCACTGAACCTTGCTGCTTTTGGTGCCGGGGGTAAAACATTGCAATTTTGCAGGTTAAAAACGAGCGAAGAGGACTTAATGTAGACCTGACAGTTCTCAGGCATGATTTTCGTGAACTCTATGCAGAAATCCAACAACAACAACAACAACAACAACAACAACAACAACAACAACAAATCATCATCATCATCATCATCATCATCATCATCATCATCATCATCATCATCATCATCATCATCATCATCATCATCTTTTTCTTTGGTCAGGGCTCTGATGTTTTCTGACAATAGGCAATCACAATCTTCAAGCTCGGCAGTCGTGATGATTGATTCCATTAATAGTCTACTGTATAAGATCCGTGTTGATATTTGCATCTAAGTTTTCCTGGATCATCCAATATTCCTCTGGCGTCTCACCTTAAGGTCTCTGCATTTTCTCATCCGAGATTCACTCTTCTCAATGTGGCCAAACCAATGCAGCTGACTGATCGCCAGGAGTTCACCAATCTTTGGTATATTCAGCCTCACCAACAGTGTATCAGAGCTGATATGCCGGGTCTTATCTAACATGACATCGCATATGTATCTGATCATTGATCTGTTATTATGCTGAAGACGTGCGAGTGAGGACCGAGTAGGGGCCCAGAACTTATTTCTATACAGCCTCACCCTTCTAACAAAGCTGTTATATATCCTCCTCCCATTTTGGTTGCTTTCAATAGTTTGGAACAAACATCAATAACTATTGATAGTTATCTGTAGACAATATATATTATATTCAAGGGAGATAATTTTCAAAAAGTGAAGTACATATGGCATTACTTCTTATTGCACACAGTTGTTTTTAACAAATATAGAGTTGAATGCCTACTAGATACTATCCTCGAGTGTCTTCGGGCTCTCTGTACAAGGTTTGCCAAGACAACTTTATATGAGGATACTTCACTCTACAAGCAAACCCTGACCAAGTACTCCAAATAACATAGTATTCCAAACCCAAATAAGATCCCCTCGGAATAGCTACACATTGGCTCATGGAAGGAATTCTCCACTTTCTCCTAGTGATTTTGCCACATGTAACCACACCTAACCTGCTCCTGGAATCCAGCAAAATCAAGCAAAGACCACAAGAAAAATAAACAATAACATAGTAATTAGTCGTTTTAGGAGAGGAAACATTATTATCATTCACTGCTTACAAGGTTTGAGAAGTAGAAACTTACCTTAAATAAACACTCGGATATCTATGTAGAATCAAGTGTTAGCCTCTTGATCTCTGAGAATTAACTGAAGCAAAATAAAATAAAAAACACAAAGAATAATATTGAGTTGAAAATTAAAAAAAATAAAAACAAAAAAGAAGACAGAAGTACCTTAACGCCGGCAGATTTTAACATCCCTCATAATAATGACCATTATTTTAAACATTAAAAACTAACTTTAATTCTAATCAATCTTCATCATAAGTGGGTTTATGCAGCCGTGTGTATCTTTTCATAATCGTATGATGAAACAATAGGCGACATGACAATCTATATATATATATAAGACTTAATGTCTGAGTGTGTGATGTTTGTGTGTTCTCTATAGAAAGAAATGTTAGAGAATCTATATAACATATAAAAGTGTATTCTTATGTAAAATTTACTTGGAAAGACAATGGAAGTGTTCTAAAATCTCTAAGTGCACACTTAAGGGGTGATGAGGGCATAACCCCTTTAAAACATCAAATATATTCTATTTTTATGAAATTTAAATCACATGTATATTTTCTGGTGAAGACAATGGCAGTGGTCTTGAATCTCTATGTGTTCTCCTAGCTAAAGGGAGATATGGGGACCGAACCTCTTTTAAAACTTCAAATATCTCCTATTTTGATGAAATTTATATCATATGTACAAAGTTCTCCAAGGAAGACAATGGAAGTGGTCCCTTATCTCTGTGTTACCCTTGTGCTCCCACCTCTAAGTCAATCATGGGGACAGAACCCCCTTAAAACTTCAAATATATATATTTGATTTTGATGAAATTTAAACCATATGTATAGGACACTATATAGAGAGTTTTCAAACATTTCAACTTCTTCCGACTATATTAGTGCGCAAAACGGGAGGGGCAGTAAAAACCGAAAAAGTAATATGGTGTTATGAGCATAGTTAAAAAGTACTAAATAGTGATCCTCATTCAATCCCAATCAACGTCGGGTCTTCCTGCTAGTAAATTGTAAAAGAAACAGAAAAATTTGTGTAAAATCTTTAGTTTAATGTCATAGTTTTAAGTGTAAATAAGACTGAAAACACAGGGTTCGTGATTATTAGTCGGACATGATCACTTGGTATTACCTTCGCCAAGGAGGTTATGTTTTCGGTTGAGTTTATTTGTTGCGTTGTCACAATGTTTGTTTGTTTGTTTGCGTACAGCCTTGCATCCATATCGCATGATCAAGCGTCACCAAACTTGGTCAAAATGTTGGTCATAGTCTAACTTAGAACGGATTTAATTTTGAGATATCTAGATCAAAGGTGGTTATTAAAATTCAGCCATATGCACGAAATCTTCCAGCTATAATAGCAGTAGGTACTGCTCTTAGGGGAAGTCAATATTCCAGCAGACATCCCTGATAATCAGACCGAACAGTCTCACTGGTAACCCTCTCATTTGTAAATGTTTAGTATTACTGTTCTTAGTTAACATATTTGTCTACTCAATTCCTCTCTTTTGTCTTTATTTCTAGCATTTAACAAGGCCACAAAAAAGTTATGGTCAAGGTCACCGAAAAAGTTTGCCCCTTGTGTTGTTGACTTCATGAAATCCTAATCGCCAGGTTTACTGTCTCTTTCTCCCTCTCACTGAAGAGTTCCTCACCTGACCGAGTGGGTACAAATTTATACTCTAACATCACACACACTTTTAGAGGTAACATCGGTTCTCTTCATCATAAAGATTTTGTCTTTGTTGTCGCTAATTAAGACCCAAATCTTATATGAGCTTGATTTTTGAGTTTTACTTTGAAAATCTAATGCTCACACAAGCAAGGCAATGACTGAATTCTTTGAAAATGACCCTCAGTCTGTAGTAGAATGTCTCCAAAAACGGATGGCCACACTTAATGCTTCCAAGAAAAACTTTCCTTTAACAACTGTCATGGCCGATAGCACCCTTCCTGAGAGTACAACATTTATACTCTTCAGACTGATTTTATCAGGCACCATGAAGTAGAAATAAGTACATAGAAGATGCTGCCAAGTTTGCTGCAAAGAAGATAGGCTCCCTCTACCAGGCTAGAAAACTTCTCATACCTGCTAGTATCCTATATCTCTATAAAGCCACCATTCGCCCGTGCATGGAGTATTGCTGTCACATCTGGGCTGGTGCACCAACCACTAGCCTTTTCCTCTTGGACAGTGTGCAAAATGAAATCTCTGACTTAATTTATCCTGCACAGTCTGCCATGCTCTAGCCCCTGTTGCATCACTGCATGTTGCATCATTATAAGTACTTAGCTGAAAGTTCACGTATGAACTTACTGCAATTGTATCCCTTCAACATAAATACACCCGACCTACCCAACTAGCAGCAAAATCCCACACTTTCACTGTAGAGGTTCCTTGATGCCGGAAGATTTTTTACTCTATTAGCTTCTTTCCTTGGACAGCTTGCTTTTGGAATTTCTTTCGTGCTCCCTGCTTCCCCAACTGTACCAACATGTAAAAATTTAAATGTAATACGAACAAACATCTTGTTGCCAAACTTCCCACCCATGTTGCTCCGTATCACAGTATCCCTTTAAGCTTCAGTGCCTTGTTTGGGGTGAACCAAAGTAAAAATGTGAAGATGAATTATACAGAAAAGCAGAAAAATATGTGTAAAATTGTTAATTCAATGCCATAGTTTCAGAGTATAAGTAAAGGCTGCAAGATTGCACATTTTTCCCACGACACCAAAGAACAGCAAGGCTCAGTTGTTGCATGCGAAGTCGGAGATTGATTAGAGAGAGGTATTTTGAAATAACAAGTTGTTTAAACAGTTGCTGAAAAAGAAACTGGTAAATTTTTTTTGTACTAATGAGTAACCGCTTATCAAGGCCTAAAGGCCACTCGAGGATAAGTGTTAATAAGTTTGTGAGGTGTACAGTGAGACAACACCGTGAGGATTGAAGATGCTGGTTTTAAACTGGGCAGAATTTGATTATTTTAGAGGACGACTCAGCAAGAATTTGTTAAGATTGGACTTGAAAACGACCATGTTGTAGTCAGTCGAGAAGCAGACCTGTGCTATTGTGTTCCACATACGGGAAATAAACTTTTTTTAGGTATACAGAGGAAGGAAGGAAAATTATTTACATTGGTTGTAGCTAGACGAGTTTTTTCTGATAATGCCTTACAAGGGAGGAACCAGAGATTGGGTCTCATTTGAGCACCTACCATGAAAATAACGATAGAGTCGGGAAAGACTAGCAACGTCTCTGGAAAAGACTCTACTTATTATTATTATTATTATTATTATTATTATTATTATTATTATTGGTTGATGTCTCTTGTTTGTTATTCCCTTTTAACTATTTTCTTAATTCAACCCTAACAGAATAGAAGTCATAGCACTTAACATTCACCCTATTAATACAATATTAATATATACAAACCAAATTCTATTAAATATTTCGTCTGATAGTTTCCTAAAATTCCCTCTTAATTTATTTTTTTACTATTATTTTTTATTCATCCAATTTCATCTAAAAATGTTATACTCTATTACTATTCATTAATCTGATTTAGCAACTTGTTCAAAAAATGATATTACTCTTTTGCAAAAAAATTCAATTGGTTAATAGATTTTGTTTGTGAAATTTCTCTTGACAATATATTTCCAGAGCGAGGAGAAATATTTAAAAAAAGATTTCCACAATAGTTAGAAATGGCATTAATTATTTTGAATATCTGCATATATAAACGTCAATGTTTGTTTGCGTGTTATAGAAATCGATATTCAAACAGGGGTTTAAATCTTTCAAGCAATATAAAGACACCACTGAAATTTTCCTTCGATTAGATATTGGGTCACTAGGGACAAATATCGGTTAGGTCCATAAAATAACTGAAATATAATAGAACGTACAGAAACGAAATTTATATTTTTTTTAAATAAATTGTCCTCGTTTCATAAAACAAAAAATAAAATTAAACAAAGAACATCTCGGTGAAGAATGTATTAAAAAAAGGTTTAAACATTTAGATAATTATTTTTATTAGGTATTTTTAGATTTGAAATAATTAATAACAGCGAAGTTATCCAGTAATTGTTAAATCCATTTGCCGTTTTACAGCTGCAAGATGTTTTTCAGGTAAAAACTCCGAACGCGTTTATTTTTTAAGTAATACTTAACTCACACAGCGATTTATTTTGATTGACAAAATAAGACTTTAAACACGTTCATTTGTTGTTTTATTTTTTTATATAATACTTAATTTGCACTGATAACAATAACAACTCTGCTGCCACTGTTGAAATTAAGTTCAAACAACTAGTAAGACTTTTTCCAAATTTTTTTTCCACTTGTGTGGTTTTATTCTTTAATTCAGTTTTTTTTTGCCTTTTGGCTCGGAACAAAATGTAGTATATTTGTTCTGATACTATACTTCATCTTTTCTGTCTTCGGTCAGTAAAAAGAAATCTTACTAGACTGAGGCAATTTGAATTTTAGTTTCAATCTAGAGTGTCTCTTTAGGGGAAGCTGAATTTTCCCCACATTAAAAACCGACCTTGTGTTTAACTTTGCCCTCGTGGGGAGGCAAATAAATAGGAACTTGTGATTATGACAGAAAATTGCTGACTCTCTTTTCAGTTATACTAAGTTGTCAGTAAGAAATCGACTGTTACTGTTGTCGTGCTTTCGAGACTATTCCCCACTTTAACTCCTGGACAAAGCTGGGCGCTGTACTAGTATATATTAAAGCCGGAGAAATAGGTAGAGAGAGTGTGTGTGTGTGTGAGAGAGAGAGAGCGAGAAAGAGAGAGAGAGTGTGGATAGGTGAGAATGAGAGATAATAATAGATATATCTGTTTTTAAATAGTATAAAAAAGATAGATTTTATCCTGAATATTAAACATCTATTCCAAGATCAAGATATAAGAGCAGACATTACGAAATAAAAACGGGTTTCACTAGGCTGTACACGGACAAACGATCATAGTGACAAACCTGACTGAAAACATAACATTTACCTTGACGGAGGTAAATAGTATACACTATTACTGATCTGGCAATTTTTTCCAAAAATTATATTACTCTCTTTTCAAAATAATTCAATTGGTTAATTGATGTAGTTTGTGAACTCTCCCTTGACAATACATTTCTAGAGGCAGGAGAAATATAAAAATAAAAATTATAACATAGTTAGAAATGCCATTAATTATTTTGAATATATATATATATATATATATATATATATATATATATATATATATATATATATATATATATATATATATATATATATATGACCGGTAGTGAATAGTCATATCTCTATGCTGATGAGTCCCGGTTTAAGGACGAAACGTATAGATAATAAACAATAACAAATATTATATGTATATATATATATATATATATATATATATATATATATATATATATATATATATATTAAAGCAGGAAAAACATCTAGAAAGTGAGGGAGAGATAGAGAGGGAGAGAGAAAATAATAGATATCCATCTGTTTTTAAATAGTATAAAAAAGATGGACTTTTTTTTCTGAGTATAAAAAACATTTATTTCAAGATCAGTATGTAAGACCAGACATTACAAAAAAAGAAGAAAAAAACTTTAACAAAATTTGAAAAATGTACAAAAAAAATAATATATATATATCAGAAAATTTGAGGATAAAAAATGTCCTATTTTCGTAAAGGATCATTCTTAAATATACGGTGAACATTTTTATCAATATGGATAGAAAAAAAATTATTTTGAAGCTTTTCCATTTTTTTATTTTATTTGGCAATGATTTTCTAAAAAAATTTTTTATGTTATCCAGAATTGTGTTTGTTATCTGAGTCAAGGAAAAGAAATCGCATCAGGAAATTGGTTTTGTAGGTTTTCATCTTTCAACAAACGACAGGATATGAAAATATTGCAGAACTTGCTTTCAACTGTTTAGCTAATTCTCATAGTTCTACTTTTAAACCCAGCGGGAATAGAATGCTTTGAAAACACGAATCAAAAGATAAAGAAATTAGTTTTGTGAAATTTTTATCACTCAGTACTAAAATTAAATTTGGTTGATATTGAATTTCTTTGATGTTTTTTGGTCAGATTCCTCGAAACAAATTTTAATTAGGCAATTTCAATCCTTTTGACGTCAATTAAAAAAAAATCAACATGCACACAGCCTGCCTGAATTGACTATTTTGTAAAGATACAGTTGGTTAAATTGACCTGGTACTGTTCATTCCCTAGATGAAAATATAATATGCTGTTTGTAACACATTCAGGAGCAGATCTAGATTTCTACCTGACAGGCTGGCAGGAAGGGGGGGGGGTGGTAGAGGCAGATTAGAATGTTTTTGTGGACCATAAAATTATATCTCTTCAATTCCTGGGAAAATGCTATCACTGTTTGAAGGTAAATTATCTGTTGAATTAAATTCAGATTTCCCTAATAAAAGGTTTTAAAAAATGATTGCACACTACAATGTAAAAATGGGTCAATGTCTTATCTGGGCTTAGAAAGATTGATCACTCAAAACTATTTATCTGGTAAGACTGCACTTTTGCACAGTGGTTACTGTTATCAAAGAGCATCAGATCAATATATCAATTTGGGAAACATCAGAATTTGTAATTCCGTAAAAACTTTCCACATTCAAGGTCAAATGTCAATGTCATATAAGATGCGGGAATTCATGGATCAAGTAGCGAATTTCGATGACGAACAGTTGTGCCCTTCACCTTGACCTTGATATCCTCAAATTAAATCAGATTTTAGTTAAACCGTGACCGATATTTTAACCAAGTTTGGTGACGATTAGTTAAGCGATGTGGATGCAAACAAACATAGTGACAAACCAACAAGCAAACTCAACCAAACCATAACCTCCTTGGTGGAGATAATAATACTATAACATCGGTGCAGATTTTGGGGACTATGATTAAAATTGTAAATAGCCAAGGAAATTGTAAATATCTTTAGAAAATAAAAATGCTTTAAGCCATTGAGGATATTTAAAGTGGGGTAGTCCACAGAGTAAATATGGTATTGCAGTGAGTGCTGAAGTGAAAGTGATGGACAGATAGTTAAAGAATGAAAGAACAGTGTTTAGATGAATGTGTCTAGTTTAAAGTAGGATAGACATAAGATTACAAACGATCCCCCCTTCCCACACTTTTGATGACCTTGTGACTAATTAGAAAATTTTTAAAAATCTCTTTTGCTAATAAATAATTCAAAGTGTTGTATCTATTCTGTCGTCAGTCAAGGAAGAATAAATCCTTCTAGACTGATGTGATTTTTATTTTTGTATCCTAATCCAAATGTCTCTTTTTAAGGAACTTGATTTTGCCCACATTAAAAACCGACATTGTATCTAACTTTACCCTCATGGAGAGACATGTAATTTAAACTGATCCAAAAGAGTTAATATATTAACAAAGTTGCTGAAACAAAAAATTGAGAAACATTTTCGAAAATAAATTCACTTTGATAAAATATAAACAAATGAAATAGATTTCTTCTTTTAGCTTTTCTTTTTTTCTTTTGTTTTTTTACCAAATACTTTAAAAACGTAACTTCTGACTTGGCAGAGGGATGTTTTAGCTCGAGTTTGTTTGTGGACAGCTTAGCATCCACATTGCTTGACCAATCGTCACCAAACTTGGTCAAAATATTGGTCATGGTTTAACATAGAACTGAATTAATTTTGGGATATCTAAGTCAAAGATCAACGTCATGAAAAAGGTGAAAGTCACACTTTTTGGTAAGAACTTCAATTCTGTTCATCATAGAGATTCGCTTCCTGGCTCATATTGCAACCAATGAAGTCATGCATAGTATATGACCTTGAAAATGTCGATCAAGGTCAACATTTTGACGAAATTTCAACTTTCGATATTTCTAAATTAGTAATACGGATCTGATGCTCTTTGGTAGCAGTTACAACAATGCAAAATTTCAACCTGATCAGATAAATATTTTTTGAGTTATCAATGTTTCCATGGCATAAATGAAGGAATACTTCATACGATATGGAGAAGTACAGTCCAGATAACACTTTGACTCCTCTATACATTATCAGGTGCAGGTATGCAGTCTCACAACTGACTTATGTTCTTGTTCTGACTAAAATCAGTAATTAGTCTTTAGTCAGATTTATTACCACAATTTTGCATAAATTGTCCTGAAATACCTTGAATTAGAAACAGATCTAATAACGTAATGAAGACTTGTAAATCAAACAACAAACAGTACTTAACATCTAGCAAATATTTCAACATATAGCAAGCTGGTCGATACACGCTCTGCTTTGCCCTAAACATGTCTATTTATATAAAGCACCAGACTTTACTGATTGTGTGATGAGTGTTAACTTATTATCGAAAGGATTATTTTCCTTTTAACTATGGTGCTTGGCAGACACACATGCACGTGGCCATTATCTTTCTCTGCTTTCTCCACATATGTTTGATACCATCCAATAAATTCTATAGCTGCCAGAATGTTTATAATAACTCATCGATTTTATTAACATCCTGCAATAATATTTCTACTTGGTTTCATTTACAACGTTAAAAAGGACGCTTGAGAGTGTTACTCATGTTTATCTTCACTAACAAAGTCAGACAGATTTTATGTTAGATAACACATAGAACTCACGAGATGTGAAGGGAAGAACATATAATTGTAATATCACATGAGGTTAAAAGAAATGACTTATTTTATTTGTTAGCCAAGAAGTGAAGAAGTGAAACCTAAGATCTCACTCTACCTGTTTTGCGTGGATTCAAAATGAAGACATGTTGAGGGAGCATTTTGGTCAACATCTGGAAACTGGTATTCCGGAACTCATGAAATAAAATAATGATAAAACCTCAGTCAGCCTATCTCACTGTGTATTTTCCCACCTGGGGAGAAATAGATACGGTGTGACCATGTGTGTTCCTGTGAATAGCAAACATGGAGTCAAATGGAACAGTTTCAGCCATGTTTATTCTTACTTATCGGTTTGTTTGTTTACTCGTCTGTCTGTTTGTACGTCTACATACTATCTAAAAATGACATTTTGTGAAAAGTTTAAACCTTTGACGACAATTAATTCAATTTAAAGATGGATGCAAATATTTGTTTTAGATTTCCTATAAATTGCATAACAGTGTTCCATATACCTCCCCTCGAAGGGAAGATCCAATGTTTCGTAAGTCACAATCAAGCAAAATTCATAGATCTTCATAAGCATTCCTTATTATCGAGTGCAAATCTGGCACTTAGCCAGGGAGGGGGGTAGAGGAGGGGTCGAGGCCCAACCCCATGACATTACATTTGCCTCCCACTGAAATTTGTGATTCAAAAAAATATTTTAGACAAAGAAAATATAAAATAAAACTTATATGGCGGCTGGGCAAAAAAAAATTAAAAATTAAGGAATACACTTATTGTGTTACTGTTCCATCAGTGTTGTGTGTCGACTTGTGTCTCTTTGTCTCTTATTTCAGCAACATCATAATTGTTATTATCTGTGTGATGCTTGGCCTGCCCTGTTGCCTCAAGGTTGGGGACGGCGGTGATGTTTGTAGTCTGACCACAAGGAGGAGGGGCAATGACTTGCACTGAGAGCCAGTGTTGCCAATTTAGTGGGGTTTTTCTTTAAAATCTGGAGATTTCGTTTGCCACTCAAAAAATCTTGTCCGGAAACTTAACTCTCTGAGCGGTGTCATATAAACATTTAACAAATACGTGCAAAAAGAAATTTGAACATTTCAAAAGGTTACATAAGAGGGATAGGATTAAATGAACACTGGAATATTTACGTTGTATCCCCATGAAATTCAAATTACACTGGAGAGCCAATGTTACTAAATTCTTTACCTATTAACCCTAAGTCGGTAAAGTCGTAAAACTACATGCTTTAAAAAGTAGAACCCCCTCACCCAACAAAGACCACTGCATAGAATTTATCTCCAATCGCAAAAAGAAATTGCTTAAAAAGTTAGAATGGCCCGGAAACGGAGGATCATTTTATGTTAAAATTATATGCAAAACTGACCCCCCTAATCTGCATTCTAAAATAATTGTTGTTTTTTTTTTCTTTCCGTGAAAGATAAGTAATAAAATACAACGATTTATTTAAAATAAATAACACAACAAAAAAGCAACTTAAATGTTCAATAAATTGACTACCAAATGCCTTGTTGCACCCACGTAGCATGCATCTTTTCTGACTTTTGTTAAATTTTTATTTTTTATTTACTTTTCGTATTACCACCAAGACTTAGGGTTAGTAGTAGAAAGAGTGTGTGCGTTTTTGTTCCCAGAAATTTGGGCAAGGTAGGTAAATTAGGTAAGTATGGAATAAATATAAAAGTAATTCAATCATTAACAAAATATTAAAATGGCTTACTTGTTTACGAAGAAACCAAAATGCATTATGATGGATAATCTCAGGTGCTTTTTCGTATTTGTCCATAACCCGTTTTCCCAACTTTTTTACTGACCATTTTTTTTTTTCGGTGTACAATTACCTTTCGATCACTAGAGAATTCCAAGTTCTTTTGAAATTTAAAAAAAATGTTTTAGATTTTAGAAGAGAGGAGCAGTTTCCAATATAAATTTAACGTAAACTAATCCCCCTCCTTTTGACCATTTCAAATTTTAAAAATTCTTTTTCTGTGTACGATTACCTATCAGTTCGCTAGAGAATTCCGGGGTTTTTGGAAAACTTTTTCAAATATTATAGATTTTAAGAGGGAGGATCAATTTCTTATATAAATTTAGCCTAGACTGATCCCCCGCTTTTTGACAATCTCAGACTTTTAAAATTCCTTTTCTGTGTACTGTTACCTATCATGTGCTAGAGAATTCCGGGTTTTGGCGAATTTATCTTCGTAGATTTTAGGAGGGAGGATCAGTTTTATCTTGCCTTTGGTAACATTTATTTGTTGCCTATTTGTTTTGTTTTTTCTACCCCTTTTTTGTTCTGTTGGCTATTGTAACATATCGCCAACAGTTTTTTTGTATGTGTGGATCTCGTAAAAAATTAAAAAAATAAAAACAATATATATTTAAAAAATTTGGTTACATGTTTTGCTCACATTTTATTTTTAACTGCCATATTTCACATGTGCGTTTTCATGCTACATGCTCGCTAATTGTACACAGAAAAAAAAAATATGCTGATGGTCAAAAAGTGGAAGTTCAGTTTACGTTAAATATATATAGTAAACTGATACCCCCTTCAAAAATTTGAAATATATGAAGAAACATTCCCCAAAACCCGGAATTCTCTAGTGACATCATAGGTAACAATCGTACACAGAAACATAATTTTTAAAATTTGTAATGGACAAAAAGAGGGGGATCAGTTTACGTTAAATTTTTATTGGAAACTGATCCCTCCTCCTAAAATTAAAAATATTTTTAAAAAATTATTAAAAAAAAACAGAATTCTCTAGTGACCTGATAGATAATTGTACACCAAAAAAAGAAAAAAAGGTCAGTAAAAAAGTTGGGAAAAACGGATTATGGACATTGGACAAATACAAAAAAGCGCCATATTATTTTCATTTTTGCGGACGATTTCTTTGACAATATTCTATATTTAGATACGTCATTATATTTCAATTTTTAATAAACACTGTTTTATTTTAGGATTTGTTTCTTCCAAAACCAAATATAGACCTCATTAAACCTCCCACTAACCCTAGGTCATGGTAGCGACAAATTAATATTTGTGGAAAAAAATTAATATTTATTTGCAGAATAATCCACAGAAGTCAGACAACAAATTAATATTTGCAAAATAATAATTTTTTTTAGTAACAAGCAAAAACAGACAAATTAATATTTGCACAATGGATACATTTTCGCTGCCATATCTATGAAAAACAGACAAAAGTAGTCGATAAAATTTGGAAGTTATTGTGGGAGCTAACCGTTTCAATATATCCCAATATTTGTTTTACCCCCCCCCCCCCACCTCATAAATTTCAATATGTGCTTATTTTATGGTCAACATTATTTTACATTAGAGATATTATCAGACAGGATTTGTGTTCAGGAGAGATAGATACAAATCATAGGTTATTTGGGTCATCCTTAACTATAAAAGTTTGATTTTCTGAAATAAATGCTTTTAGAGAAGTTAAGCCCTTTTGAGAATTACTTAGGTTGCTCTTAACAACTGCTGTGGTTAATCAGTCGATCATTGAGCTGATCCTTGGTTCAGAAGGATTATCAGGGAAAGCAACACTCATCTCTAAAAGTTCTGTCAATGGTCAGTTTGTGATCTTCTGAAACTGGCTGACCCACATCAATCGACTGTTTGATTTGGTTCATCTTTGAAATAGTCAATAACTCTGACACACTCCTCTCTTGGCGCTGTCCTGATTTTAACTCTGATTACCTTCTTCAGTTCAGGAATAGTATGGAGAAGTTGTTTATTGATATTCTCTTTGAGATAACCCTACAGATACAAATCTGGGGGTTAGGGTCAATTCTGATTAGATGATCTCCAAAGTGTCCTCAATAGCATTGAATGGAGAATGGAGATAAAACAAAGGCTGTTGGGGATTCATGACTGGAACTTTGTGGGCAGGGCAAGTCAGATATAGACTGAAGTTTATTTGTATCAAATATGCTTGGATTGCAGAAAGAATTGTGAATTTTATTAACGTTTCCATTTTCGGGGGGAGGGGGCGCTTACTCTGTATATGAACAACACACTTGAAGAATGCCAGAGTGCACATTGGCCAAAACGTATTAGAAATATTAATACAAAATTTGATGAAGACAATAGCCAGAAAAAAATCTAAATAATCATAATTACTCATCCTCAAAAGTTTTCTTTTGTGAAATTTGCCCTTTTGACATATTTTTTTCTTATATTCATGACTCACCATTTACCAAGTTCAAAGGCCACACTTAAGCCTTAAATTCTCGAGAATCAAAATCATGTAATGGATTTTGATAAAAATTGGAATAAGGATCCTAGGCATAAGGTTTAGTACCATTATATCTTAATTTTAACCTTTGTAAGAGGACATAAAAGTGGTGCAAAACTATTCTGTTTAGAGAATTAATTTACGCGTCCTAAGACGAGTATTTTTCTAGTTAATGTAAATATGTATCTTTGTATTCAGAAAAGCAACAATTTTATGTGAGATAAATTTCCTTACTATAGTAAACAGAACACATTAGTTGGTATATTTTCCATTGCCCTAAATATCTTAGGGTTGGTCAATGTTTTTTCCACTTTCCACCTCTCTCTCTCTCGCTCTGTCTGTCTCTCTCTCTCTCTCTCACTCTCTCTCTCTCTCACACACATACACAGTGTATTCCTCTCTTCCAAGGTAAAAAAATTGTTTTGTTATTTAAATAAAAACTAAGAAAAAATTATCAAAATCGAGATCTTGGTTTGATTCCTGGTTTTGTCTCTCGTAAAGTTTACCATTTTAAATACAAACTTAGACTTTTCCATTGCTCATAGAAATCTTTATTCTTAGCCGTTTTTTAATCCTACTTATCTAAATTCAAAATTGTCTTTGTTGTTCTTTTTTCTGTCTAAGATCTCGATTTTTATTTATTCTTTTTTTTCTTTCAGTCTATTTTAGCTGTTCCTCATTTTCTTCTCTTCTTTTTATATCGTGGTGCTTTCTCCTTTTGTTTGGTAAATATAATGGAGCAGAAAGAGTTATAATGAATATAATGGTGCAAGACTAGACATGTGAATTGGGATATAATATTAAAATTGGAACATATCTCTATTTATATTAAGTTACATATGTGTATATGTTTATATATTTGTATGCACAGGATTTACTTCTTATGTACGGCAAAATCGTGTGAACACACTGGTTCTCGCTAGACACCAAAGTTAAGTGACATGGAGCTTTTCCAGTACTAGATGGGTGACAATTTGAGAATGCTTGGCGCTGTATGTCATCTTCCCATGACCGGGATGGACATGCGGTTGAAGACTGCTTGTAAATTTAATATTCCATGTAAACTTCCTTCTTCGGAGAAAGCTGGCATTGCCTGACTACGGCTAATACCACACCAGGTATTACCGTTTTGTTGTTTTTGATTCACTCCTAAACTAAGTAACCGATCATTATGAATTTTAGAACACAGCTGCTAGGCGTAAGAGGTCATAATGTGGGCTATATTAAGTTTAATTTAGTTTCCTGCAAAAAAGGGTAAAAAGGGAGTGAAAGCTCTTCGTTAAAATTCAGATGCCTCCGATTTTTGTTAAATTTTAAGAATATGCATTAGACATAACGAATAAATATTCACCATTTTTTAGTTTCTTTGGAGAATTTTAAAGAGATTTTATGGGGCTATAATATGAGAACAACCTCCAATTTTAAAATTCAAATATTTTGCATTGAATTTGATCCATAGTCATTAGATACAAATTAAGTAAGATTCTCTGAATTTTAATTTTTTCTTAAGACCATTAAACTTAAGCCTTAAATGTTAAACATTTTCTTGAATCAAAATCATTTAATGGATTTTGATCAAGATTGGAATAACGATTCAAGACATAAGTTTAGTATCATTATATTTTTTAACATATTCACCCCAAACAGGGCAGACTGTCACTGTAGACGTAAGGGACTGCTGAGAAAAAGGGTTAAAGTTTTTTTGGGGGGAGGGGTCAACCTAAATTGGGAGCTGCACAGCGACATATCTGTTTACATAAGTTTTAAATTTCTGCATGTCAGTACAGTCAGGAAAACAGGGAGCAGGGAGGGAGTCCCAGAGTCCAGCAGCACGAGGAAAGAAGCTTTTGGAGTGGAAAGCTCTTTTGCATCTAGGAACCTCCACAGTGTATGGATTGGATTTGGCAGATTGTCGGGTTGGTCTAGTGAATTTACGTCTTGGGGGCACCAGAGCAGCAAGTTCATCAGAGCACAATCCATTGAAGTACTTGTAAAACAGGCACAAGGATGCAACATTGTGGCAATGGGACAGGGGCTGGAGCTTGGTGGATAATGAGAGACCTATTAAGTTAGCAACTCTTTTTTGGACCTTGTCTAAGAGGAACAGACTAGTGGATAATGCCCCAACCCAGATGTGGCAACAATACTCCATGTATGGGGGATGGTGGCTTTATAAACATATAGGATAATGTCAGGTGTGAGACGTTTACTAGCACAGTAGAGGGAGCCCACTTTCTTTGCAGCAGCCCTGGCAATGCCTTTAATGTATTTATTCCAATTCATGTTATCTGTGAAAGTTAGGTCGAGGAGTTTGACAGATGCACTCTCAGGTAGGGTGTTATCTGCTATGACAATCGGTGGTTTAAGAGGTTTCTTGTAGTTATTGAAGGAAAGTAGGTTTGCCTTTGTGGCATTAAAAGTTACCATCCATTTTTGACCCCAATTCACTACAGACTAGAGGTCATTTTCTAAGGATTCAGCCATTGCCTCAGATATGTGCGCATAGGTTTTGCCCACATGACGAGAGTAGAGTGTGGTGTCGTTAGCACATATTCCTATCTCAGTCTGAATGACATCAGAGAGGTGATTTATGAAAATCAGGAACAGTAGAGGTCCAAGGATGGAACCCTGAGGTACACCAGCATTTATGTCATGTTGCTTAGATGAACGGCCATCGAGGACAACCTGTATTTTTCTTTTTGTTAGGACGGATTTAATTATATTAAATATTTGTCCAGTAATACCATATGAGTGCAGTTTTAGGAGAAGCCCCTCATGCCAGACCTTGTCAAAGGCCTTGGATATATCAAGCGCTACCACTCTAGCTTCACCTGCCTTGTTCAGTGTATGATATATTCATTCAGAAATAACCATTAAAATATCTGCGGTAGATCGTGCTTGTCTAAATCCGTATTGATGATCAGAAAGAACTTTAGCATTAACTAGGTGCCGGGCTATCGCTAGATTGATTAATGATTCAAAGATCTTAGCAAAGATCAGGAGTAGACTGATTGGATGGCAGTTTAGAGGATCAGTTCTATCCCTAGAAATCTTGAAGACTGGTACCACAGAAGCAACTTTTCCAACTATCAGGGAAACAAGATTCAGCAAGGCATTTATTGTATAGTTTAGAGAGGACAGGGTCTATCTCAGCAGAGCAGTTTTTTATTACTATTACTAGTATAAGATCAGGCCCATAGGCTTTGGAGGTGTCAAGGTTTTTTTATGATATCTGTGACCTGAGATACCCCATCTCAGGTCACAGATATCATAAAAAACCTTGACACCATGATGACCAGGTTCTCAAGTGTGGTTTCAGTCTGCAATGGAAATTTAGGCAGGGGGTGGTTTGCTGAATCCAAGGTGGAGTTTAAGGCGAAACGCTGGGCAAGGAGTTCAGCCTTATCAGTTGCTGTGTAAACAACATCGTAGTGATTTGATAGCAAGGGAATTATCAATTGTCCATTGTTCATCAAACTATTGTAGATTTTCAAGAAATCACGAATACCTTGTTTCTGTGACCTAATGCGTTTTTTGGTTATCTCCGTATACGTTCTCTTTGCTTCATCTATCACTACTTTGCAATCATTTCTTGCCTCTATAAATTTCTGTCTATTCACAGGTGACGTATGGCGGCCGACTCGTCGAAATGCCTTCTGCCTTTCAGCAATAGCAGCTGCACATTCTGAGGTGAACCATTGAGGAGAGTGGGGTTTGCTGAAGAATTTTTGGCTGGGGACATAAGCATTAATGCCTGCTTTGACCCATTCGGTTAGCAGGGAGTGAGAAGGTTTCGCTGATGTGATCCCTGAGGGATTCAATATCAGCCTGCTCATAGTTTCTGGTCGTTTTGAACAACGACTCATCAGCTTTTGGACAAGGTTTTAAGGTAATAAGTATCATTAACACAACGTGATCAGAGTTTACGAGCATGTTATGGGCATTCGCCACACAAGCCCTGGGTAATGAGGTAAAGAAAATGTCGAAAAGTGAAGCTTGCTGGTCCGCACGATCAGGAAGGCAGGTCGGAAAAGTGACAGTCACTGAGAGGTCGTGAGATGAAGAGAAATTAAACGTAGAGTTCCCAGCTGCAGTAACGCTGGAGAATCCCAACCAGTCACGGTGGTGTGCATTAAAATCCCCAAATACATGTATTTGGGCATTCGTGTCGAGTGAGAGTGCTCTATCTAAGCTTTCAGAGACAGAGTCAAGCAGGGTACAGTCCTGGGTCGAAGGAGAACAGTATAAGAAATATAAGTAACAAACTCTGTGATGTAAGGTCAATCTAAAGCACATGTAGGCTTAGTCATCTAATTCTAACCTATGTTCTCTAATCAAGGGTAGGGTGTTCCGAACATAAACTCATAGCCTATGCATATGTTTGTCAGAGTCCTTACGGTAGAGTGGAAGGTAATCAGTAATGTCAAAGTGGTGAGTGGTGAGAGGAAATTGAGGAGTGAAAGTTCGTTTCACTTAGTGCTAGGATATCCGGGGAGTTTGTCAAGAGAAAAGTTTCTATGTCGTTGATGTTTGTTCTAAGTCCCGGATATTTGTGAATGTGAGCCTGAAGGGCAGAAGCGGAGATGTTTTTTGATGGGTGTCTGGTTTAGGTTTTTTTTTTTTTTTTTTAAATTCATGTTTGTTTTGAGATAGAGTGGGGAGAGAAAAGTGGGTGCTTGTTTGGTGCCAATAAGCTCACACAACCAGTCTATTAGTCGTAACTTGGTCCTTGGGGTTTGTTGCCTCGGGAAAGCCCACCGAGGATAACTGTAGGGTCCCTTTCCATGCACGACATAGCATGTACAGTTACCCACGATATTATGCAACTGTTGATGGAGCAGCCGTTTTTAGCGCTACCTAAGAGTTAGGGCTCCTAGCTACCAGTTGGAAACAGCAGCCAGACAAGCTGTCTAACCTGTACCCTCAACTTGTCGGAACAAAGTGACCCAGACTAATCATGTAGGACTTAATGACGAAAAAACTTTCACCAAGTTGCCCAGATAGAGAGAAAGAGAGACGGCGTTCATTTCCCTAGTCAAGGAAACAAAGCAAAGCACTAGGTGTCTTTAGAAGCGTCCCAGTGCTTGTACCTCTACACCTGGCTAATAGACAAAGAAGGAGTGTGAAGGCCAAGCGATAGGCAGAGCCCATCTACTCCTTGATTTTAATCTTCGAACAGGGACATAAAAGTGGTGCAAAACTGTTCAGTTTGGAGAATTAATTTCACCCGTTCTCGGATGGGTTTTCTTTTAGTTCTATGTAAGATTATTTTCTAAATAGTTTTACAATTCCTTCAAATCTAATAAAGATTCTATAAACTACCAATAGATAAATGTACTTAAATATCTATTTACTTTCACAATCGCTTCAGAGTACTAAATGTATGAAATAAGGTACAATGTATCAACGTTCACTCAACAGGCTTTGTTGTTCATAATATTTCTTAGTGGTAGCACAATATTAATTCCAGCAAAGTCTGTTAAATGTGCGATATCTACAAATTAAATGTGCTGTAAAATGTTTAAACTGAGATTTTTTTATTTGTTGAAATTAAAGAAATATTTAAAAGAATAACATTAATGAAAATGCCCACACTGCCCCAAACAATTGCATCAGTATGTAGTTGTAGTAGTAATCATAGTAGTAGCAGTAGTAATAGTTAGCATTTTTTACTTCCATTGATATAATCATCGTCATCATAATCTGGTTATCCTCTTTGCACAGATACCCGTCTTCTTCTTCTTCTTCTTCTTCTTCTTCTTATTATTATTATTATTATTATTATTATTATTATTATTATTATTGTTCGTCTTCTTGTTTCATATGAATCAGCATCTTTCACCGATCCCTTTTTAGAATCGGGTACTTACTGGAGGGACCACGTGAAAGTTGCCAGCTCCATCTCCAACAGACGGCCGGTACCCTGTGATATCATTCAATTCTATTGCCCATCATATTTAGAGGGTTAGAATAATTTTCAATTTAGTTATGTTGTCACAAATCTGCTTCATATAAATGTTTTTTTTAGGATTGATAATAAGAACGATGCCTTAGTTGTAGAGCATACAAAAACAACAAAATAAAAATTTGAGATCTTTTTATTTTATTAAGTTGTTATAGATTGATATCATTTGGTGTGTGTGCCCTTTGTTGTTTTAGGGTTCATGGTTGTTTTTGTGTTAGTTTTAATGTGTGTTGGGATGTATTATCTTTATAGCTTTGTGCTGGTGTAAGTGAGTGCATAGCCATTGCAATGCGAACAGTTTGGGTCAGTGATCATGTTGGTTATTTCACATCCGGTCACTGTGTTGTGTGTTTGCAACTCGAGAACAGAACTCTGTTAAACAGGCTTGTTACTTTTATTGAAACCGATTGGCTCCCAGGATTGTTTTATAGAAAGCAATATCAGTAATCTGGTCATGTGACCATTTATGTCGACATAGTTGTAAACTATTGTTTCTGTAGTTCCCCATTTCACCACTTTTATTTTAACAGAGCTTTCATAAAGAATAAAGAAAACGAAGGAAAAGAAAGAAAGAGGAAAGACTGAAGCATAACAAGAAAAGAAGGAAATACAGTGGCTTAGCGTGACAGTCATCTATTTCGATTGCTCGAACGTACCACAGATATAGGTCTAAACACAAGGTCATCTGCTATTTCTTCCTTTTGCAAATCCACAAAAGAACTTCACGAATAATTTTGTCTTTAACCATTTCATGCATACTGTTGTTCCACAATAGCAAATAGAAAAGTGGTCATAAATTACAATAAATTTTGATTTTATACTTGTTTATGTGAGTCAGGGACATCAAGGAATACGTTTTGCCTACATTATTAGTCATTACTGGCCTTTTCGAAAGTCAAATCAACTTGAAGGCACGTGGTTCAAGATCAAGTCAGATCAGGTACATAGAATTTCTGTAAAAAATCATGCATCCCAGCAATGCCCTATGAAATTGACTCTATACTCTTGGATAATGTTTTATACTAGACAAAGATTCCTAATTGTCATCTCTGCAAGTAATATTCAAATCCATTCTTTGCATGCGAATGTTTGCTCCATCCAAGCTTCTATCCAGTTTTGACGTGAGGATTTATGCGGAGCAGTAATGCAAAGATAACAGTTGTCTGAAAGAGGATCATTTTAATTCTGTCTGGAAGTCTACATTTTCACACCAGAGATAACTTGTTGACAGTAATCCAACCAATATATATGTTTACCTAATTTTCGAAACTAGGTAGTTTACTATCCTGATAAGTAAATCATTATATACAGTTAATAGGTGTGCCAGATGTTTTGATTGTTCAGTTTCGATTTATATATTATGATATGTCCATAGGGGTGGTTGGCTTGTTTGTATGATCAGTTAATGAAAGATCGATTATGACTCAAGTTTATTGAGATAATTCAAATTTAACTGTCACATTTATTAATCTACTAGCAGAGATTACCCGGCGTTCCCCGGATGTCAAATATGTTGAACCGAAATAATAACTTTATTGATTTATTGATTTATAGTCTACTAGAAGAATACCCGTTCCAGGACGGGTAAAATTAATTCCCCAACAGAACAGTTTTGCACTACTTTATGTCCCCTTACGAAGATTAAGATCAATATATAATGATACTAAACCTTACCTCTATGATCCTTATTCCAATTTTGATCAAAATCCATTATATGATTTTGATTCTAGAAAGTGTTTAACATTTAAGACTAAAGTGTAAGAGGTCTGAAAAAGAAATTTAAATTCAGTGAATCTTGATATTAAGTGTCTAATAATTATATATCAAATTTAATGAAAATTTGAAATATTTTAATTTTCTAATGAGAGTTTGTGCCCATCTTATGCCTCCTAAAAACCGTTTAAAATACTACAAAGAAACTGAAATTTAGGGAATATTTATTAATTGATGTCCAATACGTATTGTTAAAATTTCACAAAAATCGAGTTTTCACGAAGGCTTCCACCCCCTTTGTATAAAACTAAATAAAACTAAATATATCCCACATTACGACCGCTTACGCCTAACAGATGTGTCACAAAATTCATAATGATTGGTTAATTAGTTTAGGAGTTAATCATGTACATAGAAATATATAAACATATGCAACCAAGATGAGATTAGTAGTCCGAATAATCCAAATTATTCAGCCTCATCTAAAAAATTCCGAAATTACTTTTTATTTAAACAAAATTAATAAGAAGAGGATCCTTTTCATTTTGTCTGAAATAACTTTGATTTTATTTAAAAAGAATAAGGAAATAAGCTTGATGAGCTTTGTTATTCCACTAATTGCTGTACAATAATTATGAGGCTACGTTTTATACTGGTAGAAACGAATCCAGGTAAAAAAAACCGTCATATGGGGAACAGAAAGAAACAGAACAATGTTAGCATTATTACATTGTCTTTCTTTAATACCAGACAACCCCCCCCCCCCAAAAAAGAATGTAACCCATGCAATCGTTAATAAAATTAACAACTTCTACTCCTCAATATACATACTCCCTGACCAACCCGCCAAGCAGTAAAATCCCACCCCTTCAGTGTAGAGGTGCCTAGCTGACAGTAAACATTTTACTCTAATAGCTTCTTTCTTCGAACCGCTTGCCTTTGGAATTCACTCCATGCTCCTTGCTTCTCCAACTGAGCCAACATGCAGAAATTTAAATGTCATATTAAATAACATCTTGCTGCACAACCCCCCCCCCCCCACACACACACACACACTTAGAATGCCCCCTATAGGTCTTGCCCTAATTCGGAGTAGCCCCTTACATCTCAGTGGCAATATGTCTTGTTTGGGATGAATATAAATAAAAACTCTACAATCTAACCATATTTTATACAAATAATTTTCCGTCTATGCCTGACTTGTCCACCATGTTTCACTCATGAATGTACAACAGTTTTTGTTTTATCACTGTTCAATGTCAAACACAACTAGATAAGAAGTGAAAAATTGTCGATAACTTTGGCACACATCTCTCTTTTCAATGCCACTGGCACAGGCTGAGTAGGTGTGTTCTTACCAGTCGGGGATACGTCCTCGACAATCATTCTGACAGTGACTTTGTGGCTGTTAAGCTGAGGTATTGTTCTGTTTAGTCAGTACGTCCAATCTACCAGATTTTACCTTCTCTTTGAGAAGGGGTTAGTTCATTGCTAATCGTCTGAGGCGCCTCTACCGGGGCTGCTCAGGCATTCTTTGTAGACCAGAGCACGCTAATCCTAGTGCGCTGGCTTTCCACACCTGACCTTGTGTCTAACCTCCTGGAGAAGAGAGAAATAAAACCTCTTGTCACTGCTCTGATTTGAGCTGTGACGTCCTCTTCACTTCACGAATAGTCTGGGGTTTGTTTTGATAGACATTATGTTTGAGATAACGGCACAAATAAAAATCTCGGCATTTATGGTTTGGTGAGTGTGAAACTCATTCAAGATCTCATCTCGTACTATTGAGACAATCACAAAAGTTTCTCTCATATCATTGAATGGCGATAAAATAAAGACTGTTGAACATTGGTGGACAAGTCGGGCATGGACAGAAACGATAGCAAATTTTTTTTACCTATTCCATGGGTGAAAGATTTGAGAGTCATCCTGTAGAGAAGTTAGCGGTCACATTCTCACTCTTCTTCATGATTAATATTAGGTATGAATATATACCGCATAATCACGTTGACACACTGGTTCTGCTTGACTCACCAAAGTTAAGCGACGTGTAGTCTGACCAGTATCGGATGAGTGACCATTTGGGAATACCAAGCGCTGTATATCATCTCCCCTGACCGTGATATATATGCAACTTAGGACTGTATATGAATTGTATATTCCCTAGAAAATTACTCTTTGAGTAGAAGCCAGATGACCGTCCAGTGCGAATATCACAGCAGGTATTAGGTATGAACAAAACCCTAACCCTAACCCTAACCCTAACCCTAATCCTCTAATCAGTGACTTAAATATTTTTATTACCTTACTGTGATACTTTGTTTTAATACTATGTTTATGGTACTCAAAATTATGATTTTTTTGTGACTCTTTATTAAATATTCCATGGGTGGCATTTTTATCGGGTCACCCTGTAGAAAAGTGTCACATTCTCACATATTCAAAGCATGAATGAAATCGTAACACTAAATGAGTGACTGAAATAATTTCATGGGGACCGATTCTGAGGGTGCAACGATTCTACACACAGCTGAATATTTTCTCTTGATTATGTTCGAAAGAAACTAGCAAGTGTTAAGAATTCATCGCTGTGTGACCTCTCTCGTGGGGCTCTCACAAAATGAAAAATGTAAGACCCACCTGTAAGCAATGTTCTTATCTTAAAAATAGAGTAAGAACTAGATATCTGTTATTGTTTTGTATAATCTACGTTGTTTGTCTTTCACAATTGTCAACTGTAATATATGCATTAACCATACTTTTGGTTTAAGACTTTCGTTCTAATGATGGATATGTTTTGAATATATGTTTAATACATTAGCTTTTAATTAAAATAACGTTTATTCAAACAATTTTATTACCTTACTGTGAAGACGATGTTCTGTTTTAATACTTATATAAATTGTGAGAAAATTGAATAGTTCTGTTCGTTTGCCTGGTTTTCTTTCCTTATCGAAATTCTGATTTATTTTTTTGGCTTTCTCCTGTGACTCAGCCACAGGGAGTAGCATATTTGCACGTTGCAGAATGAGGAAAATGTGCACAGCATTGAATTAAAAATCATGTGCTTATTCTTCTGCTTTTTCTATAATTTATCTGAGCCTGGCCTATTGTTTGATCAGAGGATTATGAAAAGATGCACATGTGTGCATAATAAATAATTCTTGTGAGAATTAATTATAATTAACGTCGCTTTTTTAGATATGTTTGAAGTAATGGCCGTTATTATAAAGGATGTTAACGTCTGCAGGTGTGAAAAGAACTCTGGCACTCCCCCTTTTAAAATGTATTTGACTCCACATTGTTCTTTTTTCAAATCAACACAACTGTGTATAATAACAATAATGTGATAAGTTACCTCCTTTTTTTAGATTATCTCCCTTGAATAAGAACTCTATAGTTCTTTCCAACTTTAATGATGCATTTGTGTCCTTATTTTCACTGAATGTTACCTTGTTTGTCCACTTTTCCTTAACCATTTTCACATTTTGTCTGAAATTTTGATTTCATATTTACTCCCTTATACCGTCGGAATGGATGAACAAACATTCTACAAAATATTGCGAGGATACACAATAATAAAAGTCACGGCACAATAACACAAAAACAAAAGACATTTTATACAAAGATGTATTGAAGAAAAACTTATCCCTACTTCCTACTTTCTTATTTTTTTTCTCTCACTGTTGAGTTTTGTTTTTAATAAAACCATATCACCAAATAAATATGGTCGGAATCCTTCAATCGAAATATCTTGGTCGAACTTTTATGATGCGTTTGTGTCCTTATTTTCACTAGAAAGTTACTCTATTTATTTTTCCATAACCAATTTTCATATTTTGTCTGGAATTTTGATTTTATATTTACTCCCTCATAGTTCTCTATGTACATTGAATAAAGGTGTGTAAGCTGTATCGTACCATAGTTGTTCCCTCCTTAAAAAACATTGACTTCACATTGTTCTTTGTTAAATCAACACAGGTGTATATAATAATGTAATAAGTAACCTCCTTAGTTTGAGATTATCTCCCTTGAATAAGAACTCTATAGCATTCTATGTAAATTGAATAAAGGGGTGTAAACTATACAGTACTATAGTGTCTTTCCCCTTTCTAAAAATTAATATTACCCCAGATTGTTCTTTGTCAAAGTAGAAATTAAAAAAATGGTTGTTGCAAATTAAAGAGATAACAACATCGTTAGAAAGCACAACATATTCGTTTCTATATACATATTTACAAGATGTGACAGCTATTTTGTACAAGTTAATCGTTTGTGTCCGTGGTTTGAAAAATTAAGTGTTCTTTTGTTCATAGAAGATTCGAAGTGAGAAGACTAAATTGGTTCATTTAAGAAGTGTGTATATATATGTTTGCCTTCTATTTCTCCCTTTTTTTCTTTTTCTTTTCATTTTCTTTCATTTGCTGGGACGGGGCATTCTTCCAAATGCCATACGATCACCCGCTGTTTACAGACTCCAACCGAGAGCTCTTTTAAGGATTCTGGCTGTTCCCTTGAATACAGTTGTCTGGATTTCTCTTGCACTTGTTTCACCAGGTATACTTGCTAAATACTTTTTCATGAGTCCAGTGGCCCATATGATAACTGAAATGATGGAGATCTCTTTGAGGTTTCAGTTTCTTTTCATATCATACATTAGACCATGACATTTTATTATTTTCTCCCTTTCAGCTCTGTTTAGGCCCCCATCATTAGGGGCACTGACCTCAACCAAAATTGACACTCTCTCTCTCTTGTTCCATATGACAATGTCAGGTTTGACAGCTGCATTTTCAAAATAGGTAGCTGTGGGGATTTCATGGTCATAATGGATGGTGTATGTTTCATTCTCCACAGTTCTCTCCTGTAGATGTTCCCAGTGCCTGCTGCTACACCTGATATTCAGTTTCTTACAGATGGTCTAGTGGAGGTACCTGCCCACTCCATTATACCGTGCTGTATAGGAGCCATCTGCCAACATAATTTTGCAACTCGATATCAGGTGACTCACACTCTCCACTTCAATGTGGCAATCAGTGTGAATATGCCTGTGACAGTGTAAGTTCAGTAGGCAGTGTGTTTGTGTGCTTGCATCTGTTAATGTGAGAGTATATGCATGAATAAGTGTGTAAGTGAGTTCAGTAAGCAGTGTGTGTATATGGTGCGTTTGTTAGTGTTTAAATATGTATTAGCAAGTTAATAGTAGTCACTGCTTCCTTCTGCCAGGAGACAGTGGAAACGGAATGTAAGAGTCCTCACAGCCTGTGTTCTTCTGGCTCACTGTGTCTTCCATGAGAGAATGTTGAAATTCAGATTCATATAGCCTGGTTATCAGATAACAGGAAGTAATTTTGATTTTGAGCATGAACAATTATTTTGCCTGCGGGGCGTACTTGTAGGAAAATCATGTGACTATTATTTTCACAATTTTGTCAAATTTCTCATCTGGAGTCTCATTTTGGACAAAAAAATGTGATTGCATTTTTAGATATTGTTTTTTAGGCATGGTTTGTATGTTTTGGGGCGTGGCTTGTGTGTTTTCTCTTACATGATTGGTTAATAAATATATAGAATTGAAAGACATGTTAGTCGTATAGTTTAAAAAATCAGAGAATAAACAAAAAACAACAAAAGTCAGATATACTCAATGATTGAATACTGCTGGCAAATCTGGGGAGATACTACACAGAACTGACTTCGAAATCTAGTGGGAGACGATCTATTCCCTTCCCTGCAAAGCCTTTCTCATAAAGGATACGTTGCTGGCCTCTCTTTACTATACCATTATTTCTATGGAAGGTGCTCGACTTACTACAGTATTTGGTTCCTCCTTTAAAGACATTCACAGAAAAAACTTTTGTTGACATCACACCACAACAAAAAAAAACTTTCCTTTCTTTCTCCATGTGTTTAGCAGACATGGACAGAGCTTTTTTAAGAACTTCTCACCTGTGCAACACATTGCTGTGTGACTTCTTCCTTGCTGATTACAACTTGGTTGTTTTCAAATGCAATGTCAACAAATTTCTGTCGTGGACCACCTAAAAAGTAATCAAACAGTTCATACTATTAATTAGTACTCCCATCGTGTTCTTTATCTTTCGGCTGGCATTCACTCCTGTCTCCTTATCCTCAAACGGCTCTTGGCCGTGATAAGCGGTGACTTTGAAAAAAATGTAAACTATTATATTAAAAAAAGGAACTTGTTCTTTTAATATGATGAGATTTTAAAACTTTTGAAATGTCTGAGTTTTCAGAAAGTTCTCAAATCGTTGTTTGTGGATTATTAATCATCATCTATATAATAAAGTAAAGCCGGTTTTTACCCTGCCATAAGCTTTATATGCTAATCTGTTCCACTATTCACTTAGAACACTGCCTAATGCGTGTTTCAAGAAAATATATATACGCTTGGTCTTTTTTCAAATTTGTTTACATTTATTCTGGAATAGCTTCTTCTCTCAACTACATATTTCTATTTTCAGAATAAGTACTCTAATACTTATATATTTGAATTAAATTATAATTTTATAATTTCCCCGGGCAAAGCCAGGACACCGGTCTTGCTAGTCATCAATAATGCATTGGCGCCTTACTCTGAGAATTGCCAAAATTTCCAATATTTGAGAAACTTTTTAATAAAAAAAAATTTCTTTAAAAAATGATTAGCACCAAATTCTCACTATCACCAAATATGCTGTTCTTTTTTCGACTATGGATAATAAACAGAGACAAATAACCCGAAAATAGATTAAATAAATTAAAATACAAAAGATTGAGATAAATGTTGTTTTTTTTGTAAAAGTATTATCAAGACTTACAATTCCAAATATACATTTTTCGGGATATGAAAAATATGATCAAACGATCAGCTTTTGTTTTTTAGAAATTAATATTATTTTTTTATGAACGTGAGTTATCTCCCTTCATGAATATTATCACTTTGATCCTTTTTATCAACTTTTGAATGAAAAGTGCAGGTGAAACAATTCTTCTACACACTGCACTGAGTATTTGCTTCCATCCTGAGAATCTTAAGCAAAGTAAGCACACATCAGAAATGAAGGACTACCACCATCAATCGTCGTCATCATCATCATCATCATCATCATCATCATCATCATCATCATCATCATCATCATCATCACCATCATCATCATCATCATCAGTTTAACGTCTGTTTTATATGCTGACATGTGGTGGAAGGTTTTTAGAAATCAACTTCTAAATTAATCTATCTCTGGTCAGGTATTTATCCATCTTTGGTTGATAACATGCATTCGACAGTATAGGAAGATGTGTACAAAACATGAGACTTAAGATGATATTGACGCATTGAAAGAAAGATGAGAGTTTTCGGTTAGTAGATATAGAACAGTCTAAGTTAAGTTCACAGAGGAAAGTCAACAAAAACATAGGATGAAGTGATAAGAATGGACTTGAAAGAGGGATAAATAAAGACCTGGCTTGAGATTGGTTAGTTATGAAGCCAATTTCTAAAAGCCGTCCAACACATGCAAGCATGTAAAACAGGCGTTAAACCGATGATGATGATGATGATTATGATGATGATGATGATGTTTCTCTCAAGAGCACCCTTATTATTCTCTCTCATGTTTCCCTTGGTCTACCTTATGAACTGACCTTGCTACCTCAATTGTTCTTCATCTACTAACTCAAGAACTCTCATCCATTCTTTCAACATGGTCATACCATCAAAGTCTCCTATTCTGCATACATCTCCATATACTGTCAAGATTTAATCTTTCTACGAAGGCGTCAGATGTAAGCCTGTCTTTAAGACTCAAATTACGCATCTATCGTATCATTCTCATATCATTTCTCTTTACGCAACGCATGTCCGAAACACTCACTGGCAAGGTCTGTAAAGTCTTATCGAGATATCACTCCTCAATGTTAATTAAATGCTCAAGAAACAAGGAAATACGAAAAGCAGACATAAACTATGTAAATATTATATATATATATATATATATATATATATATATATATATATATATATATATGCAAACATGCAAAGTTCATATATATAGACTTGAAAAAAAATGTAAGAAACATTCTGGAGTAAAATCTTGGCAATAATAACGGTTTCTTGTAAATTTAGATGCAGTGAAAATGATATGCCGGCACGACTGTCTATAGCATGCCATCAGTGCGACTGATTATAGTAGGACGCATATATGACAGTGGCATGTGAATGTGAAAAGCTTAATAGTGTAAAAAGAGTTCAACACACGGTATGGTCAAAAGTGAAGAAGAAAAGGATGCTTAAATGTTCTTAGATGATCAATGCTTAGGTTGGTGGGTTCATAGGTGAAGTTTTGGCGTTTTTTATAAAATTGGCAAAATCTCAGGGACTAGCGAAACACACACCTTTCTATTTAAAAAGAGATACTTTTGATTATGTTAGAATTAAACATTTATGTATTTATTAATTTTACCGGAAATGCTACATGGAACCATCTGCGTACAAACCATTTTAAAACACATTTTATTTGGACATAGCCAGATAAGCATCCAGTTGTCTGTATGTCACTACAAAGCCTAGGAAAACCGAAATCACTGGACTTAGTCATAAGTAGTGTTGCATACTCAACCTTGTATCATACACACAGCAACCATGGACAGTAGAAAGTGGACTGTGGGTTTACTTTCGGCAGCCTCGTAACTCTCGCTTCCCTTATTTTATAATTTAGTTGTCACATTCCATAAGCAACGTTTCTGACAAAGGGGGAATACTTGCTGTTTTTAGGCTCGGAATCTATCCATATAACACTTATTCTTGTCTAGTTTTTGACCTTGAAGTAGTATTTCTTTTAGCTCTTTACATCAAGTGGCTTCATGCTTTGTCTGGGGCGATTTCCATAAAAAACCCAAGAAAACAAGTTTCCATCATCATTACAGAAACATGAGTTATTCATACCTTGTTTGCTGGTCGTTCTTCTTGATCGACCACATGGCGTAATGGTCAAAGTGTTGATTAACAATCAGTTCTAAGTGACTGTTTTCTGGCGATTAAAGGTTTAATAATAAAAACGTGATAATAACTAAGAATAGCTTTAAAAAACATTAACACATTTATGGTTGATGGAAAAAAGAACAATCTATCCTGTGAATTAAATAAAAGTTTCAGTTCAAAATTCTGTATAAGTTCTCAAGTTCTACAAAGAGATGTACCTGAAGAAAATCGGCCGAAACATTGTGAAAATAACAAACAAGATGAGAATATTATGTTTTAGAATTTTTGAGATGAGGATTGATATGCAGATTATTAGGATTTCTGTTCTCATTTTGGAGGTTATTCTCACAACGTTTGGACGTTTATTGTTCCTGATTTTGATAAACGGCCTCCCTGATGGCATTGTGTATGAGATAGGTATATTTGCTGACGATACCATGCTCTACTCTCGTCATGTGGGTAAAACAGATGCGCATATATCCCATCTATTCACTGTGGAGGTCCCCAGATGCTGGAAGGCCTTTTACTCCAAAAGCTTCTTTCCTGCAGGCTTTTGAAATTTCCTACCTGCTCCCTGTTTACCCAACTGTACCGACATGCAGAAATTTAAAATTAATGTGAACAAGCATCTCACTGCACAGCTCCCAATTAAGGGTTACCCCCTAAACTTTCAACCTTTATTCTCAGTAGCCCCTTTATGTCGACGGTGACAGCTTGCCTTGTTTGGGGTGAACTAAGTAACAATCCAAAACAAAAAACACTGTCCAATACTAATATTGTTACTAAGACTACTACTACTATTACTACTACTACTTGTTATAATAATAAACCTTAATGGGTTAATTAATATTGGTTGAATTGAGCCAAGTTTGACAGAAAGAAACTTTGGGATAGGACTGGGTATAATAAATATAAGAATAAGAGTTAGTGTACTTCAAACAGGACTTAATAGCCCTCAACATATTTGACCAAAAGCCACTCTCTGTTTATAAAATTATTAGATGTAAACTTTCAATCTTTTAGTACATAACGACTTGCTAAAAATTGTAATACCAGTTTTAATGACTTAAATAAAAACGTACAGCATAACCGAGGTGACAAACCGGTTCTCGTTAGATCACTGAAGTTAGGTGACATAAAGTCTGGCCAGTGCGAGATTGGTGACCATTTGGGAATTCTAGGCACTTTATGTCATCTTCCCATGACCGGGATATATATGCGGCTGGAGACTGCTTATGAATTTGGAGGAAGCCGGCATGGCCCAACCAGGGCTAATTACCACAGCAGGTATATATATATTTTTAATAACTTTCTATTGGACAGTTTAAATGTTTCCAGATTCATTTCAAATTTCGAAGTAATTCATTCCCTCTTTTAACTATTAACAAATGATTAAAATTTTTTACTTGTTTACAAATGAACCTAAATTCAGTTTGATGAATTTAATTTCATGATTAAATTATATTTATAAATAGAACTTTTAATGATAATTAATAATAGTAATAAACATTCATGAGTTAAACAATATTGGTAAAATTAAGCCAAATTTGACAAAAACAACTTTGGGATATACGAAAATTAGGAATACTAATTAGTGTGTTTCAGTTAGGCCTTACTAGCATTCCACAGTAGTTTTGTTACCTTAGTGATACCATTGGAGCACAGGGTGGGGCAGGTGCTAGTGTGATTGCAAGAATTAGAAGTGGATGGAGTAAGTTCAGGGAACTTCTGCCATTACTAACTAGTGGAGCATTACCACTGTCGACCAAGGGAAGAGTTTATCAGACATATGTACACGGTATGATTATGTATGGAAGTGAGGGTCGAGCACATGCGTTGAGTGGAGAGAAATGATATGAGAATTATACGATGAATGTGTAATGTGAGTCTTAAAGACAAGCTTAGTTCTATTGAGCTCAGAGGCAGATTAAATATGGACAGTATAAAGAGATGTGTGCAGAACAGGAGACTTCGATGGTATGGCCATGTTGAAAGAATGGCTGAGAGTTCTTGGATCAGTAGATGTAGAGCAGTTAACGTAGCAGGCTCAGTTTATAGAGGAAAGCCAAGGAAAACGAGGAGAAATTTATAAGAATGGACTTGAGAGAAGAGGGATAAATAAAGGCTTGGGCAGAGATAGGTTGGTTTGGAAGTCAATTTCTTTAAGTCGTTCAACACATGGCAGCATGTAAAACGGACGTTAAACCGAATATGATGAATGAGGCCTTAATAGCCCACTGAAGAAACTAGATTAAAAGCCCTTTTCTATTTATTATTTCAGCTTTCAATCTTTTAATTCAAGAAGATTTACTAAAAATTTTAAAAGCCAGATTTAATGACTTTTTATTCGGCAGTTTAAATGCTTCCAAATTCTTTTCATATTTCAAATTAATTCATCGTTTCTTTTTACAACTTTTAACAAAAGATTAGTAGGTGTTGTTCAGTTGAGGATACGTCATCGACAATCAGTCTGACAGTGAATTTGTTGCTAGGGTTCTGTTCAGTCCTAGGAGGTCTACCTTCCCAGGCTTTATCTTCTCTCTTTGAGAAATTTTGTTTGGCTAATCGCCCAATGCGCGCCTATCGGGAATGTCGATGGGGCTGCTTAGGCATTTTTGTAGGCTTTTCAAAACCTGACCTGACCTTGTGTCTAACCTCTTGGAGAGTAAGTAAATTAAAGAGAAGATTAAAATGGCTGACTTCTTTACAAATAAACCAAAATGAATTCCGGTGGATTAAATTTCGTAATTTTTTTTTAAATAGGACTTTTAATAATAATTAGTAACAGCAAAAGACACTAATGGGTTAAACAATATTAGTAGAATTGAAGCTAATTTGGTAAAAAGAGACTTTGAGATATGACTGTGTGTAATAAAATTAGGAGTACTAATTGCTCTGCCTCAATGAGTCCTTAATAGACTTCTACAAAAGCTAGACATTTCCACAAAAGCTAGACTTAAAGCCGCTCAAAGAGCGGCTATTTGGCGAGTCGTTATAATCTCTTACCTGACACAGATGAGTGTTTCATACTTGCAGAAAAGCACAAAAAATACCAATAAATCTGGAAATTTTCCAGCAGAGAATCAATATTTTTTTATTTTATTCTGGCAGTAAATTAGAACCATGAAAGAAAAAAATGGAGACTAAATCAAGGCTCTTGTTTCTATTGATTGGAGGAGTGCTTATCTCGCCTTTGCACACTCTTCTGTTTTTAAACTAGTTTAATTATCTGTCTACACCAGGTGAGGGTGGTATGTAATACATACATCAAGGAGAAGGCTCAGAGCTGGTAGCCTTTTGCCAGACGGTTCCAGATACAAACAAAAAATAGAACAAAAGGATGTGAACATAAAAGTCAGTGTGCACAAGCAAAAGAATTAAAAAAATTAAGTCCTTTTTGCCAGATTAGTTTAGTTGAAAAAACAAAAAAACATTATGAGATTGATAAAAGATACTAATATAAGAGTCACCGAGTACACATGCAAAATAATAAACAAATTTAACCCTATAAGTTTGCCCTTTGCGTAATTGCAGCCAAATACACACTTTCAAATTCAAACGAACATAATTCGAAGTATGTGTGCTTACATCAACGGCCAATCATGGCACTTACTACAAGTGTCCTGTTCTTGGTTCATATCCAATATGGCGTATGCTACAATAAATGCTTAGCAAGAAATGTTAGATCGAAAGTACTGAAATTTTACAAATAATTGTTTACCATTACTACAAGATGACTACCATAAATTATTCAAATTAGATTGAACTAATTTGCATATTTTCAAAGTATATCGAATATGCAATAATATTCAGTTAGTCATTACTAAACAGCAGACCATAACCACTGTTGACCAAGGGAAGAGTTTATCAGGTATGTGTATGCAGTGTAATGATGTATGTAAGTGAAACCTGGTCAGTAAGTGAAACCTGGTTGAGGACATGGAGAAAAATGATATGAGAATGATACGATAGTTGCATAATGTGAGTCTTAAAGACAGGCTTAGATTTGATGAGCTCAGAAGAAAATTAAATCTAAGCAGTATAGCGAGGTGTGTGCAAGAAAAGTTGACTTCAATGCTATTATAGCAACGTTGAAATAATGGATGAGTGTTCTAAGGTTAGTAGATGTAGAATAGCTGAGGTAGAAGGCTCAGTTGACAAGGAAAGGCCAAGGAAAACCTGGGAGGAAGTGATAAAAAAAAGACCCCAACAAAGATAGGTTACTGTTGAAGTCAATTTCTTAAAGCCAACATGTAAAACGGTTGTTAAACCTAATATGATTATGATTCATACGCCTCTAAAGTTTTCATCATGGATTGGTCAAGTGCTATTATTATTTTTAATCCTCTACTCTATAATAAAGACTAACATGTATTCATTTGTTTATTTTGATATGAATAAATAAAACATATCCTACCCCATCACACGAACGTTAGTGAGTAAAAAACGTTCCTTTTTCTAGCCTCCAGACGAAGCTATTTAATGTGGTGAGGGAGAGAGGGGAAACAAATATCAAGTCAGAAAACCTTGCTGTCTGAAAGGAAATCTGGAAGAAATCCCTCTGCTCTAAATAAAAAGTCAATGGCAGGTGTTTTTTGTCTTTCTTTAAGTCATCAGAAATGATAATAATAATTCATATATGAAAAATTAAATTACTAGAATAATATGAATATTAATGTGAACACTGGAGGAGCATAATTCTTGTTTCCATCATGTTTAACACAGGATGTACAGTAGTATCGTATATCTGTCCAACTATGATATTAAGAAAAATCCAGCCTCTAAGGAGTAATAACTTTTCTTATTATTATGTAATACAAGGTATCCATACCAAGTTTATTTTCTTTTCATTTTTCATATTTTGAAAGTATAATAAAAAAATTTCTAAATGCATCTCAAATATCCACTGATCCTGAATTAAATCAGTTTTCTTTTCAAGTATTAAGCAAAGAAAAATTGATGAATACTTCTATTTTTTTATGGAACTCGTTCCAGACAGGGCATGAAGCCACTTGATGAAAGTAGCTAATCCTAATAATCAAAAGGGAGAGGAAGGTAGAATGAGTTCAAGACAAACTAAAACTTCCAACCTCTGATTATCTCACTTATCTCTTTGAAATCCAACTTCAAAGTGAACGTCCAAAACAACAAATCAACCCTCTTTTTATCTCCAACCAGGAGCATCTCATTTACATATCAGGTGGTCACATTGCAGGCATATAAAGAGACAAGGCAGCCATTTTTGTTTCTTTCTTCTTCATTCATTTACTTCCACGACCGACCCATTGAACTATGCACACATGCTAGTTAGGTAAGTCCCGCGTTTCCCTACACTCCCCCCTGATCTCATGATCACACACAGGGCAGGGGGGTGGCCGTCGTTGTCGAGTACTTCTTCGAAGAATCGGGGGCAGCACTTCCTCATTGCCATCTTCCTCATTACCACCGTTATTGCCACCAATCTGTTCCATTATCTCCTCTCGTGGTTCCCTATGCGGTGTTTCACAATCAGGGCATGGGGGCAGTATCCGTCTTTGTCGGGTACTCCTTCGAAGAATCGGGGGCAGCACTTCCTCATTGCCATCTTCCTCATTACCACCGTTATTGCCACCAATCTGTGCCATTATCTCCTCTCGTGGTTCCCTATGCGGTGTTTCACAATCAGGGCATGGGGGCAGTATCCGTCTTTGTCGGGTACTCCTTCGAAGAACCGGAGGCATCACTTCCTCGGTCCCATCTTCCTCAGTATGTTCCATCATTCCCTCATCTGGTTCTGTAGGTAGTGTTTCTACGCTCACCGGTAGGGGTAGTAGGCAGTCAGGATCATCCCTGAACTGTATGTGATCTTCCTCGTTATCCTCAGAATCAGGAGAGGTATAACAGGGGCGGATATCTTTTACATGCCGTGGTACACCATCAATCAACATGGTCTGAGGACTTATGATTTTATCTATTTTTCCTCTGCAAAATTTTTCAGTGCACCTAGCATTTGGGGGTTTCACCCAAACACTGTCTCCCACTTGATATGGTGTATTGACAACGCCAACCTCTGATGGCGTGACATCAATACCTTTTATACGCTGTTCATAGCGGTAAATCCCATTAGCTGGGGCAGTTTCTGGTGTTGCATCGTCCTTTGGTGTCATATTAAACCAGTACACCGCTTCTGGAATAGAACACTGTGTCCTGGCCGCAATTCTTTTAATGGTGCGGTGACACCGCTCCGCTATACCGTTACCTTCAGGAAAATATGCGCATCGGTAACGCATTCTAATCCCCCATTCCTGCGTGAATTTCTGAAATTCTTGACATCGAAATGTAGTGGTATTATCAGTCAGAATTTCAAGCGGGGCACCACGTTCAAAAAAGACAGCTCTCAACTGTCGTATAATGCTAAATGCATCCTGTCGTGTCAACAGGCGCCATATTGCGCTTAGGGTCTTTGCTTATTAACCCAAACGATTCCAGTTTTGTTCGAACCACATCGGCAGACATTATATCCTCATCAATGTAAATGTCATCAATATAAGCTGAAGCAGCTTTTGCTGTGGTCTCATCCTGCATCAAAACAGTTTTAATAATAGCTGTCATTATTAAGGGTGCTACATTCAGGCCAAAACCTAAACGTGTCAAACAATATCGTTTTCCCTTGATTATCACCGTCTGAAATGGCCATAATGACTCATGGACACGTATCTGCAGGTAGGCTCTCTTCAAATCCAACAGTGCTACATTACTCCCTTTCTGACGCCACTCTCGTAGTCTAGCAGCGCACACATCTGCATTTCCAGTGAAAGCATCAACGTGGTGATTCAATTCTCGGTAATCCATTACGGGTCGAATTTTGTCTTTAGTAGGTTGTTCAACAGCCATGAGCGGAATTAATCCTTTGGGTGGTCCCAGACGTTCCTGTGGGTACGGTATTAACCATCCGTTTTCAATCCATATCTGAAGTTCTTCTTCATATGCGGCCCTATTCTTTGTGGAAACTTCATACTCTGGAATGGTGTTGCACAGTCGATCTGGTGCCTGGCTCATAGTCCATTTCCACTTTGCAGTCCACGCCTTTTCGTTTTCGTCAAACGTAGCACAGAAGTCCTTTTCTTCAATAGACACGGCTGCACAGACTTCTTTCCCTTCTCCAAGCATTAAACCTCCAGTCGCTGTGATTATGACGCCTCCTAGTGCTTGTATCGCATCAATTCCAAGCAACATGTCATAGCCAAGGGGTTTTTCTTGCATCACCAGAACATCAACTTTGGCTGTGTCACCCTTCTCAGTACAAATCGTGACTGTCCCTTCACCACAACATGCTCGGGATAAACCATTGATTGTCATAATACCGACTGGTTTCTCCCGCCACATCCGACAGTAATGTGCACTAACTATAGACCGGGAACACCCCGTGTCTATGAGTGCTGAACACTTCACATCGTCGATTTTAACGCCAATGACCGGTAATCCTGTGTTTATTGGTTGGCAAGGGGCAAGGGTGGTGATAGTACCTTGCCCCCAACCTCGTTTCCCGAACAGTTGCGAGATATGTGCCCAAACTTATTGCAGCGATAGCACTGTACCGTTCTCTGTGCTCGTGGATATACACACCTCCTATCACTTCGGCACTCCTTAGCAAAATGATTGATTTCCCCACATTTATAGCACACTGGGCCTACACGCTTATTACTATCTGGGAGAGAATCTACCTTGCCTCCATGTGGTTCGACTGCTGCATGTTGAATACTAGTTGCTGCTGCAATTGGCTCATGTTCCTTGCAGATGTTTCGAGCTCGGGCTAATAACTCGTCCGTTGTCAATTCATCAATTCGTGACGATGTCCGCAACAGTCTGCTGACCTCCTCAGGTAAGCCTATTAAAAATGCACATCTTAATATCTTATCGCTGACTCCACCAAATGGTACCGACAACTTTCGTAGGTCAGCTAGGTACACGTCAACCAATTCCTTGGCCTGAAGTCGCCGGCTCGTAAACTGTTGCCATGCAACAAAGGGATCTGTACCAAATGCTGTATACAGGCCATGTTTGATTGTATCCCAGTCTGGTTCATCCCCGAGTTGCTGGTAGACTGCATAGGCCCCTCCGATTAACCTCAGAGGAATGACTGTGGCTGGTTCTTTAATTCTGCACAGTGTACAGATCTTCTCAGCCTTTTCAACCCATTCAACAACAGACGGTCCAGCGGTAGATCCATCAAACTCAGGTATCAAGCGAAAATCGAATTTGTCCATTTTCTGCCTTTCGAGTCAGCACACACCAAGCGCCGAGATAGCTTAAAACTTCCAACCTCTGATTATCTCACTTATCTCTTTGAAATCCAACTTCAAAGTGAACGTCCAAAACAACAAATCAACCCTCTTTTTATCTCCAACCAGGAGCATCTCATTTACATATCAGGTGGTCACATTGCAGGCATATAAAGAGACAAGGCAGCCATTTTTGTTTCTTTCTTCTTCATTCATTTACTTCCACGACCGACCCATTGAACTATGCACACATGCTAGTTAGGTAAGTCCCGCGTTTCCCTACACAAACCAAGCCTTAAAGAGGCCCCACCACCAGCGTTCTATCCTCTGGACTCCAAACAATTGTTTAAGAATAAGCCGAGAAGCATTCTGGCAGCCAAAATAAATACTTGATTAATACTAAAAATGAAGTACTCTATCAGTCACCTAAAGGAATATATATATATATATATATATATATATATATATATATATATATATATAAGGAAGTAAATATCAAATCTCAGACAAAATAGAAAATTAGTTTATGAAAATGTCAACATGTTAGTAGAAATAAGGACACAAACAGATCATTAAAGCAGGACCAAGATATTTCGGCTGATGTGTTCGACCATATTCGATTGGTAAAATGAGTGGTATTCCATAGAACTTGACATTGTATACAGTTAAGGAAGAAAAAATGAAAGGCAATACGTCATGTGTATGTGTACTTTTATTTGTTCTTTGTTCAGAGAGACAAAAAAATGAAATATAGAATGCATTGAGTTGGTCAAAAAGTTTGTTCGTTTTGTGGCTTCTATCAGTTTATAGAGAACCCAAACATCTAGTTTAGCAACATAAACGAGTTTATGCAATTCATTTTCCACGTTTGATTCGTAAGTCTTGAGAATATGTGCGATTTGTCTGGTTGTCAAACGGCAATCTTGTTCACCTATGCCTTACACTAGGTCACTGTGTATCATCTTTGGCCCGCCAGAGCAAGGAGCATCTCTCACTGAAAATTTTCCCTTTCAGAATCGAGCAAACTATTTCTGGCACACCCGTTCTCCACATACACATGGCATATCTTAATGCAGGTTTCTGTAGCTTTTTTCCTTTTTTGTAGTAAAAAAAATCAGATGTCGATAGTTCTCTGTTTGATCTTTCATTTCAAGGCATGAAATACAAGCAAAAATGTAAGAACTCCTCTGCCCAGAGGTTTATTACACACTGACGTCAACATACTTGCTATACCAAATACAGGATTTGAAGAATAGGAATATAAAACGATATTTAGTAGGCCGGAAAGATGACATTAAAAAAACGAACGAACTTTTTTGGCCAATCAAATAGAATAAAACTGCATTATAAAGCTAACCTGATTAAAACGATTCTTCTATTAAATAGTGTGACAAAAATATTTTATTATAATGGATAGTCAGTGTCTGTCTAACACCATGTTTCTCACAATATTAAGTCATATTCTGAATGATTTAAAAACATCTGAAGCATGGAGAATTATTCTTTTATTCAATACTATTGACCCGACCTTGCCCGTGTGGAGATATATTGCTGTTCAGAAGGTTTCTTAGGAAAAATGATTTCAAATATTGTCATGTTTGCAATTTTTGCCTAAAAAAAAAGATACAAATAATATTTCCAATATGAGGTCAAGTAATAAAAAAAACTGTCAACAAGGTAGTGTTCTAAAAAAACTACTTGTTGACGCTGCTTTCTTAATATTTTTGTAAAATGGCAAACAACTTTAACGAATCAAACGAATTCCTTTTTCTCTCATTTTTTAAATCTTAAAAATACCAATAAGCATAATTATTTAAAAAGTTTAAACGTTTTTAAAAATACATTATTCTCTGAGATATTCTTTGTTAAATTATATTTTCGTATCATAAAACAAAGAAAATCTATTTTTAAAACATGAATTTCGTTTCTTTACGTCATAATATATTTCATTTCTATTATGGGCCTAACCGATAATTACCCCTAGTAACTCCAGATGGAATCGAACGAAAATTCAAATCGTGTCTATAAACTCTGTGAAAAATCTAACTCTTATTGAAACTTATTTGAATGTCCTAACTATTAATATGTTGATTTCTATAACACACAAAAACCATTGATTCATATATATATATATATATATATATATATATATATATATAAAACTCCTAAGTAAAGGCCCAAACTATAGAGAACCTAAATGTTTAAACTATACGAAATGTGTTAAGGAAATAAATGAAGCGTTAGATAATTTCACTGCATCCATGTCAAAAAAACATAAATTATTACACTCTACATTTGACGCATGGAAAAATAATGTACTTAGATTCGTAAATAAAAAAGTAGTACATTTAAAAGAATTTAAACACCCTAAAAAAACGAATCCCCTCCTTAGAAATCCACAAATAATTATGGAGCTTGAAATGCTTCAAAATAGGTTTGTAATAGTTCCTATTGATAAGGCGACAAACAATATAGCTTTTATCTGTAAATAATATTATATACAACGCCTATTGTTAGAAGTAGGAATAATAGGTGAAGCTTCAGATACTTACAAATTAAGTAATAGTAACATCGATTATATTATTCTAAACAATACTGTTATTTGTGAAAAATTAGGATTAAAATTAGAGGAAAAGTACAGAAAACTTCCATGTATGTATTGGATACCAAAAATGCATAAGACACCAGTTGGCGCCCGTTTTATTGTTGCCTCAAAAATGTGCATCACTAAACCTCTAAGTAAGGCTGTATCTAAAGTCTTTAAATTAATTATAAATCAAATAAATAATTTCCATAAAAAAATAAATTCTATAGTAATATAAACCTATTTTGGGTGGTAAATAATTCAGATCTAGTAAAAGAAAAATTAGATCGCATAAATTCTCGTAAACAGGCTAAATCAATCTCAACATATGATTTTAGTACATTATATACAAAAATACCACATAAAGAACTTATTAAAAAATTAGGTAATACTATAGATTTAGCTTTTGCAGGAGGTAAAAGTAAATACATAGACTTTGCAAAATCTAAAGTCTTTTGGTGTAAAACTAAAAATGGTAAGACGAGTGTGTCCAAAACTGGTCTGACAATGCTTATAAGTCACCTTATAAAAGAGCGTTACTTTCAAATAGGAAATAAAGTACTACTCCAAACAATACGTATTCCAATGGGTTTGGATACGTCACTATTTTGGGAAAATCTATATTTACATAGGCTTGAATATATATATATGTCATCATTAATAAAAAATGATATATCTAGAGCGTATAGTTATCATGGATGTAGACGATATATTGACGACCTTGTATGCATTAATGATAACGAAGAGTTTGCAAATACTAAACATTTAATATATCCTAAAAAGGTAAAATTAAACTGTGAACATATGGGAACACAAGCTACATTTCTTGATTTGGATATAAAAATTGAAGATAAAATATTTATATATAAACTGTTTGATAAAAGAAATGCATTCCCTTTTTGTATCGTGCGGATGCCACATAAAAATAGTAACTGCCCTATGTATATTTTTTACGGGAGTATCATGTCCGAATTTTTGAGGATTGCTCGTGTTACCTTAAAATTAGTAGATTTTATGCCCCCAATTTCTGACCTAATAATAAGAATGATTAAACAAGGTGGCGATCAAAATAAAATATTTAGACAATTAAATAAGGCAATTACTCGCCATCCTGACGCTTTTAAGTCTTATGAAATTAATCAAAATAAATTGATAGAGCAAATCCAAAGCTATCTAAATAAAAATAATGTAGAATATGTATAAACGTATACATATATAACACATATACTAATTATATATTTAATAAATAAAAAAGAATTTTTAAAATAAAAAATACATGTATATATATATATATATATATATAATTTTAAAATATTTTTAATATAAAAATAAAAATATTTTAAAACTATAAAGTCACCTAAAACGTAGTGTAATGGATTCGTCCGAACACTTTAAAATACAACAACATTTGTGTAATTAACGGATACATACTACTAGACCCAGACGAAAAACACAGGTAAGGTGGACATTTTATAATAACTAATATAAGTTAGCTAAACATTTATCTGTAACAAAACTTCGATCTAATATACGGAACGTTTATGTTTTTGTCTTAAAAGGGAAGTGTGGTCTGATCAACTCTGGTGGGAAGCCATGAAATAAAATTCTGTTTTGTTTTTAAATTCCCGAAACAGTTTTTCATGGTAAACAACTGATGAACCCTTAAATAATGTTAAGATTAGTGTAAATTCTTGGAAGCAAGCTAAAATAGTAACTACAAAAAATAAATTGACTTACATGAGTGATTTTCTACTGAACGACTTGGGACTAAAATGTTGTTTTTATTTGTTTTTTTTTCCGTATATAGTTTTAATGGTTGAGAAACTTTCGAGACTATATAAATATATATATATATACATATATATATATATATATATATATATATATATATATATAGAGAGAGAGAGAGAGAGAGAGAGAGAGAGGGGGGGGGGGAGAGAGATAAATGTTTCTAACTAATGTAAATTATGTGATCGCTTTCATTCAGAATAGATCATGTGATTTGTTTGTATTGATATTTACTTGCTTTTCCTAAAGGGTAGATATGAAACAAGGCAGACGAATGTTCTAACCACCGACGGACCATACCTCTTATAGAAATGCAAGGATGCATCTAAAAGTCTTTGATAATATAGGATTACCCCTCTCTTCCCTCCAAAAAAAATGCCAATCCTTTACACTTAGGTAAAACATTGAACTCGGGTATTAAAATCGTAAAAACCATGGACGGCGGCACCGGGGGGGGGGGGCAGGGGGGTGGCACCGGTGGGGGGCAGGGGGACACACCCCCCCCTCCATTTTTTGACTTGCCCCCCCCCCCCACTTTACGGTCATCAATAATGAAGTTATATATGCATGTGTTTAACCGGGGCCCCCCACTTTTTAGGAGAGCCCCCCCCCACACTTTTATAACTGTGTCGCCGGTCTTGAAAACTACTGCCTATTTCTTTTTTTCAATAATAATAATAATAAAAGAACAAGAAGTGCTGATAAACACAACCAGAATCTTCAACGAGGACATCCAAATGGAATTTGGAATGGAAAAGTGTGTACTACTAGAGATAAGAAAGAGAAAACTGGAGGCAGCAGAGGGCATGAAATTATCCAACCAAGGAGAGATGGGGACACTCGGCGAACATGATACCTACACATATTTGGGAGTTCTGAAAGCATCTGCCATCAAATCAACATAAATGAAAGAAAAGATTGGAAATAAATACCTGAGAAGAACAAGAAAACTCCTAGAAACTAAATTATATAGCAGGAACCTAATAAAAGGAATAAGCACCTGAGCTGTATTCCTAGTAAGATATTCTGGGCCGTTCATAGACTGGACAAAAGAAGAACTGAGGCATCCCGACGACAAAACTAGGAAACTAATGACCATGCACAATGCACTACACCCGCAAGACAATGTTGACCGAGACTATGTGAAAAAGAAGGATGGGGGAAGAGAATTGGTTAGTATAGAAGACTGCGTGAATGACACAAAAGAAAGAATTAGGAAAATACATAACACAGAGCACAGAAAGGCTAATCATCACAGCAAAAGACACCATAAAAATAAACAATACAGAGAACAGAGAAACAGGAAATAAGAAGAGAAAATAAAAGTGGGAAGAGAAACAGTTACACAGACAATCTATAAGAATGACAAGAGAAAGACTCACGAAAGCACTTGGACATGGCTACGAAAAGGAAACCTAAACAGAGGAACTAAATCACTACTAACAGCTACACAAAACAACATGATTAGAACAAACTATATCAAAGCTAAGATCGACAAAACTCAAGCAAATGTAAACTCTGTGGACAAAGAGACGAAATGGTAAACCACATAAGTGAATGCAACAAACTTGCCCCAAAAGAATATAGAAACAAACACAACAAGGTGGGGAAAGGCAATACACTGGGAACAATGCAAATAACTGCATTTTGAACACATAGACAAATGGTTCAAGCACAAACCGGTTGCCGTACTGGAATACAAAAATCACAAAATCCTCTGAGACATAAAGGTACTAACAGATAAACTTATCTAAGCAAGCAGACCGGATGTCATAATAGTTAACAAGAAGGAAAAATTCTGCCAAATCATAGATTTCACCATTTCAGCAGTCCATATGTCGAATAACAAAGAGACAGAAAATCGAAGAGGAAAGGCTGAGACCTTCCAACGGATGGCAATAATGAAAACAGCTAAAATCTTAAGGAAAAGTCTCGAATGTGGAAACCAACCAACATAAACTTTTTGTCATCCGGACTCCAAGGAACACCACCGGTTATTATCAATTAGCGATCGCTGGTGATGACCTGTGTGAAAATTTCTAGTGAGTAAATAATAATAATAATAATAATAATAATAATAATAATAATAATAATAATAATAATAATAATAATAATAATTGGAAATTTTAATAAGCAAACTATTTATTCGTGGCAACAAGCATGCTCTCGTTCCTTCCTCCTTTTTAATGTTATGACTGTTTCAAACTTCCCATCATTCTCGTGGAACGGTTTTTGGTAAGATAGAAAGAGTGGTGACGGCTTCCGCTTTTGAAATCGCAAATTGACTGGCGGTGTTTATCAAAGAACAGTCCCTCACCATTTTACACTGCTTAGATTTTGGCGCAATTTTTTTTTCACTAGTTTGCACATGTCATGCAGAAAATAGTAAATAAACTATTTAAAAAATATTTTAAAAATAAACTATTTCAAAAGTATTTTTAAACACAAAATAACATTCCAATTATAAAAAAAAAACTTTGATTTGATTATTTGTAATAAAAAAATTCCAATTATAAATCCAGTTTGATTTTCTTATATGTTAATAATTTTAAGAAAATGGTGAAGAAATATTATTTAATTGACCCCCCCCCCCCCAAAAAAAAATTACCTCAATAAACCAAAAATAGTTAACTTAAACTATAATGGGAAGCTGTATTTTGATAAACACTGGTTGTCAATTTCCGATTTCAAAACCCAGAAGCCGTCGCCATGTGGGCGCTTTCTATTTAATCCGTTTTCCAATCATTCATAATCTCTACTTTTTACCACATATGAGCAAAAAAACAAACATGTTTAATCTGAGTTTTTCCTCTGAAGATTCCACACATATCACATATAAATATTTTGACGAAATGCTTATCAAAAGAAGTTTAATTTGGGTCAGTATTTAAACAAATTAATATTACAGGGTGACCAAAAATGCCACCCATAGGATCGTTAATAAAATTATGCAATCTGATCATATTTAGGGCAAATTAACTTCAATCTATGCCTGTCTTGTTCATAAACTTTCAGTCAGTAATGTCCAACATTTTTTGTTTTATCACTGTTCAATGATATACGGGAGCACTTTGGTGATCGTCTCATCAATAGTAGTAGGTGTGATCTTTAACTGGCCTTCACATTCACTGGAATTTAACACCTCAGATTATTATCTGTGAGTTACTTTAAAAAGTGATGTCTATGAAAACGATCCGTCGATTATTCCTGAATTGAAGAGGGCCATCACAGCCTAAAATCAGGAGTGTGTCAGAGTTATTGACAATTTTTGCACGTCATATCCAAGTGTGCTTACCCTTGAACAAAGAATGTTGGAAATTCATGGCTGAAACTTGGTGAACAAGTCAGGTATAGACGGACGTTTATTTGTTGAAAATATGGTTTCATTGTAGAAAGTATTTTGAATTTTATTAACGATTATCAAGGTTTCATTTTTTTAGAGGTGGCCGCTCTGTATGATGTAATATATTTAGAAAATATGCCATAGTTTCAGTTACAGACAGACATCATCTTATCTATTATAATAAGATTAGAATTCTGCTTATGCCAAAATGAAAACTGCTTGCAGTTCTATGGTCATTGATATCAAAACGGTGAGGGAGTGGCATTGTTTCGGCACAATGACAAAAACGATGATCAATAGGTTATAAGATTAGTAGAAAGTCTAATTAGTGTTTGTTAAATTATAAGCAGACATCTGCTAAAAGGCACTTCTATCATAAGGGTGTGCTTGGCTTGAGAGCAAAACTCGATTGAACATATTGGATTCATCCGGAGGGCATCAAGAAATACTTTTATTATAGGCTTCACTAGGCAAATAACTGTAATTTTTAACACTTGGTATGTAGTTGGCTAGACAGCTCCAGCGTGATATTCCCACCATATCCCTTTGGACTAATGTCAGCCTCTTAGCGAAAAAAAATCGATATGGGAATTCTTGATCGAGAGAAATTGAACTAAAGTAGGCATACTGTCAAACAAAGGAAGAATACTTGGTCACAAATTCTAGTCGTATTCCTTATTATATTTCTAATTGGTGTGAGGCGACAGTGGTGAAGTGGATACTGATGCGGACTGATGACATGGGTGTGTCAAGTTGAAGATCTACTCAGTTTCATAGTATCACGTTCACTTATGGATTTTGGCAAGCTTCACTTGATCCTTCCTCTAAGTACCTTATTTCATTTTCTTTTATAACTTTATTCAGCCCAAACAAGGAACTGAAAAATTAGGGGCTACTCTGATAGGGGCCAGATTTAGGTAGAGGGTAGCAACCTTGGTGGAGAATTGGGAAGAAAGATGTTTCTTCACATTATATTTACATTTCTGCATGTTGGTATGGTCGGTGAAACAGGGAGCAGGGAGGGAATTCCAAAGTCAGAAGAAATACTTGGTCATAGATTCTAGTTGTATTTCCTATCGTATTTCTAATTGACAGAAGGTAGCCGTGGTGAAATGGATAGCAACATAGACTGTCGACATGGGTGTGCCAAGTTCGAATCTAGTCAGTTCCATACCACTGCTTTTATTTATGGAGGTTTTCAATTTTTAAGTGGTCCTTCCCGTAAATACCTGATTCTAGAAGGCATCAGGGAAACCAATGCCAACGATAGAATAAAACTGGTAAAGCGTGTCGTACCATGACAATTTATATTGATTTACGGAAAAGTACAGAGAGATTAACACTCGATAACAAGAACCCTCCCCCAAAAATGCAAAATTCATATCAAAAGCATTAGAATTAAATTCTCTACCTAACTTGCTTAGTTTTTAGCTTTTATAAAAAAAGTGCATTTTGTACATTGGTTTATAATGTGTCTTCTTCGCAATCAACACTATTCGCGGCCAAGAAGTGTAAGCATTGGAGCCATTTAGTGTATTTTCGATTGCCAAGAAAACATATTTCGAAGAAGACATAGTATAAAATTAAAAGTGTTATAAACGTTAAAACTAGGCGAGTTAGGTAGAGAATTTCATTCTAATACATGTTACATAAATTAAGTGTGTGTGTTTTACTGATCTATTTGGAGTATAATTCTAGTACCAACTTTGCTGATCTATTAGGAGTATAATTCTAGTACCAACTTTGCTGATCTATTAGGAGTATAATTCTAGTACTAACTTTGCTGATCTATTAGGAGTATACTTCTAATACTAACCTTGTTCATCTATTAAGAATGATTCCAGTACCAACTTTGCAGATCTATAGGGAGTATAATTCTAATACCAACTTTGCTGATATATTACAAGAGAAATTGAGGGAGCGTTCGTTCTGTATTTCAAGGATTGAATATGGTTTATATATGACGAAATAAAGTATTTGTTAACAGTAATATTTCTGTCAAAAGAGAATTCTTGTAATTAAAAGAATTCTTTTGTAAATGAGAGTGTTCAACTGAAAGGAGGAATATGAGACGCCATGTCTAATTAAAAATAAATTTTGTTTAGTGTTCGGCAATTAAATTATTCTAGAATAGGATTTTAGCCAACCAATCAAAGCGCCGTAAAGGTAATCAGAAAAAGTTCAAGGGAGCGATCAGTATTTAGTCAGGGAAGGTATAATAGGGTGAAAGACAATACCACAAAATTAAAAATGAAATAATGATGGTCGTAGCAGGAAAATGTATCCTATCAAAAAGACGTCCCGGTATTAAATAAGGATGGTGGTAGTAAATTTCTGTGTGTGAGTAAAAGTTACTCAAACTTCCTATATATATGACTTGTTTGTGAAAGTCAGGTATGCCGGAATTAATGTGGGAAATTATGAACTATAATGAAAATGATTGATAATTTCCGAAAAAACACATCAATTATTGGCATAAAGCGTGATCATATCGTCATTCTATGCTTGCGCTTAAAGACCTATTGTGCTAATACCAACTTTTCTCATCTATTAAGAGTATACTTATAATACTAACTTTGGTATTTGTCATTCTTAATTTTACAGCAATTTAGATGAAATGCATCTCCAAAGACAAACAACCTGCGAACTGGAGTTTTGCTGATGTTTCCCTTAATGGCAAGTGCACAGCTTTTCAGATGCCCACCAAAATAAACGAAAGGGAGTGCTTATAGTTTGTTGCTAATCGCCTGAGGTGTCTCTACCGGAAAATGCCGACAGGTACGTCCTAGGCTATTTTTGTACCCGACAAGAGTATCCCATCGAGGGAGATGGTTTTCTCCATCTCTCGGTTTTATACCATATCTTGCTGCTGTGAGAAGCAATTAAATAAAAATCAATGATTGTGTCAAACTGGCAGATCAATACAATGAAACACGCTCGTTTCTAACAGCCTTTTGTCAAACTTTGTACATATTTCGTATATTAAATATTAATAACGCATATTCAATGGTCAAAATAATTTGTATATAGAGCCATTAGTTCATTTGCCGAAGTAGCAGAAACAGAGAATGCTGTTCTTACATATCGACTCTTGATTGAACAAAAGCTCAAATCAGCAGTTTCCTTCAACTAATCAAAGCATAAGAAATATTCACATCGAATATTGGCGCATACTATAAACACCCAGACACAGTGTTTCTCTCTCGTTCTTGTTCTTCTTTCAGATACAACACCTGTGCATATGTCACAATTTTGGCGAAGACCCTCAACAAACACACCGTACGCCCAACGAAACACACACAAACTTCTGTACGCCTAACGAAATACGTACATACTATTAACTGAACGCACGTACACACAAGTCCTAAGACACACACACCCTCTCACTAACAAAATAGGCACGCTAATCCACAGACATACAAATATACATACCTATCCCATTTACACACACGTAAACGCACACGTGTACTCAATTTCTCTTTACAAACAAAACAACTCTTCTTTCACTCAAGAACGTTGCTTGGACCCTTTAACTTTCATTGTCTTAAAAAGTTTTCAATAAACAATAACTATTTTGTATAGATAAGCTTTGTCATTCTTTCTGATTTTGCCTTTCCCTCTACACGCCCATTGTGGTGTGCCAAACTCTGCAAACTATTGGCTTAAGGTTTATTTTCTTCTTTCTCTACAGATGGGCCAACTGATTATCTTCAAACGATTTTTTTCTTTCTTTTTATCTCTCTCAAAAAAACCGTCTCATTTTCTTCATCGTAAACATATTATTATAATTTCTATTTTTCTTTCTCGGTTTTTATCTTAATTCTCTGCACCTGTGTTCAGGTGAGATTTTGGAAAAGGAAAGGAAAAATCTATAAAAGAAAACAATCAACGATTTCGGAGATGCTTATTTACCTCCCTTTGTTATTTTTCGCTTATATTTTCTTGTTTTGCTTCCGTCAACACCTCAAGTTACGAAATTCCTGTCTACTTGATCTTTGAGCTTATGTAACCATAATTTATCTTCGCTCATACCTTGCGTTATAGTCTCCCCGGTGGTTTGAATGAACGAAATCTTATCTCTTAGAAGAAGAGGAAGTGGCGAAAATGGTCTTCTTTAATGGAGAGGCTGTTCAGGCGGAAGTAGATTGGGGAAGGGAGGAATTATTGGAAAGAGGAGAGAGGGTATAACATTCAAGGAAATAGAGGAGTAAATAGTTTTATTTTGCTTTTGGCAGACTAACAAGCCAGATGATAGTTAAGAGAAGAAGAAGAAGAAGAAGAAGAAGAAGAAGAAGAAGAAGAAGAAGAAGAAGTAGAAGGAGGAGGAGGAGGAGGAAGAGGATGGCAGGAGATGGCTAATGAAGAAACGATTGACAGCAAGATGATGACAAAGAAGAAACATTTGAATCAGAGAAAAGAAGAAACGTTGCTTGCAGTAGGAGATGATGATGATGATGATGATGATGATGATGATGATGATGATGATGATGATGATGAAGGATTGTTGGGAGAGAGAGAGAAAGAGAATAAAGAGGAAGGACACTCAAGAGAAATCTAGATAGATGAGATGATACATTATATTTTGCTAGTATATCATTACCCACCCACCCCACAACAAGGAAGAGGTAAAGCTTGGGAAGATTGTATATGAAAGATGAATATTATACATTGACCCTTCCACTGAAGAAGGGTGTAATGCCTGGATGGAGTGTATCGTGACGAAGAAACATATACTACACTACTCCCCAAAGGCGGGTTAATGCCTAGGAGGGTGGTCTCATGACAACAGAATAGATACTACACTACCCAACCCCTGCATTGAACATTGAAAGATAGTACATTAGCTTGAAATGGTAAACTGAATTGAGTATTAAAATACAGTACAATAGCACAATTAATAGAAGTAGTAGTATAGTTTTGGCTTTAGACAGACAGATACCAAATTTCCATTAGTAATAGATTTATGATATTTTTCTTCTTTCAACCAACATTGTTCTTTACATAGAGTGTGCCTTTCTGGTCCAAAATTAAATACATACATTCCATACAAGAAAGAAATGTCGAGTTACGTGGAGAAAAATCTCAATTTGTGTCTTTGAATCAAAATTATTTTGGTAGATCTGTATCTATCAATCTACATCTCAATTTCACCAAGAAATTGATGTCTTTTTCTAGTTCTTTCTCTTTTACTGATTTTAACTACAGTTACCGTCGGAAATTACTAAAAAAAGCAAAAATACTTTGGTTTACATTTTTTTACATATACCGTTGTCAAAAAATGTTGCAGAAAAAAATCTCTATTTATATGAAGTTTTTTTTAAATTATGTCTTACTCGGGAGATCCTACCGACTTAATATTATATAGTACATGAGTAGGGACTTTGTTCATATATTATATTAACCTTAAAAACGTGAGAATTTGTCAGTTAACCTTTTCCTAAGGAAAGATGCAGACACAGTTCTAATACCGTCCAGTTTCTTTTTTTCTGTTTCTATCTACCATGCTTTTATTTTCTGTGACGTCTTCTTTTACTGTATATTCGCATACAAACCACACAACAAACCAGCCAAATTTCATTTGTCATAAACCATCAACATAAGTAATCAAACTTTTGTTGAGTCCATTCATCGTTTCCGGTCTTCTCATGATATTCTTCCCCATTCAACTGACAAAACATCCATCTCATTAACTCTTATCCTCGAGTGGCTTTTGGCTTTGATAAATAGTAACTAATTAATAAAATAAAGCTTGATTTCCACTTGAGTACAATGGTGTAATCTGTATGAAAATAAGTTAATATTTTTGAGTTATACTACTATTAGTATTATAAGATTTAAAAAAATACTTAGCACTTATATCGGCTGTGCCACAGGTCCGATATAAGTGCTAAGTAATAATCAGTTCTAAGTGACAGTCTTCCTTCTCGAGGGGGAAGGTTCAATCCTCAGTGCAGACGATACTAAGAATACTATTACGAGTTACTTAAGACTTCTATCCGGTCATGGCTGATGGAATGTGAGCAAGCTACCCCCGTGGATGAAATAAAGGATTCTGTTCAAAATTCTGTACTGATTTCCGAGTTCAACATAAAGATTCTTAAGTTCGACCAGATGCACCTGAAGAAGGTCGGAGGTTACATCGACCGAAATGTTGTAAAAATAACATCCAAGATCCGAGTAATCAAGTAATCCGAATGATCAAAATAATAGAAAGGATCAATACTCATCTAAAAAAATTCCAAAACATGAAACCTACACTATGGATACAACATAACAATAAATATCAAATTCCTGGCATGTATTACCTAAATAGGGAGAATGGAATCGTCTGTTTTTCCTATGAAAAGAATGAGAACTACTGATATCTCATGGAATTTGTTAGCTCAACTTAGCAATTGCTTTATTACTCTGTTCACCACCAATCAAAACGGAATAAAATAATCTGTATAAAAACAATAATTATTAATCTTTGAGATTAGGCATTTTAATGTTCTTTATCTAATTCATTACCAATTTCACATTACACAAGTGGTCCTAATACATCTAAAACTAAGCTTCTCTCCTTTCACCACAAACGCTCGGATCCTCACCTTGCCAAAATTGAAATGAATAGCTATCTCGTTAAAGAAGACCCTTGCTTTGATAAGCTTCTAAGATTGACCGTCACTCCAAACTAGAAATGTAAGACTCACATTAAATCTGTTGCTAAGGTCGCAGGAAAAATGATCGGATCATTCTACCACTCCAGAAAGTATCTCATGTCTGACGCAAACGTCTACTGTATAGGAGTTAAATACTTCTTAAGATGGAGTACTGTTGCTACATCTATAGAGGTGTCGCTCACAGTACCTTTTCTTGTCTTGACAAAGTACAAAACCGACTTCGAAATCAAGTGGGGTTTTATCTTCTACTACCTCTTTTTCACAGAAGAGAGATTGCTAGTCTATCGGTATTTTCATGGTAGATACTTGACAAAGGCCCAATCTATGGTTTCCATTTTGTAAAAGGTTCACAACAAAAACTCGTCTCGCTATAACCACTGTAAATAATTCTCTCTTTCTTCCTTTGTCTACCTAGAAATAAATGGAACTTCAATGAGAACAGTTTACTTCCAAGAACGACCTGTGTGGAACACAATACCACGGGGCTGCCTCCCAGCTAACTACAACATGGTTGGTTTCAAGTATAATGTTAACAAATTCTTATTGAGTCGTCCTCTTAAATAATCAAATTGTGTCCAGTTTCAACCACATGGTGTTGTCTGACTGTCAACCTTACAAACTCATTAACCCTGATCCTCGAGTGGCTGTTGGGCTTTGATAAGCAGTGACCCGTTAGTACATAAAACAAAAAAAAACAGTATCTTGTTGCGCTCCATTTACAACTCAACACTCCTAACAACAACACCAGAAGTTAACCCTTCAACAGTTTGAAACATGTGACGGAAATAGAAATAATTTCGTCTCTCTTTACACATCTCCCTTTCCATCAACCAATCAGAGGACATCAAGACACTGCTACCTGTATAAAAAGACAAGCTTTTTCGGCCCTCATCACTTTTGAGCTTAGACTCACATCATTGACGTTAGGCGACATTTCGATAAATACACAACGACTACACTACAATTCTACTCACAGCGTTAGCATCGTTAGCAGCAGCTCCGTTTCTGCCCACAGCGTTTACACCAACTCGGTGACGATAGTAAACAGTACAGCTGTGTCTCTTAGTTGTTCTAGATGACAGACGACATACCAACACTACTATGGGAAATCATCATCATCATCCACTTCAGCAGCCCCTTTATAACGATTCGTTTAGTCATTAACCTCATGCAAATAGATGTATTTATTTACCAAAAATATAAACACTCTTTTTTATTTTTGACACACAAGTGTTCCTTTTTTTATTATTGTCATGTTTCACCACACCTTTTTTACTTGCTAGTGAGAGTCAAGGTACTCGAGAAACTGGACCTTGTTTATCTCATCTATTCCACGATTCCCACTACATGCCTGATCAGAATAGAATATGGAGTTGTATTTCTGCTTCTCCTTCTCATGGACCAAGATAACAATTTACAACTCTGCACTACTAGTAACACAAGCGACAGCTGCATGTGACGAAAATGTACATAATTTTGTCTCTCTTTGCGCATCTCCCTTTCAGCGACCAATCAGGTGATATCAAGACTTCACTCGCAGCAGCAGCTATGCAACTAGTATAAAAAGACACATATTTTGGAACTCTTTGCTTTTGGGCTTGGCCACACAAATAACACGGTGATTCACAATCACTATGATAACACTAGCATCAGATAACAGGGCGATCCACAGTGAGTACGATAACACTAGCAGCAGCTTCCGACCTTGTTTCTGCATCAACATCATTAGCAGCAGAAGGAAATAGATGCTTTGAAGAAAAAGTGACATTTTTTGTAGAAGTAAAATGAAATCTTCCATGCAAGGAAGCACAAGAAACACATTCGAAACGATATGGCATCTTTTTTGGGGAGGTAGAAAAAATATATTTCTCACATATTTGAGAATAATCATGACACGAGTCTGATACACCGGAAGACAACAAAAAATATTTAAAGAAACATTTTTTCAAACAAAATCCCAGAAGGTATTTTTAAGCAGAGAACAGCAAAAAGCTGATACGAAGAAAAGATGGCATCTTATGAAAGGATTGATGAAAATAATAACAATAACGATGTCGTGAAATTATACTTGTCTAAATCAAAACAGCGTTTCCAAGAATAATAATAATAAAAATTAATTTCTCCACGAGGTGAATTTAATACTAGTTGGCTGTCACGATCCAATGAATAAAATCTTGAAATGTTCTACATAATAGATATTCAACTAAAACAACTTTGATAGCTATATATTATCATCACCTATCAAAGCTAAAAGCCACTCAAGGATAAAGGTTAATAAGACGGACAGATTTTCAGTTGAATGATGATGAATATTATGAGAAGAATTGAAAATGATGAATGGAATGAACAAATTTGATTGCTTATGGGGACGGTTTATGACAAGTATTTTTTGCCATTGGATGTGAAGGGAAGCAGTCCCGTGGTAATGTGTTGCATAGACGGAAAGTTCTTTGAAATAAACTTTGTTCATAGAAATTTCATTGATTTTAGATACACGAAAGGAAAAAGGAAAGTTCTTTGCAGTTGCGGTAATAAAAAGAATTCTTGTTGTGAATGTCTTACAAAGAGGAACCCAAGATTGAAGCTCAGTCGAGCACCTTCTTCAACGAGTAAGTAATAATTCAAGTTGCTACATTTCTTACCTACGAACAATTAACATTCACGAATGGGAGAATGGGAGGTTACAGTGGCTAAGTGGTTAACGACACAGACTGACAACCTGAGTTTGGCAAGTTCGAATCCAGTTCGTTTCACAGAAACAGTTTCACTTAGGATGTTGGCAACCTTCCTGTGGTCCTCCCCGTGAGTACCCGATGTCCTTCTAGAAAAATTCTAACTAGAATGATATCTGGGAAACCAATGCCAACAATAGAATCATCTGATTCATACGGACTAATCTGAGAATAATCATGAGTCTGATATACTTGACGACAACAAAAGATACTTGAAATATTTTTTTTTGGGGGGGGGGGGGATAAAATCCCAGAAGGTATTTGAAACAGAGAACAGTAAAAAGCTGATATGAAGAAAGAATGGTATCTCATGAAATGAATGATTAAAATGATGAAAATAATAAGAATAACAATGTTGTGTTTCAACCAATGAAATTAAACCTGCCTAAATCAAGACAGCTTTTCCAAGAATGAAAAAAAAACTTGATTTGTGTTGAATTAAATATTAGTTGGTTGTCAAGTATGAATTAAAACAATCTCGTAATTTTTGTATGATGCCCTGGTGATGTGCCCATGTATGCCACAGAGACTCAAGTATGTCATGGTACTGAGAAATATTATGAGAAAGAGAGATAGTTTGAATATGATAGGATGACCTTTCCCCGAATTTTGATGCCCGGAGCAACCGTCTGTCAGACCATCCCTCTGCACGCAACTATAACTGAATAAAACAATTTTGACAATTAATTAATATTTAACTTTTATTTTTTCACTAATGAGTCAGCACTTATCAAGACCAAATGCCACTTGGGGATAAGGGTAAATGAGATGGATGGATTTTCAGTTGAATTTTGAAGAATATTATGAGAGGATTGAAAAAGATGTATGAGATGAATCAAGTTTGATTATTAATGAGAGGATTTAAAAAGATGGATGAAATGAACCAAGTTTGATTATTTATGAGAGGATTGCAAAAGATATGAACCGAGTTTGATTATTTATGAAATGATTGAAAAAGATGGATGAAATGAACCAAGTTTGATTATTTATGAGAGGATTGAAAAAGATGGATGAAATGAACCAAGTTTGATTATTTATGAGAAGATTGAAAAAGATGGATGAAATGAACCGAGTTTGATTATTTATGAAATGATTGAAAAAGATGGATGAAATGAACCAAGTTTGATTATTTATGAAATGATTCAAAAAGATGGATGATATGAACCGAGTTTGATTATTTATGAAATGATTGAAAAAGATGGATGAAATGAACCAAGTTTGATTATTTATGAGAGGATTGAAAAAGATGGATGAGATGAACCAAGTTTGATTATTTATGAGAGGATTGCAAAAGATGGATCAAATGAACCAAGTTTGATTATTTATGAGAGGATGGAAAAAGATGGATGAAATGAACCAAGTTTGATTATTTATGAGAGGATTGAAAAAGATGGATGAGATGAACCAAGTTTGATTATTTATGAGAGGATTGCAAAAGATGGATGAAATGAACCAAGTTTGATTATTTATGAGAGGATGGAAAAAGATGGATGAAATGAACCAAGTTTGATTATTTATGAGAAGATTGCAAAAGATGGATGAAATGAACCAAGTTTGATCATTCATGAGATGATTGCAAAAGATGGATGAAATGAACCAAGTTTGATTATTTATGAGAGGATGGAAAAAGATGAATGAGATGAACCAAGTTTTATATTTATGAGAGGATTGCAAAAGATGGATCAAATGAACCAAGTTTGATTATTCATGAGATGATTGAAAAAGATGGATAAAAGTTACCAAGTTTGATTATATTTGAGAGAATTGAAAAAGATGAATGAAATGAACCAAGTTTTATTATTTATGAAGGGATCAAAAAGATGGATGAAATGAACCAAGTTTGATTATTTATGAGAGGATGGAAAAAGATGAATGAGATGAACCAAGTTTTATATTTATGAGAGGATTGCAAAAGATGGATCAAATGAACCAAGTTTGATTATTTATGAGAGGATTGCAAAATATGGATCAAATGAACCAAGTTTGATTATTAATGAGAGGATTGCAAAATATGGATGAAATGAACCAAGTTTTATTATTTATGAGAGGATTGAAAAAGATGGATGAAATGAACCAAGTTTGATTATTTATGAGAGGATTGCAAAAGATGGATCAAATGAACCAAGTTTGATTATTAATGAGAGGATTGCAAAATATGGATGAAATGAACCAAGTTTGATTATTTATGAAGGGATTCAAAAAGATGGATGAAATGAACCAAGTTTTATTATTTATGAGAGGATTGAAAAAGATGGATGAAATGAACCAAGTTTGATTATTTATGAGAGGATTGCAAAAGATGGATCAAATGAACCAAGTTTGATTATTAATGAGAACGGTTTATGACAAGTATTTGTTCACTTTCGTTTTGAAGACGACCAGGGCAGTTTCGTGCTAATGAATTACAATTTTTGGAAAAAAACTTTGTTTATCGAAATTTTGGTATGATGTTAGTCACAGAGAGGAAAAAAGAAAAATACTTTTGCAGTCATGGTAATAAACAGGTTCTTGTTGTGAATATCTTACAAGAAGTATCACAAGGTTTGGAGTTCAGTTTAGCACCTTCTTTGAGTAGTAAGTAATAATTTTTTTTAAACTACATTTCTTGCCTACGAAAAGTTAACATTCATGAATATCTGAGAATAATCATAACATGATACACGAAAAGGCAAGAGAAAATATTTGAAGGAACATTTTTTTCAAACAAAATCCCAGAAGGTATTTTAAGCAGAGACAGCAAAAAATTAAAATGAAGAAAGGATTGCGTCTCATAAAAGAATGATGAAAATAATAACAACAATGTGGTTTTTCAACCAATGAAATTATACCTTTGGATCGGATCGCCTGGAGAGCATACGTGATGTGTTACCTTGTGTTGCCTTAAATACGAAAACTGGATGATGATGATGATGATGATGATGATGATGATGATGATGATGACGGACACTACAAAGGTCAGAGCAAACCATAAATCCAGAGCCAGCATCACATGTTCCAACACACCCACCAATCTGAGCCTGCTGAGGAGCCCCTGAAAGAAAAGTTTCAACAGCAACCTGGCAGCTTCCTTTCTTTAAATTTTGTCTTGTTACTTAAAATGTTACCATAAAAATATAGAGTCGCTTTTAACAGTAATAACATATTTAAATAAAATTATTAACCACTACTGTGCATGCGAATCAATTTGGCACAAACGTAAATTCTATAAAACTTCCACTTTTTAAAACTCCCTATAATGTAAAATTTGAAAGCATATATTCGTTATCTTCTCTATATTTATTAAGTTGAGCCATAGTTTCACACTAATAGTGAAATTAAAAAGTCCCATTTCTATCCACGATGAATAGCTTTTTAATATGCCTAGTCATGTTTATGAAATTAACGTAAAAAGGTAAACTAATTGGCATATTCCTTTGCAAAAAGACATCTCATTGATTAACTATTCGTTTTTATTGTTTTCTTCTGGATGATTGTTTTTATTTTACTATAACCCTCAATTCTATTTACAAATATTGTCTGTATCGTGGATAAATGTTTAGCATTTTCAGTGAAAAGAGTCTGTTGAGTCCTGTCCAAGCAATTTACTTCTGGGGATTACGATTCTAGGTTTCCCCAAATTTCCTGTGCAATATCAGGTCCCACTAGTAAATTATATAAGTTGTTAAATAAATGATGAATTGTTGTGACCTTAAAGGCCGAGGATAATTAAGAAAACTCAGTGGTATATTTACGAGAGTGTGTATTTAGAGACGTACAGAATAGTATGTTACAGAAAGACTTCTTTCCGAGACATTATTTACTTCCTTTCCACCACAGGAAGATGTGACACAAGGTTGAAAGGTGAGGAGAATCAAGCCAGCGCCCCTAAAAAAAGGAGCACTCTGGCCTATTAAAAATTGCCTGGGCAACCCTATCGGCATTGCCTGGTCAGGGCATCCCAGGCAGTTAGCAATAAACTACACCCTAAACAGGGGAGGCATGGCCTGGGAGCGTGGGAGAGTGGACCTCCTAGGACTACCCAGAACTAATACCTCAGCTAAACAAATAAAAAGCCATCGAGATGGTCCAGTTTCTACTGGACTGAGTGTCAAGAACGGATCCTTGACTGGTATGTCTCATGAGTCTCTGAGCAAAAGAAGCTGCTCTCTGAGACTTTTTTGTAGCTCTATACACAGTTTCTGGAAAAGTCCATATATTCCCGAAATAGAGTATATCACCATCACACTATAACGTTAAGTTTTATTTAAAATTGGATACTTCTGTGAATTCTGATAACAAAAAAATTAGCATATTGGTTTGTCCCCTAGTAGAAGAGATTAACCCTGTAGCATTGGAATTGCACACATCCAAAACATTAACCATTAACAAGCACACCTGGTGCTACCCATTGATTAATAGGCTCCCTGAGTATTCCTGTTTCTAGCTCTGAACGCTATATTGCCATTTTTGCTAGTAAGTCACTATTTGCTTCACGAAAGAAGATAATCCCTGGTAAGATTGTATCATGACGAACAAACATATACTATACTGATCCAAAAGGAGGAGGTAATGCTTGGGAGGATGGCTGCATAACAACAGAACATTACCTCACTACTTCTCAAAGGAGGAGATAATGCCTTGGAGGATAGTCTCATGACAACAGAACAGATTCTATACCACCCCAACTTATATAAGCATTAATCTGAAATAGTATAGTAAACTGAATTAAGCATTATAAGATAGTACAATATTACAGTAATAGAAGTAATAGTATACTTTCAGCTTCAGATGTCAGATATCAAGTCCCTATTGATAATGATGTTTTTTAATTTTTATAATTTTATAATTTACAATAAAATAGAATTAGGTAAAAGATCGTCTTTGCCTTTTATGGATATCTGGCACGAACACATACCCCACAATAATATTTTAAAACCCTTAAATCCAAAATTGATTCTTCATAAAATTTTAGTTGAGTAAAGTTGTTTTTCATCTCGGTATAGGAAATTATTTTCTTGAATTTTTATATGAGGATTGATAATTTGATTTATTCCGATGATACAGATTATTATTGTTGTCTTTGTTTTTATATTTACAACGTTTCTGTCGATGTAAACTCAGACTTTCCTTTTTTTGAACTTGAGAACATTCTAGTCAAACTTAGGAACCTGCAGATAATTTCGAACTGAAACCTTTATTTAATCTACAGGAGGTAGATTGTTCTCATTCTGTTAACCCTGACTGGGTAAATAGTGTTAATTACATTATTGTCAAGGTTTTTATGCAGAAGGGTAGTACCCTTCAAATATGGCCTTCCCTGGCATACTGTACTGGTCCCCATGTACCCAGCACTATGTGATGCATCTCAAAGCACTTTTGTGCAGCTGCAGTCTATTGCTTACCTCTCTATTGTGAACGACCGTTTGGGGATGGCGAAGAATCACACTCTACATGGAGTAACACTGTTAATGTGCATAAGCATAGCCAGAACATGGCGAATCTAGAAGAGTCTAACCTTGATAAAAGAAATCACTCTATCTTCTATGAGTATTTGTAGTTCCTATAGCGATCATCGAGAAACAGAGGCTTTGATAGAGACAATATGGTGTGGTTTCACTGCTGTGCTTAAATAAATGACAACACATTGATATATGCAAATATAACGATATAGCTGTATTGTTGTGATGGTGAGGGATTGTAAGTTATTAGGAGGAAAATGCATGCACAGAAATCCGACTATCGATTCTGCTCGACCCAAACAATAAAAACAAATAGTTAATTAATGAGATGTCTTTTCGCAAAACAATATGCAAATTAGTTTACTTTTTATATGTTGATCACATAGAGTATATTAAAGAACTGTTCATCATGAGTAGAAAGGTGACCTTTTAATTTCACTGCCAGTGTGAAAGAATGGCTCAACTTTATGAATATAGAGAAGATAACGAATATATATTTTTCAACTTCCGATATCAATTTCGGGTTATTACTATATAAACATTTGTTACCACCTCAAACGCCGGAATTGTTCAGTACTTACGCCCCACAGGGCATTTTATAGGGCGATTTGATTTTAATTAATTGACAATCCAACAAATTTGTTAACTTTCCTCCGGTATGAATCATTTACACCTGTCATGTACTTCCTTTTGGTCATCTGCTAATTATCTTATTTTTTGACAATCGCTAGGTGCATCTCTCCTTGTCAGCATGAATTGTCATACATCCAACATTTATTTTATAACAATTAATCATGTTATGTCGCTTCTTCCAATGCAGGTGGTTGATCTTAGATACATTATTTTTATTCAAATGACCTTTTGGTCATTCAATAATTATCTTTTTGGTTTGACAATCGCTAGGTGCATCTCTTTTTGTCTACATGACTTTTCCGTACACATAGCCTGGATATTTAACATGTGGTAGCATCATGAAAGATCATCCTCTATGATAACCGAAAAGTGTATTGCTTCAGTTTGTGGCACACGTAGGTGTAATTAGCCACCAAAGATTCAAATGACAGTCCCTGAAAGGAACCAGGCAGGAGAATCTAAGAACAATTCTCGACCTAATTGATTTGTTATTATTGCTTGTAGTAAGGAACAGACCTTCAAAAAAATGTCACTTATAAATTACAGTTACCAACGCTATTAACCATTATGCCATAGGGCATGTGGACAATTGTAGGACTTTGTTTTCAATTGAATCTCTGAACAGAAGAAAACCGTTGATGCATCTATAGTAGTGACGCATATAGATATCATCAGCCAATGAAAGATTTAAATGACAATTCCTGGAAAGAATGAATCAGGAGAATCCAAGAAGAAGTCTTAACATGATTGAATTTATGTTATTCTTAGTTATCATCGCTTCTAGTAAGGATTGAACCTTCAACCTACAGAAGATTGTAACTTAGAACTGATTGTTATTAAACTCTTTTAACCATTAGGCCATGGGTCGATGAGGACAATTTGAGGGCTTTCTTTTAAATTACATCTTTGGATAGAGAGACAGATAGAGAGAGAGGGAGAGAAAGACATGTAGACAGATAGACAGACAGACAAACAGACAGAAATGTTATATATCTTTTTGAAATTGAACAGATTATGTATTTGGCTTATAGCAATTTTTTTCGTTTTTCTCCTGTGATATTAATTGTTCATGTACATAAAACCTGCAACCTCTGACTGGAACATCCTTCTATTAAATGATGTTGATCGAGGATATGAACAGAAACTTCTTTGCAGCTGCCATTCATCTTAAAATAAGCCTGTAGAATAAAATGTTTGACAAGACTGGTGCGGTTGTGGTATCTTAGGCAAGCATTAATCCCCAAAGAGGATTAACTGTCATAAACACACCAGTAGTTGGTTGAGCATTAGTTTGGACATCAGCTAAAGTTTGTAATGGCTTTTCTAATGGAAGAACTTTGTCTGATTTGAAAATAATCTTTTCTTACTAATGAAACTTAAATGGAAATAGACTTTTCAGGGATAACTTTTGATATATTTTGTAAATTTGATCCATCTATTATATAGACTAGCAGAAATATGCTACCACAGGGCACATATTTTTGCTAGTATATCACTACCACCCCCAAAAAGGAAAAGATAATCCCTGGGAATATGGTTTCACTACTACAAAACAGATACTACACTATATCCTCCCCAAAATAAAAGAGAGGAGGTAATGCTTGGGAGGATGGTTTCACGACAATAGAACAGATACTACACTACTCTCCAAAAGCAGAGGTGGTAATGTCTGGGAGGATGGTATCATTACAACAGAATAGATACTAAACTACTCCCCCATTGAATTGAGCATTAAAAGATATTACATTATTATAAGTAATAGTATAGGTTCGACTTCAGAAAGACATATACCAAATCTCCATTCGTAATGAAAATAGTATAGTAAACGGAATTGAGCATTAAAAGATAGTACATTATTATAAGTAATAGTATAGGTTCGGCTTCCGACAGACATATACCAAATCTCCATTCGTAATGAAAATAGTATAGTAAACGGAATTGAGCATTAAAAGATAGTACATTATTATAAGTGATAGTATAGGTTCGGCTTCAGACAGATATATACCAAATCTCCATTCGTAATGAAAATAGTATAGTAAACGGAATTGAGCATTAAAAGATAGTACATTATTATAAGTAATAGTATAGGTTCGGCTTCAGACAGACATATACCAAATCTCCATTCGTAATGAAAATAGTATAGTAAACGGAATTGAGCATTAAAAGATAGTGCAATAGTGCGTTAATAGAAGAAATAATATAATTTTCTCTTCAGAGAAACAGGTACTAAATCTCTATTAGCAATAGATGAGATAAAGTATGTTTTTTTATATATACTAACTTTGAGCAATGTTGGTACAGTACCTGGGTATGTCAATTTCTATCTTAACCTAGCTTCTGCCACTTTATAAATTAAGCAAAAATAATTCAATTTGAACTAATCCTGAATACCCTTTATGTCTTTTTGAGGTCCATTATCAAAAAATGCTCATTTATTTAAAAAAGCAAAAACATTTATGTAATGTCTTTTTAAAATGTTATTTTATGTTAATTTCTATAAATTTATAAAACACGTATTCAGTTAAAAAAGAATCCTTTAGACTTAGATGAGATTCGAACTCGGGTATGGTAGTGTTTATACGATTTGAAATCGTAAAAACTACTGCCTTAGTAATGTGTACTCTGCCTATTCCATTTTGTCAACCATTCACATGTTTCTAACTCCTAAAATACCATACATTTTTAATAGTATATGGATTAATCACTACTTAGCAAAGCCAAAAGGCCACTCAGGATAATGGTTAATAAGAGTCAGTTTGATGATGACCAATAATATGAGAGGATTCGAAATGCTGGGTAGAATGGACAAAATTTTATTACTTAAGACGACGACTCGGCAAGTATTTATTAACATTGGACTTGAAGACGACCATGTTGTAGTAAGCTGGGAAGCAGCCCTGTGGTATTGCATTTCACACATGGATTCATGGAGAGAAACTCTGTTCATGGAAGTTCTGTTTGGTTTTAGATACATAAAGAAAGAAAAGACAATTATTTGCAGTAGTTGTAGACAGACGAGTTTTTACATTGAATGTTTTACAGGAAGGAACCAGAGATTGGATCTCAGTCGAGCGTTTACCATGAAAATAATGATAGAGTAGAGAAAGACTAGAAACGTCTCTTCTGTGAAAAAGGGGCTGTAGGGAAGAGAAGAGATCACCCCCACTAGATTGCAAAGTCGATTTTGTACTCTGTCAAGGTAGGAAAGAGGGCTATAAGCTGTGTTTCCCCAGATATGGCATCAATACTCCGTCAAGACGTATCTGACTTTTATACAGTGTGTTCTCCAACGCATATTGTGTAAGGTTCAAACCTTAAAACCATAAATTAAAAACCAAACATCTTAACTTATTAGCCCATGGGAATATCAGTTAAATACACTCGTTTTGGAAGTTTATAAACTACATAAATTTATCTCATAACGAGACAGCCTTCTTCAATGCTACAAAACACGTACGCAGTAGCATACTAAATGTTCTTGTTACAACTGCTAAGGATGTTATGTTTTGGTCGAGTTTATTTGTTTGTTTGTCACTATGTTTTTTTGTTTGTGTACAGCCTAGCGTCCACAACGTTTGACAAACATTACAAAACTTCGTCAACATATCAATCATAGTCAACATAGAACTGATTTAATTTTGGAATATCTAGGTCAAAAGTCACAGTCACAGAAAAGGTGAATGTCACACATTTGGTTATAACTTCGGTTCTATTTATCATAGAGATTCGCTACTTGGCCAATGTTATAACCAATAAAGTCCCACATCTTATATGACCTTGACTTTGACGTGATATATCCGAGAATAGGTGAACTGGTTTGGGTAATATAGAGCAAGCATCCATACATATATATATAATATACATTTTATTATTACTATTATTAGAGGAATACCTATCTCAGAATGGGTCAAAATAATTCCCTAAATAGAACAGTTTTGCAATAATTTTATGTCTTGTTATGAAGATTAAAATACAGATATAATTCTAATAAACCTTATGTCTAGAATTCTTATTTCAATTTCGATCAAAATCCATTACATTATTTTAATTCTAGAAAATGTCTAAAATTTAAGGCTAAAACTTGAGAAAAAATTACAATTCAGGGAATCTTGCTTGATTCGTGTCTAATGATTAAGGATCAAATTCAATGCAAATCTGAAATATTGCAATTTTCAAGCTTATGGTCGTTTTATGCCCCTTAAAACCCATTAAAATACTCCAAAGAAACTGATATTTTGGGAATATTTTTTAATTGATATATATTGTTATAATTTCACAAAAATCAGAGTTATCTGAATTTTCAAAAAGTGCTCTCACATCCTCTATGCCCCCTTTACATGAAACTAAATTAAAGTAAATATAGCCCACATTAACCACCTATATGCCTAGCAGCATTGTTTCAAAATTCATAATGATTGGTTAATGAGTTTAGGAGTGAATTATGTACATAGAAATATATAAACATATACACATACCTAACTGTATATAGATAGGTATATCTATATCTGATGTCATGCCTGCAGATACAAAGGATCTCTTATCCGCGAATCAGTGAAATGATTTTGGCAATAGAGTGCAAGCATACATACATATATACATAAGATATAGGTTATTATTATTACTATTATGATATACGAGGTGATGTATATGTATCTCGGAAAGTTTTGAATACATTTCTTTTAAATGACTGACAATTTTTAAATTTTGTTTCATCATCATCATCATCATCATCATAATCATCATCGTCATCGTCATCGCCATCATCATCATCATCATCATCATCATCATTAATCATATTCGATTTAATGTCTGTTGCGCATGCTGGCATGTGTTGGATGGCTTTTCAAAATTGACTTTCAAACTAAACTTTCTCTGGTAGGCCATTATTTAAACAACATAACTTGAAATGCGACAGATGTTCTTTAGAAATTATTTCCTTAGTTAAGGCAAGATTTTTTATAGACCGGATGCCCTTCCTTACGTCAACTCAGTGAGGTGATGGGGACCAGTGCTTTTATCTAGACACCATTTCTAGGTGATTTCCTACGAAGGCTAAAGAGCGCTTCACCTGCCCTCTTGACATAATGTCATAATAAATTTTATTGATTTAATTATATGAGGAGGGGAGGCAACCAATAATTACAAAAATATTTATTTAAAGACTAGCATGTGGAAACCTTTTTTGAAAATATCAATTTCCAATAAGCGGCTATTTTTGAAACAAGGGAATATTAGTCTCCTCATTATTCAAAAGTCAATTTTGTTATGAATTAGTATGTGTTGCTTCGACTTTCCACTAAACCAGAGATGAAGCATTAGTTTCTTTCTTTTTTTTAAGTGGTGATTTACGTTCTTCTGTGCGATATTCTTTATGATTATTTCATATTCATTGAATTTAAATTGCTACTTAACTAAAAAAGATTGAATATGGCCGAACTGAATTTTTGCTTTGACATGGGGTAACGTGGGGTAGGGGTGGGGGTCGGCGATGAATTATTTTTCTTCTTAAACAAAATTTAAAAAAAAATGAAATAAAACTCTTTTTCTTCAATGCATTTTCTTTCTCCCGGAATGAAATAATGCAACCAAGATGGCGATGTTGTTAAAAAGGTGCATTTCTTTATATATATATATATATATATATATATATATATATATATACTTTTAATGAGAGTCTTATTAAAAAAACTGGATATTTTTTATGTCTAATCGAAGGAATCTTCCAAGTATTAAGCATTACTCTGAATGCCGCCTGTAATAAAAAAGAAAGAAACATGAGATCACAATATGTTTTATGAAACTTTAATCAGCTTATAATATTTTTGCACAAAAACAGAGATAACTATTTATAGTTTTTTATAAACTAAAGAGTTCTTATTGAAAAAGAGATTTTCTCAAACAAGGGAGATAACACATGTCATTACTTCTTATTACACCGACTTTCTTTTCTTAATTACTCCACTTATTACCAATCTTGCCAAATTGAATCTACTATGCTGTGTTCAAATCATATCAGATCTATTGCAATCCGATATGCACTAATACTGTTGAGAAAAGTATGATTCTACAATTCATAAGCAAGCTATCTATTAGTGTTCAAATAATCACATACAATAAATCATTTACAATAAGTGTAATGAATAATTACGAGTAACTTTCTATACTCTGACTTATCTCCCCTTTGGAGAACTCTCCTGCTTCTACTAACCACTATAAATAGTAGCACTAATACTGTACCGATATTGTGTGCTGAATAAAGCTTTCCCAAGTTACGTATGTTCTCGTTAGTCATTACAATAAGTATTGTGTTAAAAGTATATAGTGAAGCTGTATTTATCATAACAGAATTCAACAATACATAAAATGTTGATTTTCTTTTAAATACAAGGTTTGTTCAAAACCTATCTAAACTGAAGATGTATTTTTAAAGAGAGGAATGAACAATAATGGAAACACTGATGCTCTTCAAAATATGAGTATTCAGACTGTAGCTGTATATTTTTTTAATTTTATAATGATTCACCATTCATCAAGACTAAAAACCACTCAAGGATAAGGGTTTATGAGATGAATAGATCGTCAGATGAATAGTCAATAATATTATGAGAGGATTGAAAATAAGGAATGTAATAAATAAAACCTTATTACTCATGAAGACCGTTTATGACAAGTATTCATTAACATTGAATTTGAAGATTACCTTGTTGTAGCCTGCAGGGAAGTAGTTCAGTGGTAACGTGTTTTCCTTATGGGAAGTTCCTGGAAAGATACTCTGTTTATGGAAATTCTGTTTCATGTTAGGCACATAGAGGAAGAAAGGAAAGTTCTTTGCAGTTGTGGTAAGAGAACACATTTTTGGAGCTCAGTCATGCATCTTTCATGGAAATAAAGATAGAGTAAGAAACGATTAGCAACATATTTTCTGTGAGAAAAAAAGCTTGTAAAAAGGCTGTAGAGAACAAAAAATAAGATGGCTAAGGCGATTTTGAAGTTTGTTAATGCAAGATACAGGGCACTAAGAGGTATCTCTTCAGATGTTGAAGTAGTACTCCATCTTTGGACGAATCTGACTTTTATACATATAGATGGCACAGACAGAAGACCTGCGTGTGCCAGGTTCGAATCCAGTTCATTCTACAGAAACACTTTCATCAAAATTAACACCTAAACTGTTGCCTGATATAGATGAGGGCATCAGGTGTTATTTAATGCGGTAGAATGCTCCAATTGTAAGATACATTAATTTTTACAATGTATGAGTTTAGCATTTCTTGCTGATAACTACTGATTGTTGAAAGATATATTTAATATCTTACATTTAACTCTATATTCATAGTGCTATTCAAGAAGTAACTGATAGTTGGATTACATATATGTTCATTTGTCATGATACCATCCTCCCAGGCATTTCCTCCTCCCTTTGCTTTGTTTATAAATATGGGTTTGTAATTACTAATTGAATGACAGCACCTCTTGGTACCCTCCCACTGTGATTTGCATATGTTGTGGTAGTAGTTGACATGGATTTAAAATCCTGAGTCAGAATGTATTCCAACACGAGCCTAATATTTCCTCTTAATGACTGTCTTGGTGTGTTTGCACTATGGTGTGCGTCTGATAGTGAAAAGACAATTACATATATAACTAGTAAAATACTTGTCCCATGGTGGGTATAATCAATAAATATAGCATTAGTTAAATATGTTAAGGTTTTTTCTTTGGCGAGTATGGTACGGTTTCGTTGGCACCCTCGTAAATGGTACAGGTTACAAAGAAATAAATACCTTGCCCACGTTACTCACCCTCTTGCCTAGAATACGTATTCCATAATTAATAATGATAAATTCAAGAGTTTAGGATTTATAATGATAGGTTGATGAGTATAAGAGATCATCCTGTATAACGAACTATAAACATATAAAAGATATACACATACCTAACATTATATATGCACTTTCTAAATGTTAAAATTTACAAAAAAAATTATGTGTTCACGTTACTAACTGCATTACCTAGAATGTATATTCCAAAATTCGTTCATTAGTTTAGGAGCTTATCCTGTACATATAAATATATACACATATACACATACCTAATTTTCAATACATATCTCCTATTCAATTCTTTACTCAATACTATATCTTTAATTCTGTTTATTCACTAAAGTCACACTTCTGACCCAATATCCATCAATCATTCCTTCTTTGTCGCTTTAGACTAATCCGTCATTCTCTGGCCTTAATTATATAACAGATGTATTTCTAAAGATATGAATGAAAATACATTAAACTAATTTTCTTCAAAATAAGAAGTATGTTCAAAAGGTTTCCAGACTGAAGCTGCATTTACGAATATAAGAAAATGTATGTTTATTTATAATAAAACAAGCAAGTAAATCTTAACCAGAAATTACCACATGACTTTACTCATGTGGATTCTCCAGAGAACTTCACACAAAATTCTGTCACAAATCACGGTCTTGGGTTAATCATTCATCTGTCAGGAGTGGCATACCACTATGAACTCTTATCTGGTCAACCCATCTTTTTGATGGTCGTCTGTTTGATCTTTCTTCAATGAAATTTTATTGGTGTGATTTTTTTACATAGCTGGAGTCTGGTATTCGAAAAACATGTTCAAAGTACATTAATCTCTCGCGTCTGAATAACGTTGTTAATGGATCTATTAATGCTCAGCTTCTTCCTGATATCTGAATTTCTTACTCTAATCTAACAAGGATACTTCTTAAACATTTAATTTCCAATGTTAGATACTGCTTACCTTCGCGAGTGCACAAACATAAGTACTTATGTAGTTTACAGACCGCGTTAAAACCGACAGATTCGTCTGCATATTCCGGCAGGTTACGTAAACCGCCGGAAGGTGCCGAAACGTTCAGCCAGTGAAATTGAAGCTGCCGACAATTGGCAAACATGATACAATTTAAAAATTTTGAAAATTGGTTAAAATCATCGTGAATTTTATAGAGTTGCGACAGACGCTTCAATCCCCTGAACCAATTATTGACTTTTGTCAAAAAAAGAAAACTGTTAGGTGAAACCCTAACCGAGTCGGTAGGGTTGAAAAAGAATTTGTAAGAAAAAGAAACATTAAAAAAGTGTTTTCTATCAGTTGTTGCACTATATTTTCTTTGCTAAAAAATTAAATATTTATTCATGAAACTTACCATAAGATGAGTGTTGTTTTCCTTGATTGGAACTCTTTTTTTTTTAATTTTTAAAGTTTCTTAGAAAATTACATATTTGTCCATTAATTTTTCATTGTATTTTTTTCTAACAAAAAAAAATGTTTTATTTAAATGTTTTCCTTTTATTATCACATGATTCTGATTTTCATAAATAAATGCTTGTAGGTTTGTACTGAAGACTTGACAATTGACCTGTTATTTGAGATGATATACATTGCCATCAACAGTTACTACATATGTTTGTGGCTGTCAGCTATTACCATACTATGTTAACAAACCGTGTCTCTTTATGTTTTGACATTAATTTGTGAGTGAGAAACCGTAATCAAAATCCCATTGAAACGAAGTATCCATAATGTGCACACATTATATGCATCTTATTCTTTTCTTTTTCTTCTCTCAAAGAGAAAAAATATGCAGACACGATGATCAATCTGATCTATAATGATCACTGACCTTTCAAGTGATGATTAATAGTAAGACAAACGAGAGTGAGGTCAATTCTTCATGAATGGCTAAAAATAAATGTATACAAACGCAAAAGAAACCATCTGACAATGGAAGCAAAAAAAATGACATTCAGAGGATGTTATAGAATTGAGAGTACAATATAAAAATAAAGCAAAAAAAAACAACAGAAGTGGAAGTATATTTTAAAGAACTAATAGTGATGATTACATCAAATGCAATTCTTTTTATCTTTCTCTCTAGTGCATCAAAGAAGAAAAATTATTAATTGTTTTAATAAGTATTAATAAAGTTCTGGAATAATTTTCTTTTTAAACACTAGATTCAACATGTACTTTAAATTAGAATATCATATCAACATTTTCTTAGAATTTGTGATGAAAAAATGAGAAAGTCTACAATCAACACTGGTTCTTTGCAATGAGCTCTCTGCAAATATTCGTTTTGATGCTGATTACATTACACTCGTTTCTGCTGTTACTGCTGCTCGGTGTTCTGCATAAAACTCACGAAAATCGTGCCTCAGGGTTGTCTGGTCTGCATGACACCAAGAGTAGCAAAACTCACAAGTTGAATTTAAAGTCGAGAAAGGTTTGTTCGAGAATACACAAAGGAATGGTGCAGAATCAACGTTGTCACTCTCATTCCATTGATTCTGCGGTTCTGTGCTTGACACGTCTTTGCTTGTCAGATGCAGAGTCAGAAATGACCAGAGGATGACGGATCCTATCAGAGTCCTGTTTGCCGAGTTGTAGCCCTATACAACTTGATGCTAAACCAGTCTGCCACGGACAGGTTACGTAAACCGCTGGAAGGTGCCAAACAAAAACTCTGTGTTTCTTGGCGAAAAAGCTGGTCAATGTTAAAATGCTAGCCATCAGTGATGGAAACATTTGAATAAAGCATATTTTCTTTTGTTTGAAAAAATACAATGAAAAGTTAATGGACAAATATGTTATTTAGTAAGAAACTTTAAAGATTAAGAAAGAAAAGCTAAAATCAAGGAAGAAACACTCATCTTAAGGTAAGTTTCATGAATAAATATTTAATTTTTAGCAAAGAAAATATAATGTAACAATTGCTAGCGAACAGTTTGTTTCTTTAATGATTTTTTTCTTGCCAATTCGTTTTTAACCCTACCGAATAAGTAAGGGTTAGGTAGTTTCATTTTTAGCAAAGAAAATATAATGTAACAATTGCTAGCGAACAGTTTGTTTCTTTAATGATTTTTTTCTTGCCAATTCGTTTTTAACCCTACCGAATAAGTAAGGGTTAGGTAGTTTCATTTTTAGCAAAGAAAATATAATGTAACAATTGCTAGCGAACAGTTTGTTTCTTTAATGATTTTTTCCTTGCCAATTCGTGTTTAACTCTACCGAATAAGTAAGGGTTAGGTAGTTTCATTTTTAGCAAAGAAAATATAATGTAACAATTGCTAGCGAACAGTTTGTTTCTTTAATGATTTTTTCCTTGCCAATTCGTGTTTAACTCTACCGAATAAGTAAGGGTTAGTTAGTTTCATTTTTAGCAAAGAAAATATAATGTAACAATTGCTAGCGAACAGTTTGTTTCTTTAATGATTTTTTCCTTGCCAATTCGTGTTTAACTCTACCGAATAAGTAAGGGTTAGGTAGTTTCATTTTTAGCAAAGAAAATATAATGTAACAATTGCTAGCGAACAGTTTGTTTCTTTAATGATTTTTTCCTTGCCAATTCGTGTTTAACTCTACCTAATAAGTAAGGGTTAGGTAGTTTCATTTTTAGCAAAGAAAATATAATGTAACAATTGCTAGCGAACAGTTTGTTTCTTTAATGATTTTTTCCTTGCCAATTCGTGTTTAACTCTACCTAATAAGTAAGGGTTAGGTAGTTTCATTTTTAGCAAAGAAAATATAATGTAACAATTGCTAGCGAACAGTTTGTTTCTTTAATGATTTTTTTCTTGCCAATTCGTTTTTAACCCTACCGAATAAGTAAGGGTTAGGTAGTTTCATTTTTAGCAAAGAAAATATAATGTAACAATTGCTAGCGAACAGTTTGTTTCTTTAATGATTTTTTCCTTGCCAATTCGTGTTTAACTCTACCTAATAAGTAAGGGTTAGGTAGTTTCATTTTTAGCAAAGAAAATATAATGTAACAATTGCTAGCGAACAGTTTGTTTCTTTAATGATTTTTTCCTTGCCAATTCGTGTTTAACTCTACCGAATAAGTAAGGGTTAGTTAGTTTCATTTTTAGCAAAGAAAATATAATGTAACAATTGCTAGCGAACAGTTTGTTTCTTTAATGATTTTTTCCTTGCCAATTCGTGTTTAACTCTACCGAATAAGTAAGGGTTAGGTAGTTTCATTTTTAGCAAAGAAAATATAATGTAACAATTGCTAGCGAACAGTTTGTTTCTTTAATGATTTTTTCCTTGCCAATTCGTGTTTAACTCTACCTAATAAGTAAGGGTTAGGTAGTTTCATTTTTAGCAAAGAAAATATAATGTAACAATTGCTAGCGAACAGTTTGTTTCTTTAATGATTTTTTCCTTGCCAATTCGTGTTTAACTCTACCTAATAAGTAAGGGTTAGGTAGTTTCATTTTTAGCAAAGAAAATATAATGTAACAATTGCTAGCGAACAGTTTGTTTCTTTAATGATTTTTTTCTTGCCAATTCGTTTTTAACCCTACCGAATAAGTAAGGGTTAGGTAGTTTCATTTTTAGCAAAGAAAATATAATGTAACAATTGCTAGCGAACAGTTTGTTTCTTTAATGATTTTTTCCTTGCCAATTCGTGTTTAACTCTACCTAATAAGTAAGGGTTAGGTAGTTTCATTTTTAGCAAAGAAAATATAATGTAACAATTGCTAGCGAACAGTTTGTTTCTTTAATGATTTTTTCCTTGCCAATTCGTGTTTAACTCTACCTAATAAGTAAGGGTTAGGTAGTTTCATTTTTAGCAAAGAAAATATAATGTAACAATTGCTAGCGAACAGTTTGTTTCTTTAATGATTTTTTTCTTGCCAATTCGTTTTTAACCCTACCGAATAAGTAAGGGTTAGGTAGTTTCATTTTTAGCAAAGAAAATATAATGTAACAATTGCTAGCGAACAGTTTGTTTCTTTAATGATTTTTTCCTTGCCAATTCGTGTTTAACTCTACCGAATAAGTAAGGGTTAGGTAGTTTCATTTTTAGCAAAGAAAATATAATGTAACAATTGCTAGCGAACAGTTTGTTTCTTTAATGATTTTTTTCTTGCCAATTCGTTTTTAACCCTACCGAATAAGTAAGGGTTAGGTAGTTTCATTTTTAGCAAAGAAAATATAATGTAACAATTGCTAGCGAACAGTTTGTTTCTTTAATGATTTTTTCCTTGCCAATTCGTGTTTAACTCTACCGAATAAGTAAGGGTTAGGTAGTTTCATTTTTAGCAAAGAAAATATAATGTAACAATTGCTAGCGAACAGTTTGTTTCTTTAATGATTTTTTTCTTGCCAATTCGTTTTTAACCCTACCGAATAAGTAAGGGTTAGGTAGTTTCATTTTTAGCAAAGAAAATATAATGTAACAATTGCTAGCGAACAGTTTGTTTCTTTAATGATTTTTTCCTTGCCAATTCGTGTTTAACTCTACCGAATAAGTAAGGGTTAGGTAGTTTCATTTTTAGCAAAGAAAATATAAGGTAACAATTGCTTGCGAACAGGTTGTTTCTTTAATGATTTTTTCCTTGCCAATTCGTGTTTAACTCTACCGAATAAGTAAGGGTTAGGTAGTTTCATTTTTAGCAAAGAAAATATAATGTAACAATTGCTAGCGAACAGTTTGTTTCTTTAATGATTTTTTCCTTGCCAATTCGTGTTTAACTCTACCTAATAAGTAAGGGTTAGGTAGTTTCATTTTTAGCAAAGAAAATATAATGTAACAATTGCTAGCGAACAGTTTGTTTCTTTAATGATTTTTTTCATCGCCAATTCGTTTTTAAACCTTACCGACTAAGTAAGGGTTAGGGTTTTTTTCTGTTAGGGTTAGGGTGTTTTGTTAGCAGATTTCTGTTAGGGTTAGGATGTTTTTCTGTTAGGGTTAGGTTATGGCGTTTTTTCTGTTAGGGTTAGAGTGTTTTGTTAGCAGATTTCTGTAAGGGTTAGGATTTTTTCCTGTTAGGGTTAGGTTATGGCGTTTTTTCTGTTAGGGTTAGGGTGTTTTGTTAGCAGATTTCTGTTAGGATTAGGATGTTTTTCTGTTAGGGTTAGGTTATTGTGTTTTTTCTGTTACGGTTAGGGTGTTTTGTTAGCAAATAAGGGCAGTTGGCAGAAAAGAAGAAGGGTTAGAGGGAGTGGAAGGAAGTTGTGCACCTCCAAAGATTCTTGTCCTTCAAATCATTTTTTCTTTTCAATTTGCATGCATGTACACACGTTCGGCAACTCTTCTTTTCGCCTAGCAGATTTCTTTTTTTGACAAAAGTGAATAATTGCTTCATGGGGAAAACAGCGTCTGTCCCAACTCGATTAGATTCATGCTGACTTTAACTAATTTTCAAAAATTGTTGAATTTTCCACAATATTTTTTATCACGTTTGCCAATTGTCGGCTGCTTCGTTTTCACTGGCTAAGCGTTTCGGCACCTTCCGGCGATTTACGTAACCTGTCAGAATATGCCGACACATCGTCGGTTTAAACGCAGTCCATAAACTGCATAAGTACCATATGTATCAAAATATAACAGCCTTCTTGGGACGTTTCTTCTCTGTAAACGGTAAGAACGCTTGTTTTCTGAAAAGGGGAGAGTTTCTTCCGAAATAGGTTTGCTGAAAGAATTACTAAAGATAAATAGAAAAGTTTTTGAAGAACTATATCGCATATATAGTCTTCAATTATTTGAATACATATCTTGTCTCTCTCTCGTGTTTTCCGCTGTTTGGCGTACTTCCGTTCTGTTTGATTCACCCCCAACACTCCTTATGATATTAGATATTAGATATTAATACCATTCTTTCCCCCCTTCCATATCCTTTTCTTTTCTTTCTTTTCTTTTTACTACATCTAGTTTCTACTCTGCTTTCTATCAGTTCCATAACATTTTCTCCTGTTTCTTTTCTTCTTTTTTCTTTTTCTACCTTCCCTTTTTCTCCCCCTTTTTTATTACTTCTTGTGTCTTCCTCTTGCCCCCTTCTTTCTTTCTTCTTTTTATCCTATTTTTCACCGTTCACATATCTAACAGTTTTTTTGGTTTCATTTATGCCCTGGAGCCTGTACTGTTTATATCTCTTTGGGGATTTTTCTCTCTTTACTATTTTTAACCCTTCCTTTTTACTTTGAACATTTTTACTTTGCATGGAAGCTGGAATTGGCAATAACTATTCTTACTCTGATTTGGACTTTTTGCCATTCAATTTGCATTTTCCAGACATAATCTTTGTTTTTCAATTTTCTACGGATATCTAAGCATTCAGACTATACGGATTTCTCTGATTGTTACTGGTTGGAATACTCGGACTTTATGGATTACCTTTGAACATTTGAGTATTTCCACATTTTATTGTAACGTTATTTGTATTGGAGTTTTTTGTCCTAATTAGGATACTTTTATCCAACGAAAAAGTTTTTATATATATATATATACATTTTTTAAGTTATATTTACCAGTAATACATACATTACTGCTTTTTTGTCCTCTGATGAAAAGAATTTCTCTTTCAAAATCCATGGGTTAATGCTCATGAGAGTATTCCTTGTTTGGAACTTTTGATGAATAAATAAAATTTGTAATTTCTCTAACTTTTATTTTCATGATTCCTTTTCTTTATTTATTGCTCTATCCAGTATATTGAGCTTTCCATTATCATGATAGATCATTATTTTAGGATACAATATATATCTTTAAATTTTCATTCAATTTATATATATATATATATATATATATATATATATATATATATATATATATATATTAGAATATGGTATCCACATATGGTTTGTATATAAAAAAGTGTAAGTGAAAATGGGCAATGGGAAACATAAAAAAGTACAGAAAAATGTAAATTTTCTGTAGGCAGGTGGATTTAGAAGCACAAAAGAAATAATTGGCATTACTTTTTTATCATTTCGACATAAGTCCTATGTCTTTGTCAATCTAAAAAAATGAATACGTTTTCTTGACTAGTGATGGTGATATGGCATGTACAGTGTGTGTCGATTTCGCTTCCGGTGCATGCCCACGCCAAAGAACTTCTGATTAAGCAACACTACCATTTCCTTTGTGCCTGTACGTCCATGTGCCTACAGAAATTGTTAGTTGCATTTTCATGTATTTTCCTTTTGAATTTTATTTTTCTTCCCATTGGCTATTTTAGTATATATATATATATATATATATATATATATATATAGGATCAAAATAAACCAAAGTGAAAACTTTTAGTAGATGGAACCTATTGTGAAAAGGATAAGCTCAATATACGAGATAGAGCAATAGTAGAGATAGAAGAAAAAAGAGTGATAAATATGCGACGATTGTCCAAATTTATTTCAAATTTCAATTGTTCAATGCAAGGTTGTCAGTAATAAACTAGTGTTTATTTTTCTTTCCTTAAGCCAAGGCTTTTCAAAGATCGAAATCTTATCATCAGAGGAGAAATACAGATGGATAAGTTGGCTTTCGAAAAAACCAAAGTTCAAATATTTGAAAAATATGAGAATTATTTTTAAAAATTATTAAAATAATTTTTGTCAAAAAACGTACTGAATGAAAAGAAAATTTCGTGAAAAAGATATAAAATTGTCCGGGTGGTAAGTTTCCGTTGAAAAGGTTCGGTGAAATTTCTACAATTTCACCGAACCTTTTCAACGGAAACTTACCACCCGGACAATTGTATATCTTTTTCACGAAATTTTCTTTTCATTCAGTACGTTTTTTGACAAAAATTATTTTAATAATTTTTAAAAATAATTCTCATATTTTTCAAATATTTGAACTTTGGTTTTTTCGAAAGCCAACTTATCCATCTGTATTTCTCCTCTGATGATAAGATTTCGATCTTTGAAAAGCCTTGGCTTAAGGAAAGAAAAATAAACACTAGTTTATTACTGACAACCTTGCATTGAACAATTGAAATTTGAAATAAATTTGGACAATCGTCGCATATTTATCACTCTTTTTTCTTCTATCTCTCTCTCTATATATATATATATATATATATATTATCGTTATACGTCTAAATGTAATACTGTGTCTGCATATCGCTGTATTGTTAAATATGAATTACATCTGTTTGTATTAACGATATATTTGTGTATTATTTCATACTATGGTTTTCCGATACTTCATAAAACATTCTTTTTTTTTTTAATTTCTGGCTTAATATTTTTTCTATGATATTTTTTTTAATAATATTTTTATTTTACCTACACTGGGTTCTAACGTGGCTTTCGTAAAAACAGGCCTGTGAACTGAGTCGAAATTTTCTGGTGATGTCATTGATAGCGATTCTTACTCGCGGACCGGAAGTATTTCCGTTTTTTTTTTTTTTTTCGAAAGATAAAAATGCTTTCGCTGTGTGGTGTGTTCCATATTGCGAGGGAAATTGTAAAAATGGCCCCAAAGTTAATGGTGTTGCGTTTCCAAAAGATAAGGAAACATATCGAACTTGGATACATTTTATTGAGCGAAATAACTTCAGTGCTACAAAATATAACAAGGTTTGTGAAATGATGTTTTTGAAACTTAATTAACTAGTAAATAGATGATCTCTCTGGTCGATATACGTTTAAAGAAAATGTGACTGGCGGACGGGACAAATTAGTTACAAATTTATCTATTAATTAATTTTTCACGATAAACTCTCATATTTTTGTATATTTCTTTTTTGAAAAGATTTTTTAAATTGTAAAAACATTTTTTTATTGTGTTTTTCTATACCTCTAGTTCTGACATCTGTTTCCCCCTATTGTGTCCCTTTATATGCTCGATTTCATTGCTTGATATACTATTAGAAGTGGACTGTAATTATCTTATCCCAACATTCGCTCATCTTCTCAGAATTGCTGTATAACTGAGAGTGAAATATATCCAAGACTTGATGCTATGTTTTAACTTCGAACTTTGTGGCTATACCCTGTGCTGATGTAGGACTTGATATCAATAAAAATCCATATCGTCTCAGAAACGATCGTACACGAAACTGTTGTTTATGTTCAATTCTTGGAAGGTAAGTAAATGAATATGCATTAAATTTCTTTACTTCGAACTATAATATATATATATATATATATATATATATAATATATATATATATATATATATATATATATATATATATATATATATATATATAATGTGTGTGTGTGTGCGTGGTTGTGCGTTTGTGTAGAAATACGGAATCTTTAGTATATGGAATAGTGACTAGTAAAATAACTACAAACATATCTATAAAGCAGAACCTATATTTCGTCCGATTCAAATGACCGTAATATATATATATATATATATATATATATATATATATATATATATATATATATATATATATATTATAAATGTATTTTTTAAATATTAAAGTATTTTTACACCTACAGCCGACGTCGTTTCGGACTCTCTTACCCTCATCGGTGTAGGAGTAGCGGTTGCAGGCGGTCGCATGGGCTCGAACGCAGTTGGTAGATTCAGGCTAGAATCATGAGACAAACACTCAGGATCGCGAGAAATTGACACAGACAGTAATTGAAATTAAGATATATTACCCGGAAGGTGAGGGAAGTCTCTTGTCGTCTACAGTGTTCAACGCTCGAGCGGAACTTGCTATATATATATGTGTTGGATAATGGCCCTGTGGGAACGGACGCATCTTGAGGTGGACGTATCTGTGGGAGATTGTTTGGTTTGGCTTGCGCGATTTAGTGCGGGTGGACCCGTACAGTCGAGTACAGAATAGGGCTGTTCTCACAGTCGGAGCTCACGGACGTTGACAGGGCCACCACGTTGACGATACCTCAGATCAAGGGTCAATGTGCACCTGCGCATGGGGGCTCTGTGACGTCACAGGCTTTTGTGTGGGAAACAGAGTTTTGCCAGTCTGGGTTTTGGAAGCAAGCTGAACAGACGATTTCTCTATGTAGTCTTCAAATGAAATAGGGGATCTAAATTTCCTAAGAGAGTACAGGCAGAGATTTCTTTCTTCCCCCTCCTCGAATGGCTAAGGACTTAATTAGGAAGTAACTACGATAAAGCAGTAATTTTGTCTCTCCCTCGACATTAGTGAATATCTCCAAGCCGACGGTAATTTAACACCTGAAATGAAAAGAATCAAAAGGGTTTGTCTCCTGAGTCGGTCATGAAGCTTTTTGTTGTAGCAGCGATGTTCACGGTAGAGAGAAAGAAGAAAGAATTCAACCACTTGACGACATCGAGACGGCACCCCTCCACGACGAAGAAGAAGAAGGTAGAGAAATTAAAGGTATGCAACATATTCCTTTTTGGTGCAAAAATGACCAGTTGTTTAAGCGAGAACTGTCACGGCCCGTTCCGGGACGGGTATACAAAACGAGACTGCCACAGCCCGTTCCCGGGATGCTATGTAACATATATATTGGTTAAAGCGTTCAGAATTTGAGTTAATCGTGCATCTAGATTGAATAGCACTGATGATTCCGTAAGGATGAAACGTATATAGATAATAATTAAATATTATTTATAAAATAATTATACATATATATATATATATATATATATATATATATATATATATATAAAGCTAAGACGATTTTCCCCTGTACCTTTTTGACGAATAGGAAAATAACCACATGCATCACAAGCTACTAAACTCACCACTATATTACGTTTATTCACTCGAGCATATTTTAATACATTTGTTCTTATTTTTCTCCAGCGAACACTAAATATTACTTTTGGTCCACCATCTTCGACTCTCCTCAAAACATACTCCATCTAAGTAGTAACAAAGGTTTTCCTGCTAATACTTTCGTACTGACACTCTCCTCATCGACACCGGGAAGTAATAAACAACGTCTACTTTTCAAAAAGTGTCCTTTAGTATTTACTATTTGTCTTCCATTAATTTACTACATTTTTTTAAGCATAGTTCACCCAAAACAAGACAGGCCGCCACTGTAGACGTAAGGGACTGCTGAGAAAAAGGGTGAGAGTTTCTTTTGGGAGGGAGGTCAACCTAAATTGGGAGCTGCACAGCAAGGTGTCTGTTTACATTAGTTTTAAATTTCTTTATGTCAGTATCGTCAGGAAAACAGGGAGCAGGGAGGGAGTTTCAGAGTCCAGCAGCACGAGGAAAGAAGCTTTTGGAGTAGAAAGCTCTTCGGCATCTGGGACCTCCACAGTGAATAGATGGGATTTGGCAGATTGTTGGGTTGGTCTAGTGAATTTACATCGTGGGGATACCAGAGCAGCAAGCTCATCAGAGCACAATTCATTGAAGTACTTGTAAAACAGGCACAAGGAAGCAACATTGCGGCAATGTGACAAGGGCTGGAGCTTGGTGGATAGTTAGGGACCTATTAAGTTGACAACTCTTATTTGGACCTTGTCAAGGAGAGAGAGACTAGTGGATGATGCCCCAGCCCAGATAATACAAAACATTACGCACACATTTAATGGGTGCTGACACTAATTCCGTTGATTTTCGAGAATATCGGATTGCGTTACTTATACCTATTATGCATACATTTCTACTCATTCCGGTTTTTGAGAATGCAATTAATGAACATAGTTCCTTGTCATATTTCATCATTCAACATGGCAGCTACAATTTCTTAAGTGACTCGACTACCGAATTAGGTCCATATACGCCAAGATACTCGACAGATAACCATGAAGTTGACATTTCCTGATTCTTACACCTTTCACATTCATAATATGCAAGAATTGATAAAAAACATCGATTCTTTGGTATAGAAATACCCCAAAACGTGCGACTGGTGGGCCCTAGATTTAGTCGCCTTGTGGCGGATGATTAAATAAAATGCATGCCAGCTATCGGTTAGCTTCGTTTACATGACCAATTTTTTCTTAGCCGAAACGTTAGCAGTGTAGATTCAAAACCGAGAGGGTTAGGGTTCGATCCCATCGTCTCACACAATTTTTTTTACATTGTTAAACTTCTACCTATGAGGAAGTGGGAGGGAGGACTATGGGCCACATTTTTTAAATTCAAGGTTATTATGTAGTAATTTGAAAATAAATCAATGTAATATGTAGTACTTTAACTATGGTGAATATCATCATATTTCTTCGCTTCCTTAATTATATTTGTGTGTTTCAGTAGTGCTCAGAAAGGAATACTTATTTTTTTGTGCTTTTTTCTATTTTCTTTTTTCTTTTCTCACAAAAAATGTCATTTCTATACAAAGATAACGGATTGGATTTAATAGGGCTCTTTAATTTTAGATACAGCGGGTGTTTAATCCAAAATAAAAATTGTGAGTAAATACCTGTACCATGCGATGGACAGAAAAACTCTTACAACCGCCTCTCAATCTTTGCAGCATTCCTTTCTTCCTCTGCTCTCCCATGTAACAATTTCAAAATGTGACCTGTATACGTTCGGTCAGATGTTGACAAATTTTGATTCATTCTTTTAAATTTCTCCCGGGTAATGCCAGGGTACGGGTCCAGCTAGTAACTTATGAAGCTCTTTTATTCAATAACGCTTTTGTATACCAAAGATTAAGGTTGTTTGAATCGACCGAAATATATATCTGCTTTATAGATGTATTTATGTTTATGTATTTATGTTTTTATTTCTATAAGTCAGTTGCCATGCTTATTTCATTTTGTCTGAAATTTAATTTCATGTTTTAAACTCCCCCATATATATATATATATATATATATATATATATATATATATATATATATATATAAGATTTTAATAATTTTCAAATTATATTCCAAATAAAAAGTTTGCACATTGGTTGTAAATAATAAAGAATTAAAAAATAAATATTGATTTAAAGGGACCATTCAAAATTCATCTCATTAAGTCAAAATTAAGCTCCCCTCGTTACCATCCAAATTATTAAATTATGCCATTTAATCACACAATAATGCTATTTTACTTTTAACGACAAATTATACAAACAAAAATTTGGTTTACCCATGAGCTCCCCTCTCAGCAGAGGCCTTGGCTGTCTTTTCCTAGAAGTTTTAGAGAACGGCCCCTTCAAATCAATCCAACCCCAAAACTCCCACTACTTTAGATACATCGATGATACACTTCTTATTTACCCACATCACATTAATCTCCCTGACATAGCCCGCAAACTTAATAAAATTGAGCACACCATTTCTGTCACCTGAAAATTAGAAATTTACATCCGCAACTTCCTTGATATCACCCTGCACAACACCCCAATTGCTCTAAACTTCTCAGTCTTTAGAAAACCTACGAATAAAAATAATCTTATACATTTTTAATCCGATCACAACAGAATAAAATCCAGAATGATCATTGGCTCGTTCCTCAGAGCCCAGCTTACCTCTGCAATGACGAAACCTATATTTAAAACACTTACCAAGCTTTAAAATATCCTCAATTTTTTATACAAAATGCTAAATGCAAAGCCTTTACTATCCACAACAGCAAAAACCAGACTAATACCACAAAAATGTCCCCTCATGAAATCACCAGCACAAATAACACCGACACGACCGAAAAAATTAAATCTTACATAGTTCTCCTTAATTATCCCATATCTATTTCCTTACAAAAACAATTCAAATCTGACATAAAAATAGTATTATCAACATCTAAAAAAGTTACGGGCTTACTCAATACTAACCCCCCCGTCCCCAATTACCTCCTAAGGACACCTCTTCCCTAGCCGGCATTTACAAAATAAAATGTGCCGCATGTCCAGTGTTTTATATTGGTGAAACCGCCAGAAATATAAAATCCCGCATTTATGAACACAAACAGGACCTCAAACACAACCATCCCACTGACGCACTAGTCATATTCAGAAACACTTTTACCCACAGTTTTTAAAACTGCACCTTCCTCAAGACCGAATAATCTCTCCCACGTAGCAAGTGCATCGAAAGCGCTATAATACAACTGGGGAGCCGGGGCTTCTGCGGTATAGGACAAGGAGGCTTCTGCGATATAGCAACCGGGGGTTCTTCTGCGGTATAGCAACCGAGGGTTCTTCTGCAGTATAGCTACTGGGGGTTCTTCTGCGATATAGGAATCTGAGGCTTCTGTGGTATGGCACCTGAGGCTTCTGGGATGTGGCACCTGGGGGGGTGGTTCTTCTGTGGGATAAGACAACGAGGCTTCTGCGGTATAGAAACCTGAGGCTTCTGCGGTATGTCACTTGGGGGTGCTTCTGCGGTATAGGAACCTGAGGCTTCTGCGGTATGGCACCCGTGGGGTGCTTCTGCAGTATGGCACCAGGGGGTGGACTTCTACAGTATAAAGCCACGAGGCTTCTGCAGTATAGGAACCGGGGGGTGCTTCTGCTGTATAGGACCCCAAGGCTTCTGCAGTATAGCAACTGGGGGGCTTCTGCGGTATAACAACCGCGGGGGTGCTTCTGTGGTATAGCAACCGCGGGTGTGCTTCTGTAGTATAGTAACCGGGGGTGCTTCTGCGGTTTAAGATCACAAGGCTTCTGCAGTATAGCAACCGGGAAGGTGCTTCTTCGGTATAGGACCACGAGGCTTCTGCGGTATAACAACCTGAGGCTTCTGTGGTATGACACCCGGGAGGGAGGTTGCTTCTGCGGTATAGGAACCTCAGGCTTCTGCTGTATGGCACCCGTGGGGTGTTTCTGCGGTATGGCACCAGGGGGCGGGGCTTTTGCGGTATAGGACCATGAGGCTTCTGCGGTATAGTAACCGGGGGGGGGGGGTATGATTCTGCTGTATAGGACTACGAGGCTTCTGCGGTATAGCAACCGGTGGGGGGGGTGCTTCTGCAGTATAGGGCCACGAGGCTTCTGCAGTATAGCAACCGTTAGTGCTAATGCAGTATAGGACCATGAGGCTTCTGCGGTATAGTAACCGGGGGGGGGGTGCTTCTGCTGTATAGGACTATGAGGTTTCTGCGGTATAGCAACCGGGGGGTGCTTCTGTGGTATAGTGCCACGAGGCTTCTGCGGTATAACAAATGGGGGGGGGTGCTTCTGCGGTATTGGACCGAGGGTTCTTCTGCGGTATAGGGCCACCAGGCTTCTGCAGTATAGGACAGGTGGTGCTTCTTCTTGATTTTCTAAATACTCGGCGTTATCCGGGAGAAAAGTGCTCAATATCCTAGATAGACCTACTGTAGTGATAAGTTTTAATAATATCTTAACGCCATCTACATTTCTCTTCGTCGGGGAATTTTTTTTTTCTTGAACTTAAACAGGGCTTATTAATCTCAGTTTTTTTTTATGATAGTGACACTACATGAATGAACTTGATTTTTCTTATTTGATACGACAGGGGCAAATTAATATGAGTTATTTTTTTAGGATAGTGACAAAACGTGAGCAAACATTATTTTGTTTTTTTTGACATAACAGGGGCGCATTAATATGAGTTCTTAGGTATGCCAACTAGGCTGGAGATAGGTACATATATAGTATGTGTACCCTTGCAGAGATAGGTAAGTATATAGTATGCACACAAGGGCTGCGATAGGTACAATATATTATGCGCACCGGGGATGCGATAGGTATATATATAGTATCTGCACAGGGGTGGCAATGGGTACGTGTATAGTAGTGCATAGGGTTAGCGATAGGTACGTATATAGCATGTGCACAGGGGCGCAATAAGTACGTATATAGAATGTGCACCAGGGCGGTGATAGGTCTATATTTAGCATGCGCTCCGGGGCGACGATCAGTACGTACATAGCACGCACACCGGGACAGCGATAGGTATGTATATAGCACGCACACCGGGGCAGCGATAGGTACATATTTAGCATTCGCTCCGGGGCGGCGATAGGTACGTATTTAGCATTCGCACCGGGGCAGCGATAGGTACTTATGTAGTATGCATACCGGGGCAGCAACAGGTACTTATGTAGTATGCACACCGGGGCAGCGATAGGTATGCATTTAGTATGAACACCAGGGTGGAGATATGTACCTATATAGTATGCACACTGGAGCGGAGATATGTACCTATATAGAAGGCGCTAATTTTATAGAAATATGTCATACTTTTGCTCTGGGCAACGTAAGAGGAATGGTGGGGACGGCTATAGAGAGAGAGAGAGAAATAGAAGTTTGAATATAAAGAAGTTACACACGCGATTTTTCTTCAATTATATGTTTTTATGACCCCGAGCAACGCCGGGTTGCCCTGCTAGTCTAACATAAACCTCAGACTCGGATCTTATTCCTTAAACAAACATCTGACAAAATCCGTACTGAAACAATGCAATATATTACACCACTGCAATCCCGGTTAAAGTAACTTTTCTTTTTTACAATACTACATCCATATTTTTCCATTTATTTCCTTCTTCTTTTTTTTCTCCCCACCCCTTTCCCATTTTAGCGTATCTCCGCGTGCTTTTAATATTCTTTTTATTTTCAAACAGTTAAATACGTGCCAATGATGTCTCTTTGTGCGTTCTTCCTTTTCCTCTGTTTTTACCGTTTTTGAATAAATTTAAAATCGTCACTTTTTATGAAGACGTTGCTTGATCCGAACGAAACAGGTATAATCTCAATTTGTTCCGTTTTTCTTTTTTACACACACACACACACACACACACACACACACACACACATATATATATATATATATTCAATGATATTATTTTAATAATTACATTTTCAAGGAAATCCTACAGATCATAACAATTCTTAATAAGATAATGGATGCTCAATATCAGAAATAGGTATTAATATAAGATTTATAAGAGCGAAAACTTATATATTATTTAAGAATTAAAAAAAATATTTGAAGCATCGCTTTTTTATTTCAAAGAATATCTTATCCCTCTGATAAGAAAAGAATCTTTTTTGAAAAGCTTGTGTTTAGAGGAAATGTAATTCTTAGTTGAACATATTAAGAAAATGAAAATAAATATGTTCAGTCGTGAATAATATATTTGCTTTTCACTCTTATATATCCTATATATATATATATATATATATATATATATAAAGAAAGTTGTTTTCTACGACTTATCGTTATGGCTAGACGTAGTACGAGTATCGATGCCATCATTCAAAACTCAAACAGCCGGTCACATCAAAAATATGACCAGCAGTCAAGCACATGAACCACTGAGAAAACAAGCGTACAACTTACAGCAGAAGAAATTCTAGTATTGTATGTAATCAATCTGTTTACATATATTTTCTTCACGCTATTCGATGACCGAGAGAGATATCTATTCTTTACAGAAAAATATTGCTTCATGCTAAGTGGGAACTGTTATATTAAAATTGTCAATAAATCCTACCCCCAAACTGAATCCCCTTTCTACTAACCATTTTTGTAATGTTTGAAATAAAGTCTCATTTTAGAACTGACCTTATGTAAATAAGACATAATGCAATTGTTATTGAATTTTTAACAAGTCAATGTAGTTTATAAATATTTGATAATTGTGTTTTAATTCGTCTACAAGTTGTTCAATCATCTAATGCCGTCCTTGTATACAATACGATTTACAAGAAATATCTAAATTTGCCACTCCTGCCTTGACAGAGTACAAAATCGACTTTGAAATCTAACTGGGGATGCCCGTTTTTCTTCCCTACGGACTCTTTTCAGACAAGAGACCTTGCTAGTCATTCTCTATTCTATCGTTATTTTAATCGTAGTTTCTCGACTGAGCTCCAATCTCTGGTTCCCACAGCAAACACTCGTCTATCTACAAACTTCCATGAGCAGATTTTCTTTCCAGGAATTGCTTGTTTGTAGAAACGCAATACCACGGGGCTGCTTCCCAAATTACTACAACATGGTCGTTTTAAAATAAAATCTTAACAAATTCTTTTTGAGTCGTCCTCTTAAGTAATCAAATTCTGCCCGGATCCAACCATAGTGTGCAAATCACAAAGTGTTTGTCTCACGAAAACAAATCCATTAACTCTTGTCCTCGAATGGGCTTTGAGTCTTGATGAGCGGTGACTCGTTCGTAAAAAAGTTTTTTTAGATGCGTTTTCACATCAATATGAGAGGGTCAATCTGTCAGTCTGTCCCACTTCACCTTAGTTTGAAATAGCATTTTCATTGCTAAGAGCTCAGAATGAATGGACACGTCTTATTTTATACACTTCCATGTATTTCCGTAAGCAGTTCTCTCTGTAGCTTTATCTGTCACACTTAAGGTTAAAATAGCATTTTAAGATGTGTCCATGCATCTTTATAAGATCAGTCAGTCAGTTGTTGTTGCGTTGGTCTATCACACTTAATTTTTAAACTGCATTTGCATTATTAAATACACACTTTGAATGAACATATCTTATCTTAGATGCGACTCAGCATCTCTAAAAGAGGCTATGTCCGTTGGTTAGTCTGTCACACTTTAATTTGAAATATCATTTCTTGGAAGGTCTGCCATGCTTACATTTGAAATAGTATTTTTTATAGCTAAACATGCAGATTGAATAGACACATTTTTATATTCGATGTGTCTAATGATGTTTACAAAATGCTCTGTTCATCGGTATATCACGATTAACATTTTCATCAGTCTGTCCCTCTTATCATAAAGAGATTACATGTGGGGAGATAATAATAATAATAATAATAATAATAATAATAATAATAATAATAATAATAATAATAATAATAATAATATGAAGAAGAAAGATGTTATTCTTCTTCTTCTTCTTATTATTATTATTATTATTATTATTATTAATAATAATAATAATAATAATAATAATAATAATAATAATAATAATGTGATAGCTAGTAATGATGATGATACTTGTTTTTGTTACGAAAGTTTGCTATTCTAATGTAAGTTAGAGATTGAAATGAAAATCAGGGTTGCATTTGGACATGATTTATGAAAATCGGTAAGTAAATTCATAAAATAAACATTGGGTGTTGTGGGTGTTGTTGGTTAAAAGGAAATGTGTAAAACAAAGACAAATTTTGATAAATATGGTGAGACGATCGAAAAATGACGACAGAGAAAACCCAAGGGTCAAATTCTACTCTTCATCAGAATAAATAATTGTTGGCTCCTATAGAGTTCATCCTCCTCTCTGAACGCCCTTGTTTTTTGTGTTTCCGGGTGTTCAAACAAGCACCTCATCGGACAAACGAAAGCCGGTCTGATGCATGTATCAGTTTAGTCACCATCAGCCTGACCATGAAACAGGTAGTATTAGTTTACAGGGAACTGGTAGCAGGTGAGAAAGCAGACCTGAACTTTCAATAGTTGGAGAGAAATTGCTGTCCATACTTTATACAAAGATGTTATTGTATAAGTGAACACAATGGATACAATAGGATTTGAACTCATCATAGACAATATTATAGTTCGAAACTGTATCTATTAAGCTAATCATACACTGACCTTATCTATCTACTTCGAAAAATTAATATAACATTTCATTATTTGAATGTCTTGCCAACAAGAATTCAATATCTTCTGACTGATAATGAGAAAATAAGCGAGCTTAATTTGATCAGATTATACTTGATCTTGGAGATGCTCAGTTGACTCACAAGGAAACCATAATTTAGTTCTGAACTGCGTTTAGAGAATACACTAAGTTTTCTTCAGTTGTAAATATCTATCAATTAAAGTAAAAACTACTTTCTTTCCAAATGCTAATATTGTACGTATTCTAGGAAATAATTTTTGTTTCGTTTTAAGGGGTCAGTTGAGAAGATAGTTAAAAAGGAGATGGCCAAATTCAAAATGTGGATCAAAAATAAATAATAATAATAATAATAATAATAATATAAAAAATTCACGACCCTACATGAAAGACTAACGCAAAATCTGAGTGGATGTATCCACAAAGCAGATGTACCAGAATGGATGTCCAAAGAAAGAACTACGTTAATACAGAAAGACGCCGAAAAGAATACGATCCCAAGCAACTACAAACCAATAACCTGTTTACCAACCATGTGGAAAATCTTAACGGAACAACTGAGAGAACAGATCTACCACTCCCTTATGAATCGTGGATTACTTTCCCAGGAACAAAAAGGATGTCGAAAAAGAAAAAGCGGAACAGCGGACCTGTTATATATAGATCAAAAAGTCGTGAAGGAGTTAAAAAGCAGGAAAAAGAACATAGCCATGACAGGGATTTACTACAAGAAAGCATACAGCAGAATCCCCCAAGCATGGATAATTTAATTTTTAAGAATGTACAAGATATCTGACAAGATTATTAATATTATTAAGAAAGGAATCGGAACATGGGCACTGGAACTAACAGCTAGAGGACAACACCTGACTGAGATAAGAATACAGAGAGGCATCTTTCATGAAGACTGTCTATAACCACTACTGTTTATCATAGCCATGAGGCCATACTAAGGAAGTGTGATTACGGATACAAGTTTAAAGACACAGAACCAAGAATAAAACACCTTATATATATAGACGACCTGAAGCTATTTGCAAAAAGAAAAAAAGAAACAGGAAATGCTGATAAACACAACCAGGATCTTCAGCCAGGACATTCAAATAGAATATAGAAAACTGTGCACTGCTAGAGATGAAAAGGGGAAAACTGGAGACATCGAAGAGCATGGAACTGCTCTACCAAAAGGATACCTAGAAATATTCGGGATTTCTGCAAGCAGACACAATCAGATCTACAGATATTAAAGAGAAGATTGGAAAGGAATAGCTGAGAAGAACAAGGAAACTCTTCGAAACAAAACTATATAGTAGAAATCTAGTTAAAGGGATAAACACCTGGGCAGTATCACTAATAAGATACTCATTCAGATAAGAACAAAGAAGAACTTAGGCATCTTGACCAGAATACGACTAAACTAATTACTATGCACAATGCATTACACCTTAAAGATAATACTGACCGACTCTATGTGAAAAAGAACGAAGGAGGAAAAGAACTGATAAGTATAGAAGACTGTGTAGAAGACACAAAAATGACTTTGGAAAATACATAACTTAGAATACAGAAAGACTGACCCCCACAGTAAGAGACACCGTCTTAATGAACAATACATGAAACAGTGAAACCAAAAATAAAAAGACAAGAAAAGAAAAGTGGGGAGAAAAACAGCTAAATGGACATTTCATAAGAATGAAAAGAGACGAGAATCATGAAACAACTTGGACACAGCTAAAAAACGGACACTTGAACAGAGAAACGGAATCGCTACTGACAGCTACACAGAACAATGTGAGTAGAACTAACTACATTAAAGCTAAAATAGATAGAACACAAGAAAACAGTAAATGTAGACTCTGTGGACAAAGAGACTTAACAGTAAATTACATAAGTAAATGCAGCAAACTAGTTCAAAAAGAATACAAGAAGAGAAACGGAATCGCTATTGACAGCTGCACAGAACAATGCGATTAGAACTAACTACATTAAAGCTAAAATAGATAAAACACAAGAAAACAGTAAATGTAGAATCTGTGGACAAAGAGAAAAACGGTAAATCACATATGTGAATGCAGCAAACTAGCTCAAAAAGAATACAAGAAGAGGCATGGCTCCGTAGGGAAAGCAGAACAATGGAAACTATGAAAATGACTGCATTTCGAACATGCAGACAAATATTACAGGCACAAATTGAAGACAGTACAGGAAAACCGAAATCACAAAATCCTCTGGGACATGGAGGTACAAACAGATAAACTCATACAAGCAAGAATGTCATAATAGTCAACAAGAACAAGAAGGAAAAAAACTACTAAATCATAGATTTTGCATCCCAGTAATTCACATGGTGAAGATCAATGTTACAGAAAAAACAAAGCAAATACTCAGAACTTGCCGGAAAACTGAATCATGGCCGTTTCCATGAGTTAAATGTCAATATACAGCAGGTCTGAAGTTATTATACCAATTACATTAACTCCAATACCTCGAATTTGCTTTTAAAAGTGTTACCAAATTATAAAACCAAAGACACCATTTACATTTTAAAGTAGTTTCATTTGTTCAATGTTTACCAGTATAATCCAAAAAAAAACTCCATTTACATGTATGTTTCGCGAACACGGAAGAGCTTAATAAACAAACTGATACCAGAATAAAAACCTTTCATATACAAGATTGTTGGTAGCAGCAGAAAGCTATAGTAAATGTCAAATATGGATTTTGTGCCATCTGAATGTTTCTTGTCAGTGGCAAAACAACTTGACACTTGCTTTTTGAATAATAGTCCTGTTGATATATTTGCTTCCTCCCAACGACTTTAGTCTATAAAAGTGACAATGAAATCAGCAGTCGGAGTTTCTGTTTGCTTAAGCTGTTTAAATTCTTCTGTGTGTATGGAGAGTCAGAGTTTTTGGAGAATAGGAAATGTTTTTTTAGCTGTTCCCGTCAAATATTTTTTCTGGTTCCACCGAATTACCCTAAACATACTTGTGTTTACCTTCTTTTCAATCTTCTTTATTGAAGATTTCTATTTATTCTGAAAACCGATTTTTGAATTTATACAAAAATTATGCCATCACAATTTACCTCACTAGCAGGAGAATAAAGTCATCTATAATTGAACAAACCTAATAATAAAACAAATATCACACACAAATAATGTTTATTCCTTTAAGCATTTATATATTTATATAGTGACCTTTCTTCTCAATTACAGTCAGTAAGTTATTATCAATTGAATTTTGTAACTTCTTGACTTCAGCAGGCCCGATTTCTGATACAATGGTTTTAATTTCTTCCCTTGCTGTTTTGCTGTCATATTGTTTTACCAACTTCCTATAATTTCATCTTCATAATTGACCATAGATTTTCGATCAGATTCAGATCGAAACTCGATGACAGCCGTTCCATTATGTTGCCTTTTGTAAACCTTTTATGCTAAAAATATACCTGGATAACTATAGATACATGTGAAGGAGCAGCATTGTCGATTTGCAACTGTGGTGCTGGGGCTTGTAGCATTCGAAACTAACAACACACAACACGCCTAATGGCCTAAAATACACGGTCTATAGAAAGACTACTAAGATATTATATTCTTGATGACTATTAACACCATTATAACAGGATAAAATCAGGTTTGATTATGGGTCCCGACGTGAGACTCATCAGGGCATGTAGCCCCAAGTTCTTACACGATGAAGAGACATATATTAAAGACTTACACAAACTTCAAATACCCTTATCTCTTTATAGTTAACACCCAAAAAAGTATATGAAATCCGAAACAAGAAAACAGATTATGCCAATTTTAATAGTGACATCATCATCATCATCGGCTTAACGTCCATTTTATATGCTGGCATGTGTTGGACAGCCAATCAATAGTAGTGATATTAATAACATACTCGTCTAGTCCTTCATTAACTTATAACAATCGTGCAAGTTACTCCAAAACATACCTTTGATGCCTCCGTCTGTTCATTTGCTGTCTCTTGCCTGACTGAGGACCGTTGTAGATGTGTGTGTGAGTCTATTTGTTGTAAAAATGGATTGTTCAAATAAAAAGTTTGTTATACATACTTTCTAGATATGAGGCAGGCAAATAATTTGATAACACAAGGTTTATTGAGTCACACCTGCTAATTACATCACAATTAATTACATCATTGTAGGTTTATTACATCAAGTTGTGATTGTCTTATTGTTGCAGGAGAAGTACTCTCTATCGACAGAAAGAGAAGGAGAGTCAATCTCTCTTTCTTGTGTAAGCTTTTAGATTACACTTTCGTTAAGCTGCTCGTGGTTGTTTACCTCCAAGACTAAACAAGATTGTTTGACCACAATTTTCGTCTCTCGCTCATATCTGCCTACTCATATCAAATACTTCCGTTTTTATAATATTGGATTCTCAGCGCTTTTGATCTCTTTGTTTAAACACTCCCCGTTTCATAACCTTACCCAATATATGAACTAGCTAATACACACACAAGGTAACTTGCCCACTCGAATTATTTAACATTATCACAATAATAATAATAATGTAGATTATTCTTATTATTCAGACTACTATTCTCTTGGTTGTTATATTTACATCATTTTGACTGATGAAACCTCTGACCTTCTTACAGTGCATCTTTTAAAAGTTGTGAAGCTTTAACTTAAACTCGGAAACGTGTATTAAATTTCGATCTGAACCCTTTATTTAATCCACAGGGATATATTGTTCTCATTCTGTCAGCCATAACCGGGTAGAAGAAATAATAATGTTAACAAAAACAGACACATTACCTACCAATTTCATCACAACATATCACAATTGAACCATAGATTAATCACACTCACAGCCAAAACGATTGAAAATTATTTACCTCTTTGTCAGGACGTTAGACACAAGGTCAGGCATGGTTTTGAAAAGCGTTCGCACTCGGATAAGCATACTCTGCCCTACAAAATTACCTGAGCAGCCCCGTCAGCATTCCATGGTAGGAGCGCCTCATGCAATTAACAATAACCTAACACCTCAGACGAAGGTAAAGCCTAGGAGAGTGGACCTCCTATGACTGAACAGAACCATACCTCAGCCCGACAGCAACAAAGCCACTGTTGGACTTATTTGCATCATAAGTTGATTAGAATCAAAGATGATGCCAAAAATAAAACAACTGAGGCAGGGATTAAAAGAAATTGGAATGCAATAACATCTATCATTTATCTTATATAGGCGAAACCTTCAGAAGGCTAAAAATGCGTAACTATGTTTATCAAAAAGACTTGACACATAACCACTTTTCTAACACTTTAGTATATCATCTGTTAATATACTATTATCCATTATCATACTATTATCTATTATTATACTATTATCTATTATTATACTAAAGCAGAGTTGATGAACGTTTGTTTTCCTAAAGATTGTTCCTATATATTTTAATCATATAAAATACATGCTAAAATATTCTTTAATTATGAAATTGAGATATCTTTGAAAAAAAATCCATTTTAATTGTTCTCATTAGCTGTAAATTGTAATTATCTCACTAAGGGACCCATCTCTAACTAAGTGTCTATCTATCACTCTTTTTCTTTCTCACTGTATCTTTATACTGTATCGATCACTCACGCTTCTATCTCTGTATATGTCTCTCTCTCTCCGTTTCTCTCTCTCTCTCTCTTTCTCTCTCTCTCTCTATGTTTATTAATAATGAAAAGCAATAAACAAAAAAGAAAAAGAAAAAGAAAGAAATAGCCCATTATGAACAAAAAGGAGTATCATCACATTTAACCTGTAGTTGGAGAGGAAAAGAGAGAGATACATAGCGGCTGGAGGAAGCCGGCTCAATCTGCTCAGGATGTGTATCATACCAGGACAGGAGCAGAATGAGACTAATTTTGGATATTTCACTAATTTTGTGAACTCACTTTTTCCTGATTCAAACAATTTAACCTGGGTTTAATGGGTGACCCAACGGCTCACATTTTTTCTAGTAACATATAGAAACAGAGTCAATTAAAATTTTGAAAACTCGGTCTTAAGAAAGAATATAGCCTACTAAGACGAAAATGTGTGAAAAGTGCACGTATAGCTGAAACCCAACACTTAATCTGTTACGAGGCTCTATCTCCATTTCACTTCACTAATTTACCCCTCAAATAATGTAGCATCTCCTCGCCATTAGGAAAATCTAAAGTGAAACGATAAAAAATTACACCAAAAAAAGAACATGAGAAAAAACAACAACATTTTTCTAGTCATGCTTATAAATTTTCTCTGTCTCTTTTTATTATTACATTTTCCCCATTTTTTTAGCACATTTTTCATCCTTGACCTTATCATATTCTGCTTCTTTGACACCCGCCTCCTATTCTTAATACTATCTCCCCATAGAGAAATATTTGCTTCAGTTTATTTTTTAATTGCCACAAACTTATTATTATTATTATTATTATTAGGATACAGAGGATGACAACTCAGTGGAAACAGCAGAAAGTTAAGGAAGCCATTATATAGGACCAGCGGGAGTAAGAACTTTGTCATTAGTTGACACTTTCCATTTATCTGTTAGTGGTAAGCGTTTGTTGGCTATGTGGGTCGGTTTCCGCATTCAAGGATTTTCCTTAATATTTTGGTTGTTTTCACTATTGCGGTTTGTTGTTTTATCTCAATCTTCTGTTTGATTCAAATTTCTTCTAGTCTTTTTCCAGATTTTTCGAGACTGTTCCTAGTACTCCTACAATTATTGGTATTACAATGATATTCTCTATGTTCTATATTCCTTTCAGTTTTCTGGCTAGTTTCATGTATTTTCTAATTATTATTATTACTAGCCCAAATAGCCTCCCTACGGTCGTCTATTTTTGCTAGGCTGCCATGTCAGAAATGAATGCTCACCTGTAAACCGAATGAGCCCCAGTCACATTTCTTGGGCATTGATTTTCTTTGTTTCGGACCAAGAATATTTTTAGTTAAAAAAATTTTTTTTTTAAATTTGAACCCCACCCCAATCTTTTTTTAAAACTTTCCCCATACATTGAAATATTTTTAGTTAAGAAAAGTAACAAAAAAAATTTTTGAGCCTCCCTAAATTTTTTTTTTACCCTTCCCATACATAATATTTTCAGTAAAAAAAAAAAAAAAAATATATATATCTTTTACCCCACCGTCAAAATTTTTTTTTTACCCTCCCCCATGAATAGTAATATTTTCAGTTAAATAAATAAAGAAAAAAAAATTATATCCCCCCCCCCCCAAAAAAAAGAAAAAATACTTTTTACCCTCCCCATACATAGTAATATTTTAAGTTAGTGAAAGAAAAAAAAAATTTTTTTTTACCCTCCCCATACATAGAAATATTTTCAGTTAAAAAAAATCAAAGAAAAAAAAACATGAATTCTTATATTTTCAGTTAAAAAAAGAAAAAAAAAATTTTTACCCCTCCCAAATATTTTTTTACCCTTCCCCATGAATAGTAATATTTCAGTTAGAAAAAGAAGAAAAAAGAAAAAAACTTTCCCCCCGTCTCCCCCCCCCCAAAAAAATGTTTTTGTTACCCTCCCCCATACATAGAAATACTTTCAGTTAAAAAAAGAGAAAAAAAAATATGTTAACCCCCCTAAAAAAATTTTTTTTACCATTCCCCATTCATAGTTAAGAAAAGAAAAGAAAATTAGGAGGCGCCTCGGTCATATCAAAGAACTCATGTTTAAATATGCTATTGAAGACGCCTACGTCATATCAAAGAACCAGTTTTGTTATTCTTCCAAAATGGTTACCCATTTAGTAATGGCCGAGATATTTGTTGCTTAACTTCAATTTACAATTAAACACCTTGTCTTATCAACGTAATGAAAATAAAGAATGATAATGTGGAAAAATCTTCTCACAATGACGTCACTTCCGGACGGACCGAAAGGATGAGTCAGCAATTTAGTTTTCCTAAATGGTCACCACTTTACTAATAGCTGGGATATGCCTTGCTAAACTTTAATTTACAGTAGAACACATTGTCTTAACAACGTAATGAAAATAAAGAATCATAATGTGCAAAAAATTCTCTCAAAATGACGTCACTTTCGAAAGAATGACTTTGCAATTTTTACAGTACTTGCCATTGAAAGTATGGTTTAGAAAATCCGCTGGTTTATGAAGAAAATGCCTTTAATTAATTGTATGAATAATTTTTATTAATATCACCCTATCGGAAAATATTGTAAATACATATGTAATTTTGATAATAGCAGTTATAAATGTATATTTGTAAATATGAATTTAATTGAAGTTTAAAAGGAATGAATTATGTAAATGACAGAACCCGTCTAGTGTCTGAGCGACTTTTTTTAACAGTATATAAGGAAGTTGAAAAAGTATTTATTTAAGTAAGATTCTTGACACGTTTCCGTTCTAATCGCAGCCTCGTCTTGAAATTTCGTTTTTATATATTATCTAATGTTATCTAATCTAAATTAATTGATTAATAGTTTCCTAATTCTAAAGGTATACAAATATTATGAACGCTGGTAGACTTAGTTAATAGTCATACTACTTTGATGGAGTTTCAGCTTCAGACAGACAGATACATAAACTCCATTATTAATAGATTATTATTATTATTATTATTATTATTATTATTATTGGAATCCAAGGGAAGACAACACAATTGAAACAGGAGAGTGAATGGAAAAGGAGAAGCAAAAATAATTATTTTTTTCATTGGCTGACGCTGATGGATATGTCTCAATAAGAACGACCAGAGCTTGTCACATCACTTTTGAGGAATTTTGCAATGTCAATGTGCAAAGCACAGAACTTTCAAGGAGGCGGCCTAGCACTTCTAGAGTCAGGTCGGGTTGCTGTTTGAGCTGCTATGGTGTAGAACTTGAAATCCACAGTGAGGACAGTGCATAACTGAAGAACCCTTGATGCAGCTAAGAAATGTATTTTTAAAACTTAGTTCATCCCAAACAAGGCAAGGTACCACTGTAGACGTAAGGGACTTCTGAGAATTAGGGTGAAAGTTTTGGGGGTCATCTTAAATTGGGAGCTGTGCAGCGAGATGCTTGTTCACATTAGTTTTAAATTTCTGCATGTCGGTACAGTTGGGAAAACAGGGAGCAGAGAGGGAGTTCCAAAGGCAGGCAGCTCGAGGAAAAAAGCTATTGGAGTAGAAAGCTCTACAACATCTAGGGACCTCCACAGTGAATCGATACGATGTAGCTGATTGTCGTGTTGGTCGAGTGTATTTACGTTGAGGGGGCACCAGAGCAGCAAGTTCATTGGAGCACATTCCATTGAAGTACTTGTAAAAGAAGAACAAGGATGCAACATCGCGGTGATGGGACAGGGGCTGAGGCTTGATGGATAGTGAAAAACCTATTAGATTAGATATTCTTTTTTGGACCTTGTCTAAGTGAAAGAAACTAGTGGTTGGTGCACCAGCTCAGATGTGACAACAATACTCCATGCATGGGCGGTTGGTGGCTTTGTAGAGATATAGGATACTGTAAGGTGTGAGAAGGTTTCTAGCACGGTAGAGGGAGCCCACTTTCTTTGCAGCAGTTTTGGAAATGTCTTCTATGTATTTGTTCCAATTCATGTTATCTGTGAATGTTAGGCCAAGGAGTTTGAACGTTGGACTCTTAGGTAGGGTGTTATTTGCCATGACAATCAGTGGTTGAAGAAGGTTTTGTAATTGTTGAAGGCAAGGAGCTTTGTATTAACAGCATTAAATGTTACCATCAATTTATGACCCCATTCCACTACAGATTGGAGGTCACTTTCTAAGGATTCAGACATTACCTCTGATATGTGCGCGTCCGTTTTACCCACATCTTGAGAGTAGAGTGTGGTGTCGTCAGCAAATATACACATCTCAGGCACAATGTCATCAGGAAGGTATTTTATGAAAAGCAGGAACAATAAAGGTCCAAGGATCGATCCCTGGGGTACCTCTGCATTTATGTCATGCTGTTTTGATGAACGGTCATCGAGGACAATCTGGATCTTTGTTTTGGATAGAAAGGATCTCATTATATTAAATATTCGTCCAGAAATACCATATGAATTAATTTTCATGACCTTTATGTCAGACCCTGTCAAAGGCTTTGGATTTATCAAGCGCTACTGCCTTAGCTTCACCTGCCCTGTCTAGTGTATGGTATATGCGTTCAGAGATGACAGTTAGGATATTCACAGTAGACCGTGCTTGCCTAAATCAATGCTGATGGTCAGAAAGAAGTTTAGCATTAACGAGATAACAGATTATCGCTAGATTGATTATAGATTCAAAGATTTTAACGACGAGCGAGAGTAGACTAATGGGGCGATAATTCTGAGGGTCAGTAATTTTCCAGTTATCAGGGAAGCAAAATTCGGCAAGTTGTAGAGTTTGGAGAGGACAGGTACTTGTTCAGCAGAGGATTTTGTTATTACTATTGCTGGTATAAAATCAGGACCACATGCTTTGAAGGTGTCAATAGTTTTTATGATGTCCCGGACATGAGATGGGGTGATGGTCCAGTCATCAATTATGGCTTCAGTCTGCAATGGGAGATTTGTGAGGGAGTTGTTTATGGAGTCAAAAGTGCCGTGCAAACAACATCATAGTGGTTGGATAATTGGAGAAATGTTGATTGCCCATTGTTCATCACACTATTGAAGATTTTCAAGAAATCACGAGAACCTAGTTTCTGTGACTGAATGCGTTTCATATACATGAAGTGTTTTATTCTTTGTTCTGTGTCTATAAACTTGTATCCTGAATGCACAGTTTGAGGTGAACCATTGTGGCTTGCTGTAGAATTTTTGCATGGAGACATATGCTTCAATGCCTGGTTTGACCCATTTAGTTACTTCATTTTCACACTGATTAGCAGGGATAGAAAACGTTTCACTCCATGGGGTGTCTCTGATGTGGTCTCTGATGGATTCCCAATCAGCCAGCTTGTAGTATCTCGTCGGCTCATTATCTTTGGGACGAGATTTTAGGGTGATATCAATCATTACCACAAGTTGATCAGCATTCCCGAGCTGGCTATGTGCATTCGTCACACAAGCCTCAGGCAGTGAGGTCAAAAACAGGTCGAGGCTTGCTGGTTCACATCATAAGGGAGGCAGGTCGAAAAAGTGCTAGTCTGTAAGAGGGAGTGTGCTATGGAGAAACTATATGTGGAGTTACTGGCTGCGTCTGTATAGGTGGAGAATCAAAGCCAGTCACGGGGATGTACATTAAAACCCTCAAATACATGTATTTGGGCACTCGAGTCAAGTGAAAGTGCTGTATCTATGGTTTTAGAGAGAAAGTTAAGCAGGGTACACTCATGGGTCAAAGGAAAATTGTACCAGAAATATAAGTAACAAACGCTGTGCTGTAACGTTTATCTAAAGCACAGGTAGGCTTGATCATTTGACTCTAGCCTATGTTCTCTAGTCAATGAGAGGGTGTTTCGAACATAAACTTCCACCCCATGCGTATGTTTTTCAGAGTCTTTATGGTAAGGTGGGAGGTATTCAGTCATGTCAAAATGGTGTGAGAAAATTGAGAATTGTAGGTTTGTTTCACTTAGTGCTAGGATATCCGGGGAGTTTACTAGGAGAAAGATTTCTATGTCATTGATGTTGGTTCTAAGTTCCTGGATATTTGTGAATGCAAGCCTCAAGGGTGGAGACAAAGATGTATTTTGGGGGGTATTTGGTGTAGGAATTTTTTTTCTTTGTATTGTCAATATTGTTTTAGATAGAGTGGGGAGGGTGAAGTTGGTGCTTGTTAGGTGCCAATAAGCTCACACAACCAGACCATTAGTCGAGACTTGATCCATGAAGGTTGTTACCTCAGGAAAGTCCACCTAGGATAACTGTAGGGTCCCTTTCGATGTGCTACATGGCACTTACAATTACCCATGATATTATACAACTGTTGATAGAGCAGCCGCTCTTAGCGCTACCTAAGAGTTAGGGCTCCTGCGCTACCAGTCGGACACAGCAGCCAGATAAGCTGGCTAACCTGTACCCTGAACCTGTCAGACCAAGAGTGACCCAGATTAGTCATGTGAGACTTAGTGATAAAAATGTTTCCCCAAGTTGCCCAGATATAGAGAAAGAGAGACGGCATTCATTGTCCTATTCAGGAAACAAGGCCAAGCATTGGGTGTCTTGTAGGTATCACTGCGCTAGTACCTCTGCACCTGGCTAATAGACCAATAAGGAGTGCAAAAGCCGGACGATAGGCAGAGCCAATCTATTTTGTGCTTATTATTGTTATTATTGTTATTATTGTTGTTATTATTATTATTATTATTATTATTATTATTATTATTATTATTATTATTATTATGTACTCTTTCTTTTTTCCTATTGTATTGACTACTGTCTATCGTCCTTCAGATAGTCTTCTTTTATATATTTTCTTTCTAAATTGTCTTCGCTGCCTCTGCCTTTTTCTCCTATCATCTCTGTGTTTTTTATCTTTATCTTTCCACCTCCAAATATTTTATGGTTGAACACCATCAAAATTTGTTGGAGTTAAAAGATAACTCCTTGTATTCTTATCATTTACTATTCTTATGACTGGTGATACCATATCAGGCTTCCCTGTGGCTCCCTGAGACGAAATTCACCTACATTGACGTTTTTTTTTTTTTTTTTGTAAAACTTAATTATGTTCTACAAAACCCAAACTAAAAACAACAGCCCCTCTCCCTTTCTCCCTCCCCTTTTTTATTTTATTTTTAGAACTTGAAGCATAAATCTTTTACTATAATGACCAGATTCGGCATTAAATAACCCAAAAAGGGTTGATATGCCGTAAAACAAAACTACCAAACTACCCTATTCTTATGATGTCCTATACAATACCTAAACGCTTAAGGCAATTACAAAATAAATGTTTTGTTCTTCTAATTTGTCTTTTTGATATATATATATATATATATATATATATATATATATATATGTATTTATATAATTATTTTTCATGTATCCACATAAAATGTTATAAGGGATATAATATTTTATGTATCGATTTTCAGTATTTACTTCAATAGTGCTCAATACGTGAGTAGAGCTATGTAGTAAGTTATGAAAATATATTTATGGCAATTAAGCTACACAGGGGTTTCCACGTTTCATTCCCATAGGGAATCGTCAGATTAAAATGCATGGAGTTTGTGTTGCCGAGTGTTTATATATATACACGTAGTCTAGTTAGTTAACTAATTAGATTCTTTGTTATTCTCCCCATGGGTTAATCTGTCTATTAGTCAATAATAGGGTTTCTAACAAACAATGGTTCAGTAGATTTTACTTTCTATTCTTTTGTTCTGTTTTGTATAAAGATGACTCATCTCTGTTTCCTTGTTGTGTCAAATTAATTAGTGCCCTTATTTTAACACATGCATGCTTGTATTTCTATGTTTTAGGTGTTAGCTTAGTTTTTTAATTTGTTTATTTGTGTATTAGTTTATTTATCATGTATTGTTATCCTAAAGTAAATTTCATTATATGTAAGTAATTGTTTGCTATTTCACTTCTACAGTTTAATAGGTTTTGGTTTTTTTTTAAGTTTAGGATTTCAAATTTCTCATTCAGACATAATCTACACGGGTCATTTAAGTTTTTTACATGTACTGGCCTGTCGTACTATTTTCCATTCGATTATTGGTGAGATATTTGACAGATTAATTGTCGTCCTTATCGATTGAATACATAAAGTTTCCGATGTAATCCAATCGTATTATCTATTTAATTGAGAAGAATAAAACTACACCCCACTTTCCCACAAAACGCCTATCCCACAAAAAAAATTAAATTTACTCATCAGAGATTCAGAGATGTAAGGTATGACATACACCACTGTACCTAGTTTATCAGACTCCAATGTAAGTTGCCGTAACACATAAACCGGAAAAGGGGGTATTATATACCTATCCCTGATTGTATATCAATTTATCGTTATGTAAAAAGCCTAACGGTTATTATCTATGCACTTTAAGTACCTACAACATCTTAAGTAATTATGATTTCATGCAATAATTTTAACTTAGATATTAAGGAGAAGTAGATTAATACTTCATATCCCCCTCTAGCTATTAATTACAATTAATATATAAGAATAAAAACCTGAATTCCCATATTAATCTTATTTTATTCTTCTAATGTTAATTGTCCTCAAGTGGTGTCAATCAGGTTAAATACATTCTAAAAAATCTTTCCATTTATTATAAATGGCATTAGTGATAGATAATATATATGCTCTAAAGCCGGAACCTTTATTGAGCTTGTTTTTTCAAACAATTTGAATGATATTATAAAGGACATTTACTTTTAAAATATATATTTTTAATCTTATATTCGCATTCCATAGACCATGATGAATTAATCCAGAACCATCATTTCATTGGTTTTAACAACTTTTTTATTTTTGTACTTCGATGAGTTTTTTTTTTACATCTCTCATTTTACACACAAAAGTAATTTATTCAAATTTAATATTAATGCCTATCCTTTACGCGCGTTTCATGGCAAAATTCGGATAAATGTATTTTTTCAATTAGTCTAATTTTGTCAATCTTCAGAGGTTGCAGTGTATGTTATTGTGTAACAAAAGAACATCTCATAACAGAAACACAGGAGGGAAATACGGTGAAAATCCAAGTTGATTTCTGATAAAAATTCGGCAAACTGAAGTATATAAAAGCAAAACGCTCACTTGAGAAAAAAGTGATGATTTCAAAAAAAATAAAAAGTAAAAAATTCCACCTCCAATAAGATTTTTACACTCGAGAAAACACACGAATCAGATTTCTAAAACGATGGCCCCCAAAATCTCTCTCTATATATATTGATGCAAGTCTGATTATAGACGATGTGTTTGCTTTGGTTTATTTTCTTAATTGTTTCCTCGACTCTGCGCACTAGCTTTCGTGTCTCTGGTGGAGTATGAATCTTAGAGTTGTGTTTTCGTCCATCTTAAGCACTTTGGATCCTCACAATCATCATCAGGAGTTTTATTTTCTTCACTATATTCTTGTAATAGTTTTATTATTTTGCTTTATAGTAATGTAATTAATCTGTTATTTATTTATGTACTTTCATATTTATTTATTTTTTTCAACAGATGAAATTAAGCTGTATTTTTTTCAACGATTTAAAATAGCATTTATATCATGTCTCAAATGTAAAACATTCCAACAAACATGACTTTTGTATTTAAGTTTCAAGGAAAACCGTTATTAAATTTTTATATAGTAGAGGGATGCGTGGAGGACACTCTAAAAGGAGGAAGCGGAAGTCGAAAATCATGTGACTTCCGCCCGGAAGAGCGGTCCTGTTGCTCAGCCTGCCAACACCAAGGAGAATAAACGCGAGGAACGCAGCAATTCCTGCCAGCCCGGGGGGGGGGGGGGGCAGGGTAGGTGAAGTGCAGTGTAGCCACAAAATTTATCTCTCAAATTCATTATTTCTAGACTTTCCCTCCCCCTCTCTCTCTCTCTCCATCTATCTATCTCTCACTGTCTGTCTCTCTCTCTCTTTCTCTCTCTACTCTCTCTCGTACACAAGCATCCGGCGTCTGTGTGATTTTCGATTAACAAGTGATGAAACCTGGGTTACAGCAAAAGAAGCACTGGTGTTTTATTTTATACACCGCGACGGTAAGCAGTATCCAACAACTGCAATTTGGTGGTTAGTGATGGAACTATTTCAACGAAATTGTTGCCGGAAAATGAGTGGATGTTCCACGGAGACAACGTATGGGTCTAAACGAAGAGAAAAGCAAAGAGAGAGGAATGTAGAAATACAACAAGCGAACGACGATTGGAAAGAAAGAGAGAGAAAGAGGAGGTGGGGGGGGGGGGAAGGATATAGAAGACAAGAAAGTAAAGTAAAAGAAAATGAAAGGGAGAGACAGACAGAATAACAGCGTATATTGTGATTAGATCTTTCATTTTGTTATTGTCCAAATAGCAAAGAACTTTTAGAGTTAAAATAGTAAGGAGAGACAAAGAAAATGAAAAAGAAACGTAAAAATAAAAGAAATAAAAGAAAGAAAGAATAGAAGAGAAAAGAGAGGATAATAAAACGAATTTACTTTAGATTTAGATTTTAAAATTAAAAATAAATGAAAAAGACAAAGAAGTAGAAAGAGGAAAATAGAAAGAAACAATGAACAATTATTAACTTATTTAGATCAGGAAAAAATGAAATAGACTAGCAGAAAGAAAAAAAAGAAACAAACAATGAACAATGGTCAACTGATTTAGGAAAGAAAAAAAAGAAAGAAAATCGACAAGTAGAAAAGAACAAATTAAACAATGGACATTTGTGAATTGTTTGGAAAGAAAAGAAAGAAATGGTTGATGTGTCGCATTTGGTTAAAATGCATGCACACACATACGCACACCTGCAAACTCAAATATGACAAAATTCATGACCAGGCATTGTGTGATTTTCTGTTTTATTGATTTTTTTATTAACCTTATTTTGCAATTCATTGATTTGTCATGTTTCAGTGTTGAAAGGAGGCAATTAAAAAAATTTTTTTTTAACGAAGTTCACCCCCAAACAAGGCAGGCCGCCACTGTAGACGTAAGGGGCTACTGAGAAGAAAGAAAAGGGGAGAAGGTTGGGAGGGGTCAACCTAAACTGGGTTCTGCGTAGCGAGATGTCTGTTTACATTAATTTTAAATTTCTGCATGTCAGTACTGTCGGGGAAACAGGGGGCAGGGGAGGAGTTCCAGAGGCCAGCAGCACGAGGAAAGAAGCTATTTGAGTAGAAGGCTCTCCGGCATCTGGGGACCTCCACAGTGAATGGATGGGATTTAGTTGATTGTCGAGTTGATCTAGTGAATTTACGTCGAGGGGGCACCAGAGTAGCCAATTTATCGGAGCACAATCCATTGAAGTATTTGTAAAACAAGCACAAGGATGCTACATTGGGGCGATGGGACAGGGACTGGAGCTTGGTTGACAGTGAGGGACCTATTAGGTTGGTTACTCTTTTTTGGACCTTGTCAAAGAGGGAGAGACTAGTAGATGATGCACCAGCCCAGATGTGGCAACAATACTCCATGCATGGGCAGATGGTGGCTTTGTAGAGATACAGGATAATGTCAGGTGTGAGAAGTTTACTAGCACGGTAGAGGGAGCCAACCTTCTTTGCGGCAGCCTTGGCAATGTCTTCAATGTATTTGTTCCAATTCATGTTACCTGTGAAGGTTAGGCCGAGGAGTTTGAATGATGAACTCTCAGGTAGGGTGTTATTTGCCATGACAATCGGTGGTTGGAGAGGTTTCTTGTAGTTATTGAAGGAAAGGAGCTTTGTCTTTGCGGCATTAAAAGTTACCAACCATTTATAACCCCAATCAACTACAGCCTGGAGGTCATTTTCTAAGGATTCAGCCATTGCCTCGGATATGATCGCGTCTGTTTTGCCAACATGGCGAGAGTAAAGTGTGGTGTCGTCAGCAAATAAACCAATCTCAGACTATGTCATCAGGGAGATCGGTGCACTGGACGAAGGAGAGAGAAGGAGTTCGAGTAAGATAGAGAGATCGATAAAGAAGGGTATGATACAATCGCTGTGTGATGTAATTTTCATAATATTTTCTTTTTTCCATATAGGAGAGAGCGTGAGAGACGGAAAGGGTGGCTGCTTTGAAATTGAACTGGTGTGGCGAAGTGAAAGATAGCAAGTGAGAGAGGTAAAGTGGCAAAGTGAAAGAGACGAAGTGAGAAGAAGAGAGAGAGGGAAGGGAGGGAACAGTACAAATTATTTACTTGTTGAACTTTCAAACTTTGGGAAGAAAAATAAATAAAAATTGTTGGTATGTTTTGCAATGTGTTTCCTACTAGTATGTTGAACATTGCAGCTTAAAAAAACAAAAATAAGAAATTTTGTGAAATGGAAGAAAAGAAAATTTGTTGTTTTTCTTTGTTATTTCTTTTCAGTTTTGGGAACTTTGAAAATGTTTAATGTTGTGATTTCTGTTAATTCTTTTGTGGATTCAAAATGTGGTTAATTTGTATGATAGCGAGAGAGAAAGAGTGACTATCATTAAAAAAAATTCTTTGTGTTTGAATAATTATTTTAAAAATAGTAACTTAAATTCGTTGAATATTAAATTGGTGGTCGATCGAGAAATAATTCAAGTTGGGAACTGTGGTCCCATCTTCGAATTTTGATGCTGAGTGGTGTGTGTACTGAGGACGATTTCACACCCCCACCGCGAAGATAAATCATGGGGAAGGGTATGGTTAAACTTAGCTGGAGATCCTGCCTCTCCGAGAATGCAGTTTCCGCATGAACTTTGTTGGGAATTAGATGAGGTGTGGAGTTGCTTTGGTGTTTACGTCTTCAGGCAAAAGGGATTTCTTAGATAGAGTCAAATTAAAAGAATGTACCCTAATTAAGTAACTTCGAATAGTATGAGAGTATGGCGTGGACCTGGTTTGGTGATCTGAGGGATACCGAGATGGTGTTCGAGACAAACTTTAATCTTTTTGCCGTGCTGTGTAGTTATAACCATGGGGTGGATCAATTATGTAGAGTCCGGAGTTCGTGCTCGCTACGATAAAATGGGTTGGGAGTTAGATCGAGGTGTGATGTTTATTTCGGGACGTCATGCCGGAAGTGTTGAGGTATCTAGAACTTGGGTTCAGATGTAGTAATGATGTATAAAGCAGTACCTTATGTAAAATTCGTGAAGGACAACATAGGAAGACATTTAAAGGAGGGTTTTATGTTTTGTTGTTCTCCCTATTATTTATCGATGCATTAGAAGATTATGTGTCTCGACGAGAACAGACGTGAGGAACGCAGCGGTCCCTGCCAGCCCGGCATGTGCCCGGGGTGGGTGGATGGATGCAGTATGGCCCAAAAATAGCTTGACTGTATATGCTATGAGTATCTCTCTCCAATTCATTCTTTATAGACCTGTCTCAGTCTGTCTGTCTGTCTGTCTGTCTGTCTGTCTGTCTGTCTGTCTGTCTGTCTGTGCCTCTCTCTCTCGTACACAAGCATTTGTATGACATTATACACCGCGACAGTAAGCACTATCCAACAAAACGAGTCGGTAGAAAACATTGAAAACAAATGAAATACTGTCTTAAATTGCGAATTACACTATAATTATATAAAATTTATTATTTTCTCTCTCTCTCTTCTCTCTCTCCTTCTCTCCCCCTCTTTCTCTCTCTTCAGTTTCTCTTTCTCTCTCTCTTTATACACACACATACACCCATATATATATATATATATATATATATATATTAGTAAAATATCTATCCCAGGACAGACATAATAAAATGAAATAGCTTTAAATTGTAATGTTTTTTCTTTCTTTAGGTCCTATATTACGATTTTGGTGGCAACCCCTAGAATTGTAAAGTTTATTAAAAAAAGATAAAAAATAATGTGTCCACGTTACTCACCCTGTTGCCAAGAATACATATTCAATAATTCACAATGATAAGTTCAATAGTTTAGGATTTTACCAAGCACATACACATTATTGAAATTAACGCGCACACCGATTCTTTTGAAAAATGTATTTCTTGATATTACTTTATATTTTATGTGGAACAATTTCTTTTTACATTAAATTTAAAAAAATGTTTTTCGGCGTAGGGTGCGAATTTTGGTGATCGACCCCTCCAAAATGGAAACGTTTACAAAAAATACTGTGTCGAGAATATGTGTTCTTAAATTCATAATGATCGGTTCATTAGTTTAGGAGTTTATCAAAACAACAGAAATATATATATATATATAAATATATATATATATATATCAAGCCGCCGGATAAAGTGTTAAAATTATCACTGTTTATTCGCTATTCAGTGTTGGCAGAGTTGTTCTAGATGTCAGGATTTGAGTTGCAAAATACTCGGAATCCGGGGTTTCGAATCACATGACCAGTAGTGAATGGTCATATCTCTATGCTGATGAGTCGCGATTATAAAGGACGAAACGTATACGTACATATATAATAACCAAAACAAATATTATATATATATATATATATATATATATATATATATATATATATATATATATATATATATATATATGCACCTACAAAAGAAATAATGTGCTAACGTTACTCACCGTGTTGCATAGAATATATATTACAAAATTCATAATGATCCATTTATTGGTGTATCAGATTATACCCTACTATATATATATATATATATATATATATATATATATATATATATATATATATATATATATATATATATATATAAACTGGTTTGTTCACATTCTTTAAATCATCTTTTAAGAAATTTAGCATAAAATATAGTCTGAATTTATTAAAAGATACTCTAAAGAATGTGAACAAACCAATTTCTAATATATATATATATTTTCAAAATAATTCAGTTCTTAAATTCACTCATGAGCTTAATGTTAACAATAAAATTCCGTTTTTAGATGTTCTCATTGACTCCAACAGTGATGCATTCATCACCTCTAACTATAAAAAACCTACATCTATTAACACCTGTATTTTAAGTTTTAAAAGTGAATGCCCATATAGATATAAAATTGCTATGGTCAAAAACCGTGCAAAATTAATCTCCTCATCTCAAAAAAAATTTTTTATCACCTAAAAAACATGAAGCAAGTCCTAATTAATAATCAATTTCCCAATTATATGGTTGATGAACAAATAAAATTAATGATTAGAAATTTAGATAATCCTACTAATAATAAGCTAAATAATTCCCACTACATAAATCTATTCTATTGTAACCGAATGCATCCAAATTTTAAATTGGATGAAAAAGCTCTTAAAAATATAACACATCGCTATATATCCCCCACCAATTCTGATGATAAAATACGATTTATCATTTATTATAAAAAAATGAAAACATCAAACTATGTTGTTAAAAATAACACTTCTCAAACCCAAAATACATTAGGAAGAACCAATGTAATATATCAGTTCCAATGCCGTATGGGAGAATGTATCTCCGACAACAATAAAAAAAACTAATTTTTACATAGGTTTCACTTCCACAACACTATCCCGAAGACTCACCGGACATCTCTCCGACACTAGCTCTATATGCCAACACCTAAAAAAACATAATTGCACCCCCTCCCAATATAGAAACATCCTTGTTAACAATACAAAAATAATACACCACGATACCAATATCAAAAAATTAAAAATGCTCGAAGCCCTCTACATAAAAACTAAACATCCCACAATTAATAATGTCAATTATGAAACTAGTCGCAATATTTTAAACTGTCTAGCATAATAATTAACATTACCAAATTCTTAGCCATTAGGTAGTTATGCGTTTGAATTGTATGCACTTTCTTTAACATCATCAATTTCTTAACGGTTTAAACAGTCAAACTTTTAAATCTCTCATATGTGTAGAACGCCATCACGCTCTCATGTACATTTCAACTTTACAGACGCTTTTTCAAGTTATAAACTACTTGCCGTTATAATTCAAAAATGAGCACAACAGTAAAGTCATAATTTGTAAAGACACTAAAACTAATACCGCCTGAAGATGATTTGACGATTCAAATCGAAAGTACTTGCAAAAAAGAAAAAAGAATGGAACAAGAAACCTATGGATCATATTTACATAAATTTGACCGGAACATTAGATGGACAATTCGGAAAATTGAAATAATAAAAAAGTCGCATCAAACAAAACCACTCCGTGTTATTTAATAATGTTTGCCTAAATGAAAATATGCTGCCTAAATACACACAATATATATATATATATATATATATATATATATATATATATATATATATATATATAGCTTAAAATATAGGCATAGGCATACGCCTAAAAGCACAGAGAATGTAGAATATAATAATAAAATCAAAATCGAGAGTGATTTTTTTCTCATTTTCTTGATTTTTATTTTATTATTATATTCTGCATCCTCTGTACTTTTAGGTGTATGCCTATATTTTATTCTATATATATATATATATATATATATATATATATATATATATATATATATATATATATATATATATACTAGCTGGCTTTGCAAGCTCACTATCGCTTCTCAAAGTTTTCTACTTGAAATACTTGAAAGCAACATCTTTAATTTCATCCAAAAGTTTCTTGTATTTATTTACCTCCTCTCCAGGAGGTTAGGCACAAGGTCAGTTTTATCTTACTCCCACAAGGTAAGATGTGACCCAAGGTCCGGTCGGGAAAGTGGGACTTGAAAAGCCAGGGCCCGAGAAGGTGAGCACTCTGGCCATTAAAAATTGCCTGAGTAGCCCCGTCGGCATTCCTCGGTAGGGGCGCCTCAGGCAGTAAGCAATAAACTTACTCCTCCCCAAAGAGGGGAGGCAAAGCCTGGGAGGGTGGACCTCCTAGAACTGCACAGGAAAAACCCATAGACCGGCGGAATCAAGCCCCGAAGGCCAAAACGATACCAGTCTATGGGGTGCAGTATCCATCGGAACAGATACTACACTTTGATCTTGGCCAAAAAATTTCGCATTTATTTATAGATAAACATTAAACGAGAGCTAGGAAGGGAGGAGTAGAGGAGAAAGTAAGCGAAAGCGAGCAAGACAGCTGGCTAGCCAGCCGGTTAGCCAGCCACCCTCATCCCTCTTTTTTTCTCTCGTGTATGCCTATCGGTAAGAATTCTAGTGAGCGATGTTAGTTTAAGAAACGTTTTTAGTATGTTATTCATTTTTTATTAAATCACTTTAAGTACTTTTCATATTGACGAAACTATTGCCTATATAGTAAAAATAAGACAATAATATTACAAATTAATAACACCAAATAGTAATTTATTATAAACTGTTTAAAAAATTTTATACAAATCAGGGATTCCAAGAACTGTCTTTGAAACGTTCATCTGTGCGATATCGAAAGTATTTCAAAATATTATGTTGTGTTATTGATTTAAATAAAAGTAGTCCGTTTTAATGATAATATAGGAGTGATAAATAATTTTAAAACACTTTTGCATGTATTCATTTCGATATATACAGTATTAAGATGAGAACATCGTTTTATGTGTAAACCTCTTCATTCATTCCATATGTCGTTTCTGTACAATTTTTCCCTTGGCTGTTTTATATCTGAAGAAAGTATATAATATACCGAAACGTTATATGGAATTTATAAAGTCTTTACATGCATGGACATAGCCATTCACACAAATATTTGTATTCACTTTAGCCTCGAACTGCTGCACTTATCGCCATCAATTCTGTATTGAAATTGCTTGACCTCAATACGTTGCTGTCTCGGATTCTAAGAATATGTTTTAGCCAATAACACCAGACATCGAGATCTTGTGTTTGCTACAATTCAACTCATCCCCCAGGAAATATTACTTCTATAGAAATGCCTCTAGAATACAGTTCACCCAAAATGCATTCAAGTGTATCATTCAGCTGCTATTTTCTGGCTAACACATTATGCGGCCACGTTGCCAAAGTGAAAGCAATATAGAATTGAATGTGAATCTGGAAAATTACCGGTGCCAGGTTGGCCTGCGGTAGAGTTTTTTAAAGTGAAAGTTCAGACTGAAGAAACTCTGGGTCATGTTTTAACCAGTCCCGCAAGAGACAAAAACACGTCTGTCGTTGAAAGGTTTAGTCCGCAGGGGAATGTATGTCGTCATCATTTGCCGACATTTGCTGCCAGTGATTACTTGTGTAAGAAAGTTAACGCCAAACTTGTGAAATCAGAAGAAGCAAAGATGGTTTCAAAATGGTGTATTATTTTAGAATATACTAATTCAAATACTTGATACCAGTTAAGCATTAATTCTCGAGCACCAATTTTCTCATGGGTGCAACTAACTATTCTCTTGACCTGTTTTCTTTTTATTTATTTAATAATGAGTCATCAGTTATCAAGGCAAAAGGCCACTCGAGGATAACCGCCATGAGATCGATCAATTGCCAGTGGAATGATGAAGAATAGTATGAGAGGATTGAAAACGAATAGAATGTATTAAATTTGATTACTTGTGAGAACATGTTTATTGACATTGGATTTGAAGAAGACCATGTTTTAGCCCACCGGGAAGTAATATTTTGCTAACATGTATAGATAGGAACTTTTTGGAAAGTAACTCTGTTCATATAAATTTTGTAAGGCGTATGGAGGAAAAAAAGAACATTTTTTTGCAATTTTAGTAGAAAGACACGTTCTTACTGTGGAAATCTTCCAAAGAGGAACCAGAGAATGAAGCTCAGTCGAATTAATTCCCCAAACAAAACAGTTTTTAAATTTTTATTTTATTTTACTTCAGTGTAAATTCTCAGAAACCAAGAGACCCTTTCTTGAGGCTAACACTTGATCTCTATATGAGATACATAGATATCCAAGTTCTCTTTTACTTCTCCAACGTTGAGTTAGTAAAGAAGTGAATAACATTATTTTATAGTATATCTTTCTTGTCGTCTTTTGGTCTTACTGGATTCCAGGACAAGGATACATTTGGTCTAGTGGAGTATTCAGCTTAGTGCTGTTACTAGAGGCAACATCACTTGGAAAAGGTGCACTATTTCTCGTCTTAGCAAGTGTGTAGCCATACCGAAGGGATTTTATTTGGGCTTCGAATAACTATGTTATATTGAATATTTGGTTATGGTTTACTTATAGAGTGAAGCATACTCATGTCAGGTTGTTTGAACAAACCCTTATGCAGAGAGATCGAAGACATTCGAGGATGGTGCCTATCTAGTAGACATTCAAATGCTCTCCACCACTTTTATGTTCTCTTATGAAGATTAAAATTAAGATATCATCCTTATAAAGTTTATGCATAGAATTTTTATCATTCGAATTTTTATCAAAATCCATTACATGATTTTTATTCTAGAAAATGTCTAAATTTTAAGACTAAAGCTTAAGAGGTATTAAGAAGGAATTGAAATTAAGAGAAACTTACTAAATGTGTATCTTATGTAAGAAAGTTAATTTAAAACTTGCGAAATCAGAAGCAAGAGCGGTTCAAATGGTCTATTATTTGATAATATACTAGTTTGCAGATGAAGCGCTCTTTAGTCTTGGTGGGCAATCACATAGGGGTCGTGTCCTGATAAAATGCTGATCCCCATCACTCATTGGGTTTATGTCAGAGAATGGCATCAAGCCTATAAAATATTGCCTCAATTAAGGAAATTACTTCCAAAGAAACCTGACCAGATATAAGTTTGGAAGTAATTTTTTAAAAGCTGTCCAACACATGGCAGCTTGTAAAACGGACGTTAAACCGAATATGATGATGATATGATGATGAAGTTGACCACCACTTCATCTTTTGATCTGCCATTTTTTCACTATTTAATATTTATCTAAATTAAGTGTTTTTCTCTGATAACAAATAAAGAGAATAACGTTGACGTTTTCACAAGAAACGATATTATCTCTCTTTCAAATTATCATAAAATACTCCCCAGAAAAATACAGACTAATATGATGAAATAAGAATACGAGATTTAGTTAGGAACTCTAACATGCTCCACGTGGTCGAGAATTAAAACAGGATTTCGTCCTCATTGATTCACCTTACTCCCTACGGTGAGAATGAGTTTTGACACGTCCACTAACAGAAAATAACACTACAGGAATATGTAAGTCTTTGCAACGTGCTTCAAACATACCTTCCTTTATACCTATTTAACGAAATAGCTTGTCCATTTTTCTTCTGTATTGAAACAATGTATTATGTATGTTTAATCTGATGGCTAACATGATGCATTTACTGTTTTTCTAGTTTGTCGTAGACACAATATTAATAAATGAAATGTTGGTGCTTTAACAGATTAGGACCCATGCTAACTTTGACCTTATCGTTAGGGTTAGGGTCAGGGTGGGTTTTAGGGTTTAGGGTTAGGGTCAAAGTTAGTGTATGTCCTAATCTGTAAAAGTCCCGAAATGTAGTTGTTCCTTTTTTTTTAACCGTATTTTACTTTTCGATGCGTGTCTGTACAACCAACCGTTACATGGCGAATCTTAGCAGTCCTCATGCGTGTTAAGAATTTATTTAATTTATCTACATACGCATTGCTAAACTTAATGCAATAGAACATCAAATATTCCAATTCTTAAACGTTATAACGCCATTCTATGTGAAAATATATACATGTGTTTTAGATATGTACACTCACATCTATATGAGTCTACCTATGCGTCCATAGGATGCTCAATTTGCTGAATGATCAGTCTATCAGGCTTAAGGTTAAAATACCATTTTCATCACTAAATGTGTTTTAATTTTACATACATCCTCGCATCTCGATAAGAGATTGCCCTTCACTTAATCTGTTTGTCTGTCATGATTAAATTTCAAATAGCGTTTTCATCTCTATAAAAGTATCTGAGCGTCTGTCTGGCACATATTAGTTTACTAACTGTTTAATATTTAAGTAAATTACATATTTTTTCAGATAACAGGTGAAGCAAATGATGTTTTTCACAAGAAACGATGTTATCTCTCTTTCAAATTATTTGCAAATACGCTCCAGGGAAATACAGACTAATATGAAAAAATAAATAGCTGAGAGCCACATTGCAAGCTACCTTTACTTAATCTAAGCGTTAGGTCATAGATGGAAGCAAAAAAAACGTAGCTATGATATTATGTCATTAATTCTCCAGGAACGCAGAACATTCTTGCAACATTGAAAGGATGTCATATATTTATTTGAGCTGGGTTCGGTTTGGTTTTAGGGTTAGGGTTAGCTTTGCTTTGCTTTTCTTTGGTTTTCTTTGGTTTTCTTTGCTTTGCTTTGGTTTGATGTTCTTTGGTTTGTAAATTTAATAGTAAATCAACCTATCTTTTAGTGATTTAATGTCAAAACACAATACCTATTGTAAATGATTCATTGATCGGTGTGGTTTGGTTTAGTTTGGTTTGACTCGATTTGGTTTTCTTTGGTTTGTCAATTTGATAGTAAATCAACCCATTTTTGGTTATTTAATGTTAAAACACAGTACCTATTGTAAATGATTCATTGGTTCGGTTTGGTTCAGTGTGGTTTGGTTTAGTTTGGTTTGACTCGATTTGGTTTACTTTGGTTTGTCAATTTGATAGTAAATCAACCCATTTTTGGTTATTTAATGTTAAAACACAGTACCTATTGTAAATGATTCATTGGTTCGGTTTGGTTCAGTGTGGTTTGGTTTAGTTTGGTTTGGTTCGATTTGGTTTTCTTTGGTTTGTCAATTTAATAGTAAATCAACCTATTTTTGGTTATTTAATGTAAAAACACAGTACCTATTGTAAATGATTCATTGGTTCGGTGTGGTTTGGTTTAGTTCGGTTTGGTTCGGTGTGGTTTGGTTTAGTTTGGTTTGGTTCGGTGTGGTTTGGTTTAGTTTGGTTTGGTTCAATTTGGTTATCTTTTGTTTGTCAATTTAATAGTAAATCAACTCAATTTTCTCTTCATTTTAATTTTATTTTAATATCAGTTTGGTTTAAGTTATCTGTTTTATGGCAAATCAACTTTTTGGGGTTATTTAATGCTGACCTATCCTCACACTCTCTCAGTCTATGTTGCTTAACTCCCCTCATTCTTATTCTATACCGTTTCTATCACTCGCTTCTATCATTCTCTCTCTCTCTCTCTGTTTATTAACAGTCTAAGTTTATAAAGAAAGGAAAGAATAAAAAGATTAGAATCATCCATTATAAACAAAAGGGGATATTATCAGTGGTGGAAATGTTTGACCTTTAGAGAGAAAGAGAGATAGGAGGGAGAGAAAATATAACAAGCAGAATAATTAATTTTGGATTTTCTCTTGTTATTCTTTTATTTTAAACTGGCTGCAAACTCACTTTTTCTTGATTCAAACTATCTTACCCGAGCCCAATGGTGAGCTAACAGGTTACATTTTTTGTGGTATCTTCTAAATGATTAATTAAACACAACTTCTTAAGATAAATATGTGTAGTAATATACTTTTAAAGTGTAGTTATGATTTGCCAGGTGCAACAAGTTATTAGGCAGAGTTGGCGAGATATGACTTACGGGTTATCTTTAGCCATATATAAGTGATAGTTTGTCGGTTAGTTTAATCATGTGACATAGCATAAAGATCAAAGTGTTTTTTTGTTTTTGTTTTTTAATGTGGGGAATTTCCAGCTCCCCAAGTAGGGGCACTGGATTTGGACAAACAAAAAAATTGCTTCAGTCTAGAAGGATTTTTCGTTCACTGACCGAAGACAGAACAGTTGCAGTCTAATATCAGAACAGATATTTATGAAAAAATAAAATTTGCAACAAATTTGGGGATATCTTAAGTAGACCGGCCCTTAGAGTAAATGTGGTATTGTGGTGACTAAGATGATTCTAGTTAAAAGTAGGATAGACATTTTCATCACTTTTAACTAAGGATAACCAACGACTGCCATTTTGCACCACACTTTTGATGGCCTTGTGCCCTATTTGTTATACTGAAAACCTTTTACCTCATAGCAAATAAATAATTAAAAATGTAGTATCTGTTCTGCTACTATACTTTAACTGTTCTGCCCTCGGTCGGTGAAGGAGAAATCCTTCTAGACTGAGGAATGTTTTTGTTTGCCTCAATCTAGTGTCCCTATTTGGTGAGCTCGACATTTCCGACATTAAAAACCGACCTTGTGTCTAACTCTGACCTCGTGGAGAGGCAAGTAAAAAGGGACATATCATATATTCCTTAGCCTAAGAAGACGTATTCCAAGGTTAGAAATGATGAGGGCTATTAGACAATCCCTGTGGGGTCATTCCATCTAAAGTCAACTCTTAGTTAAGGAAATGGATGCTAGTTAAGTGAATACAATGCAGTTAATGCTGAAATCATTGTCTTCCTAGTGAATTTACCAACTTTCCGAGAGAAGAATTAAACCGATGGTCAAGAAATACGGGAAACAACATTAGCGATATGGAACATAACTTGAGCCACTATTTACTTTCCTCCCTACGAGAGCAGAGTTAGACACAATATCGATTTTTAATGTGGGGAAAATCCAGCTCCTCAAAACCAGGCACTGTGGATTAGGACAAAAATAAAAATTGGCTCAGTCTCGAAAGATTTCTCCTTCATTGAAGGCGACAAAAAAAATTAAGTGTAGTATTAGAACAAATACTACACTTTGCTCAAAGTCAAAAGGCCACTGGAGTCACTTTGGTATGTTTGGTTCATTAGATTTGACCAAATCTTGGATGTGTACAATTCAGATTTGGCTTTCCCGTGTCTTTGTCTTTATATTTTGTTTGATCGGAGTTGCATAAACTTGTAACATCGTGTAAAGAGTTTTTCGAACTTTGTGTGTCTTCCTCTTTCCTTGTAGCTATATTTTTATTTTTCTAATGCGTTAATCCTTAACTACAATATTGGATTTTTGTCTCCACTTGGCACGATTGCAGGCTTAGCCCGGGCGACGGCCGGTTTCACAGAGATCTTTGTGCAGGTCGTCTGCCCATCGCATCATCGTCCTTCTTCTTAGTCATTTCCCAGCGACTTTTAATGCAAAAGCAGGTTTTGCAATGGTGTCGTTGTTGGCCCTTTTTTTCCTCCAAATATGATACAGCGATAAAACAAAGACTGTGCATATTCAGTACTGAAACTTGGTTGATAAGTCAGGCATAGATTGAAGTTTATTTGTACCAAATATGGTTGGCTTTCAGAAAGGATTGTGAATTTTTAAAAAATTCCATGGGTAGAATTCTGGGGGGCTCAACCATTACTTACTCAATTTTTAGGAGTACTGTTCAGCTTTCTATAGTAAAATACTTGATTTTTTTTATCGGTCTTAACCCAAAGTTAAACTGTTCGAAAAGGTAATGGCAGCGAATGTTGTTATTACGTATCGACTCTTGATTGGATAAAAGCTCAAATCAGCAGTTTTTTCGAATCAATCAAAATACAAGTACTATTCAGTTACTAATTCCAGCATGTACTATAAATGCCAAAACACACAGCTTTCTTTTTCTTTCAGAGACAAACACATGTGAGTACGATACACTCTGGCCAGGCTCTTTGGGCCAAACGACCCTCGGCAACTAGTACACACATAAGAAGAGACTTTCACATATTACTAAACACAACATCAGCATATACACATCGTTTACCTAGCTCTCTCGCACACTAGTTGATAAATGCACTCTCTCACTCGACAAACAGGTACACTACTATACACCCATCTTCATGATGATTCTATTTACACACACGTAAACGCATACGACAACAGCCGAAATGAACAAATGTACTCAATTTCTTCTTACAGGTTAAATAACTATTTCTCTCTTGGACTCTTTGAACTATCATCTTCATCAACCCTTTATTTTCATTATCCTAACAAGTTGTCGAATAAAAGTAATTAATTGTAGAAAATTGAATTTTTTTATGGCAGCACCAATGCAATTTTGGTAGAAAACATCGTTTTTCATGAGACAAAGTAAACAAATCAAATGACAATATTGAAGAATTCAATAATTTTCATTTAAATATTGATTTACAACTATAATGTGTCGAATCAGGATGGTATGGATGGTGTTATAATTTTTTAATTTTCGAAGTACACTTTCTTTTCAAAAAGAAATTACCACTCAACCTGAAGTGTCTTTTCGCCTGAAAGTCGGGGAAAATTATGGGATGCCATTTTGTAGCAGTCTCACAGAAATTAATCACTTATCATTTAATTATTTGCTGTAAATGCTAGTTTATATTTTGTGATTTTTAATTATTAAATGATTATTATATTATTAAATATTTATTATTATATTATTATTACATATTTTTATTTAAATAAAATTTATTCTTTTTCTTTATTGTTAGGTGGATCTATTTTATTTAAAGTTGAGGAGACGTTAAATAGGTTTGGAATGTAAAGAAGAAGGATTAATTTTATATGGACATACTCTGTCATTCTTTCTTTTGATAATATCATATCTTCCACAAAACCCCATCTAAAACTTGAGCAACAGCTTTTCTTTTAAACAACATAAATATAGCCATTAATGTTTAATCGATATAATAATCCGAAGTTGTTTGTTTTAATTGAATGATAAATATTTTAACGGTTGTTGAGAGGGATCATTGTATATTAAACTAATAAAGAAAACTGAACACCCACTTCAATATTGAACAATAGGTTTAAAGAAATTACATTTGAAAATTTGGTGATTATTCGATAGTTGTTCGAAAATTAAAAAAAAAACAACGTAAAGGGATTAGGACGTGTTGTACATACGTTCACACTCTTTCCTGTTTCATTTCCCCAGCGTTTAGATCTGCTATAAATGAATCCAGTACCGTCCATAAAGATCGTCTATAAACAGTATCTCATATATAAAAAATCCCTTAAATAAAAAAGTCGATAAAGAAGGTCATCGAATATTCGTGAAGACATTTATCATCAGTTGTGCATGTCACTTAAGATGGTCGTTCCATTTGTCAAGAAGTTTCCGGTCTGTTTTTCACGATCCTCTTCAATCTAACTTGTCACTTGTTTCTAACCTCTCAACAAGTGGGTTCAGAGTGTTTCTGTTGCTGTCTCGCAATATGGGTGCACATTGATTTTGCATATTTTGTCATTACGCACTTGTAACCGCATTTTTAAAACTTTTTATTCTATTTTTTTACTAGCCCATATATATGATGTGTCGCTAATCGCATGCATGCACACATCAATCAATTTTATATTTTTTATGCCTAATATCATGATCTCTATGGATTACAGGTTAAGTTTTTCGAATAAAAACAACAACACCTACCATAACAAATATGACTTAGTTTTGCTTGCGTTGCGATTAAGTTCACAATTTCGTGTGGGTTATCTTATGGTCCATGGTGTCTTAACATGCAGAGTAAATAAAAATGGAAATGAAATCGCGAAGGAAAGATATATAAAAGAGAAATATCAGGGTTATAAACTAGCAAGTGCTAACTCAACATTTATGGAGTTTTGTGAATAAAAAATGAAATAAAACATGATTAATCAACAAAACATTTATAAAACGACAATTTTACAAGAATATAAAAGTTAGTTTTAGTGAAGAAATATTCATTGGTAAAGTTTATTCAACTCGTGTTCTTTGTTAGAAATTGTTCAGTGAATAAGCATGACACAAGTGCTAAAGATCTGTATGTCTATATTTGTTAGTGTGAGTCATAGACCGTGTATGTGCATAAGTGGTAATGTGATACTGTGCGTGTGTATGTGCGCGCGAGACAAGGAAAGCTAGTAGTACTTTTGAAGTGTCCTGTTCTTCTTGTCGCCCCGGCCAACAAGCCGGGGGTAGAGTGGAAGGTGTACTTCTTGTGTGTTCCTTCGTGGTGCGTCTGTTGGGTCTGTCTGGCGAACTCCGCTTATTGTTTCATTCTTTTATAGGGGTTAGCAAGTTCACGTCGGCTTATCACATAGAGGTGTTCGTTTTTGCCTTTCAAACAATATTCATTGGTAGGAAAATATTGAGTTAAGACGTGTCTGTTGCGAACCCTTGCCTTTAGTGAGTGAAGCAGAGAAAGAAAGAGGGTAGCAATTCGAGCCATTTGCTTTTTGCCGTTTGTTCAGATCGTGTCTCGTCCACCATAATCTCTCTTGTGACATAATACTAACAGATTTATTTCCCTTCACGTTATATTTTTATTTTTGTTGTTGTGTTTATCTCCCTCCCACAGCGGTAAGATACCTCAAACCGGCAAAACTAAAGCCCAAAGGCCAAGATGGTACAGGTCTACAGAATGTAGCATCCATCGGAATAGATACTACACTCTGATCTTAGCCAAAATGCCAAGTTATTTACCTCCCCAACAGGAAGGTTAGACATAAGGTCAAAGTATGTTTATGTACCTCTTCTCCAGGAGAATAGACACCAGGTCAAGTGTGATTAGCCAGCGCACTAGGATTAGCGCACTACAACTTGCCTACAAAAAATGCTTGACCAGCCCCGTCAGCATTCCCCGATAGGGGCGCCTCAGGCGATTAGCAATAAACTAACCCCTTCTCTAAGAGAAATTAAAGCTTGGTAGGGTGGACCTCCTAGAACTGTACAAGACAATACCTCCGACTGGCGGAATCAAGGTCCGAAGGCCAAGACGGTACCGGTCTACAGAGTGTAGCATCCATCAGAACAGATACTACACTCTGATTTTACCCAAAGTGACAAGGTATTCTATTTGTTTATATCGGCCATATTAAAATTTGAACAAGACGAGATGATTTTTCATCATTCTACCCGTACTATTAAACTTGATTAGAGTTGGGGTTGGGATCAGAGTTAGATTTGGTTAGAGTTTTTTTTTTATTAGGGGCTTGTATGGATGAGTGGTTTCCCATTGTTTATTCTTAAATCAGAATGTGAAATAGAGGTATGTGTTCTTTTAATTCAGCAGTAAAGATAGAGTGATTTCCCTTTTTTTATTTTTAAATTATACCTTAAATAGAGACATTTGCTCTTTTGATTGTTGCATTAACATATATGTGTTGTATTAATAGTAGCATGATATATATATATATATATATATATATATATATATATATATATATATATATATATATATATATATATATATATCATGCTACTATTAATACAACATATATATATATATATATATATATATATATATATATATATATATATATATATATATATATATATATATATATATCATCCATGTCCGCATGGTACTGTATTCCAGTTAATTTAATATAATACTGTATTTTATTCTAGTTATTTAATTTAATATTTTTGTATAACTTTTAAATAGTTTTCTCTATTTACTGTTTTTTGTCTAACATGATAACCCCTATGCATTATAGGTTTACTTTTTGGAATAAAAATAACACTTATCCTATAACAAATGTCTGCAAAGAAAATTCACAACTTCACATAGTTAATAAAAATTCAAATAAAAACATGTTTTATCTTTCTATTTTGTAAAATAATGTTAGACAATACGAGTTATCTCTCTTGTGGCATAATACAAACAGATTTATTTCCCTTCTTTTTCGATTTGTTTTATCAAATATTTAATATAACGAAATGTTTTTTGCCGCATTTAGCATGTACGATTTAACTTGCTATAACTCACGCTTTTTTAACAACAAAAAATAAATATAAGTTTTTCATGAAAGTTAATGTTAATCAACTCCTTCGTTAAATCAGACACGGCCAAGGAGAATTCTTCTCTAGTTGGCACCGTATGATTTTATTATATTTTATCCAGAATTTTGATACCGAACACACGCTAAGTTTTTAAAGACTCATCATGAGATGATATATTAAGAACCAACATTCTAGCAAGTTTAAAAAATCTCTATAGAGATAACCTGAACTTGTAAAGTTTACTAGAGTTTCCATGGAATACAGGCTCAAAGGTGAATAGTTTGGATAATGTCGTGAACCATTAGGATCAAATACAAAACACCATTATCTCTGCAAGTATACGCTTTGTTATAGTGATTTACCCAGGCATGCATACATTCCCTCAGCTATAAACAGTAGCATATACTGCCCTTAGGTGAAGTTATTATTCCCACAGACAGCCCTGACAGCCAGACCGAACAGTCTCGTTAGTAACCCTCTCAGTTGTACATGTTTTGTACTACTGTTCTTTGTTAATGTATTTGTTTACTCAAGTCCTCGCTTGTGTCTTTATTTCTAGCCCCCCTACACACTTCAAAATGAGTGTTTGTTAAAAAAGGGTTTCAAAGGAAAATCAAAAAATCCTGATGGTCTCTACGATCGCATGGATTACCTATACGTAACCCGGAAATGGATTATGCTTTCGAAATTACAAATTATTTCCCGTTCACAGACAGGGATTTTGGAGTCAGTTATCCTTAATATAAGCAGAGTATTGATTTACTCCTCTCCAGGAGTTAGGCACAAGGCCAGTTTTTATCTTACTCCCACAAGTAAGACGTGACCCAAGGTCGGGTCGGGAAAGTGGGGTTTAAAAAATTGCCTGGGCAGCCCTGATGGAGGCGCCTCAGGCAGTAAGCAATAAACCCACTCCTCCCCAAAGAGGGGAGGCGAAGCCCGGGAGGGTGGACCTCCCAGAACTGCACAGGACAGACCCACAGACAGGTGCAAATCAAAACCCGAAGGCCAAGACAACACCAGTCTATGGGGTGCAGCATCCATCGGAACAGATACTACACTTTGATCTTCAATTCAGAGAACAGACAGAGACACGTATCAACACTTGCCTTCTTGACCACTTGTTGGTCAGAAGCAATAGCAGAATATCACCAATCATCACAACACAACAGACCAAAACAATAGTGACGGTTTCCACATAAACACGCACTAGCTTGTACACATAACTTTCCAGACTGGTTGTACACAGTGAATATTTCCTTTTCTCGCATCCATATACAAATGAACAGTTACTACTATATTATCTTAATCTTCTTGTATATATACATACAGATGAACAATTAGTTTTATTATACCATTGTGTACATTTTTGAATATAAATAAGTCGTGAGACTTTATACCTCTGTCTAACAATGTAAGGATGGTCCAAATATTACCTGCACTTTACTTCTCTATATTGTACAAAGTATTCCCGAAGTTATGCCATGGAAACCTTGATAACTTAAAAAACTATTTATTTTATTAGGCTGAAATTTAGCATAGCAGATGAGATCCATACATCAAATATTTTAAACATAAGAAGTTAAAGATCCGTCAAGATTTCGACCATGACAAAACATTTTTATGGTCGAAGGCCAAAGTTCTATAAGATGCGGGACTTCATTGGTTACAATATGGGCCAAATAGCGAGTCTCTACAATGAACAGAACCAAAGTTATCGCCAAAAGTGTGACTTTCACCTTTTTTGTGATCTTTATCTTGGTCTTGACTGTTGATCAAGATATCCCAAAATTTAATAAGTTCTAAGTAATACTATGACCGATATTTTGATTAAGTATGGTTTCGATTGATGAAGCGATGTGTATTTCGTGACGATTGGTTAACGATGCTAGACTGTTCATGACCTCCTTGGTGGATGTAAATATTGGTGTTATCTTTATCTTTATCTCTTTTATTTTCTCCAAAGAAACATTTTTTATTCATATTCTGTGTTGTATTTTGGGCTACAACACTCGGACTTTATTCTTCAAACTAAAACCTGCAGAGACAGATACCCTACACTGTATTGCCTTTCCATTTTATCCATTGAGATGGTTTCAACAGAAATATTCTGAAATAAACGATACAAGTTGATTTATCTTTTACGAAGAAAGACGGCAATGATAACTACTAAAAACTGGAAAAGATAAAATTATAAAATGCACCGCCTACAAAAACCAAGAAAAGCAACAAAAAGTCATTAATATCAAATCAAAGTACAACACATGGATGTTTCTACGGGGAATATCGCGAGAGCTCGTAAATCCTCATTTAACCTATGGAAACCATCAGTGGGTCACCTGCTATTATGCGGGACAGCGCAGCGTGTATTCTCGATCATTTACGTTTCGCGTCATTCATCTTCTTTCACACTGAGCCGAACTTCCGCATCAAATGTTTGCTCACGTTTCTTGATTGCAGCAAGAGTGAGTGTTTGAAAACTCGGGTTGTTCATAATGGACTTAAAATTGCATTTCATTCAGAACCTTATTTTCACACAAGGTCAGGTTTTTCCTTCTGCTTCTATGACTTTTTGCACATACTCAGAGAAGTAATAATCTACCGTACGTTGCACACAGATGTAGATGATCTAACCATCTTGCCTGAATCTAAGGAACTTATTACACTTTTGAGCTATTGACGTGTTCATGCTTTGCTCATTTGTGATTGTTATATTTACAGAGAAAATACAGAGAACTTATTAACTTTCAAATAAATGTTGTCATGGGAGTGCATGATAGGCATAATGGATAATGATACTGATTATGAAATCGGCAAGCCGAGTTCAAACCGTATCGAATCTATTGTATTCACGTATGCGCTAATATTGTTAGAAAAATTATGAACACTGATTTTTTCGCCAGTTATCTATGAAACAGATACTTGGGTTATATTGAAGCGGTTAGCTCCCAAAAAGGTGCTATATTTTATCGACTAGTTATATCTGATTTCCCAAGCGATCAGAGAGCAAATTAATCCACAATATTAATTTGTTGTGTGATTTTTGCAGATTTCATTTTAATAAATACTGTTTGATTTGATTATTTATTTCTTACAAAACAAAACCTACTCTCCATTTATCCTACCACCAACTCTAAGTTCGAGTGTCAATAATAATAATTTTTAATAAACATGATTTAGTTTTCTTATTTGTTAATTAATTAGTCAATGTTTGCAAAATAAAATGAAAAAAAAATCTGCAAAATCAGAAATCAAATTATTATTAGCCAAATAATCTAAAAAAATACAATTTAATCCGCCCCAAATCAGAAAACAAATTAATATTTGTAAAATAAAAATTTGGAAAAAAAAATCCGACAACAAATTAATATGTTGGATTAATTTACTCGGTCACTGCTTGGAAAACTATGTAACTACTCAATAAAATTTGGCAGCCATTTTTGGAGCCAACCGCTTCAATATAACCGAAACCTATGTTCAAGGAAACACACACAATTAATCATTTACTATATTCAATATATTTCTGCATTAAATAAATCAAAAAGGATTGATTTACTGTTAAACAAACAAACCAAACAAAAGAAATATAGCAACCTGTGTTCAATTATTTGTATACAAGCAATCATTTACAATAAGTATTATTTTCTTTTTACTGTTCATCATCATTCATCATAAACATCATCATCATCATCATCATATTCGGTTTAACGTCTGTTTTACATGTTGGACGGCTTTCCAAAAAGTGTAACATTTGTCTGGAACCACTTGCATATTATACTTTTTGTTTCCGATGACATTGTTATTATTTTTAATTATTTCCACATTCCTTCTACCTCGATTGCTTTTTCTAGGTTAACGGCTGGTTTTCTTAGTAAGTATTCTCTTCATGCATTGACCATAACGCCACATGCGAGCATGTTTTTCATGTACCTGTTTGAGATCTGTCCCAGTTTACATTGATTTTCAAATCCTTAGACATCCTTACCAATGGATGTATACAATCCTTTACACACGCGGGTTGTTCTTCTCGTCGCCGGCAATGCTGCCATCATCGCCATCATTGTTGTGAACCCAGGCTGATTTTTCTTCCGTTGATAGACTCATGTTGATACTTGTTGTTTAGCTTTTAAAATGTTTATTCAAAAGAAGAGAAACAGAAACTTTGAGATATATATATATATATATATATATATATATATATATATATATATATATATATATAGATAGATAGATAGATAGATAGATAGATAGGCTTTCTCACTACATCGTCGGGCCACCCTTCGCCTGCCGTCCCAAGTTTTAGGAAAAGAATGCAAAACACGTTTTTCCTCATTCAAATCCAGCCAGCTAAGAGAAAAAAAGAGGGCTTCACCCAGAAATCATATGATTTGCATAATTTCGCCCGGTGTCCCCCTCTAAACCCTTGATCTCTAAACTTTTCCACTCACACACGATTACTGCTATGCAACATTTATTCAAGTGTTTTAATTATTATGGCATTACTCCAAAACTACTTATATTTAGTTAAAATAATTGTTTTATTTTTTTTTTTAAATAAGTTATTTATAACATACATGTGCAGTAATGTTTTTCTTTATAATATGTTGTCACTGTGGAAAGTGATTCTATATATGTTTTCTGATATTCTAAGTTAGGGAGACACACCCCTTCCTAACAGACTTACCTCTTTTATTCATTTGCAATATACTCCCCCATTTGTGGGGAGTAGATGTAAGTTCATAAGAAAAGAAAATGTAAATTGATTCTATATTTTTGTTCAGACAACATTTTAAGTCTGGAGACACACATACAATTAAGCAAGCCTCCAGATCGCTGCTGGAAAAAAAAACCTTTCTGTCCCCTCTCTAGTAGGCTTGCCACTTTTATTTGTTTACAATATACTCCCCCATTTTGGGGAGAGTAGAACTTATAAGCGAAATGTAAAATTATAAGAAAAGAATGAGCAAATGCTTTGGAAACGACCCGTTTCCTACTTCGGCAAACGTCTAAAATCGTTATGGGATTAATTGGAAAGTTTCTTTTGTCAATCTAGGAAAGATAGAAAGAGAAAGAGAGAGAGAGAGAGAGAGAGAGAGAGAGAGAGAGAGAGAGAGAGAGAGTGTGTGTGTGTGTGGGTGTGTGTGTGTGAAAAATATGGGGGAAATGCTGAATAGAATTGACATAAGATTTTAACACGATTATGATGTTGTTTTCAGGGAAGCAGTTCTGTGGCAATGTGTTCCACAGATGAGAATTTCTTGGAAATAAGCACTGTTTACAGAAATTTCCTTTAATGCTGTGCACATAGAGGAAGAAATGAACATTTATGTTACATTGTGATGAATATGTTGCAACACTTAGGGGGGGGGGAATCAAGTACGTTTTGACGATGTTATATTGGCTTAACAAGCACATGTCTTTGTTTAACTCTTGAATGCGCGATTTTAAATTTAAATATCCATTCAAAGAGTTTCAGTCGCTATTGTGCAGTTTCTACAGCTGAAATGTGACTTGCCTTTAAATGAACTCATCCGATGACAAAAGGAACATTATCCTTTTCAATCTACTGAATCAGCGATCTAAAAAAAAAACTTATTGACTTTAGTGTGTGATTCGTTTATCTTGATTCTTTTTAATAAATTATAAACTCCTTTCATATGCATCTGATGCCGGAATTACTATGGTGAGCGGTATTCATTTTATATCAATATCAGCCGAAATTCCACCCAGAGAGTAGCTTTTAGTCTAACTCTTGCTGGTGGAGGCTCATTTAAGTATGATAATTAGTTTATAACGTTTTAAGATGAGGATTGATAATTTTTCCCTATTTACTTGCCTCCTGACGAGGGCAGAGTTAGACACAAGTTCGGTTTCTAAAGTGCGAAAAATCCACCTCCCCCAAAACGGGCACTCTAGATTGGGACCAAATGAAAAAAATTGCACCAGTCTAACAGTCTAGAAGAATTTCTCCTTCACTGACCGAAGACAAAAAAGATAAAGTGTAGTATCTGAACAGATGCTACACTTTCTCCTAGCCAAAAGGCCAAGAATTGATAATTTATATTATTTGGATTATTCAGACTCCTAATTTTACCTTCAACAGAACCAAGTGAATCACTTTTCCGTGTTGATTTGAGAATTGTCTACATGGACTCGAGGCGCAACGGATAAAGTCGTTGATGAACAAACAGTTCGAAGTGATAGTCTTTTGTAGGTTGATGGTTCAATCCTATAGGTAATAATACCTAATAATAATATAATAATTAACACTTCTGTCCGGTCATAGCTGACGGAACAAAAACAATCTACCCCTTTGTATTAAATAAATGGTTCAGTTCGAAATTCCGTATAAGTTCTCGAGTTCAAAAAGATTGGAGGTTACATCAGCCGAAACATTGTGAAAATATCAACCAATATGAGATCATCATCATCATCATTATCATCATCATCATCATTGGTTTAACGTCTGTTTTACATGTTAGCATGTGTTGGAAATATAAAATAATTATACATCATAATTATTAATATTAACAGAGCCATCAACAACGTTATTCAAAAAAAGAGCTTACCATGGTCTGTACATGTTTCCCGGCTACCAGACTCTAGGTATTTAAATATACAATATCAAGAAGATTTAATTGAAGATCAAGAGTACGACCGCCAAAAGAATAGGCTGGCCAGATAAGAGCAGGACTGGCATGTCGCTCCTGACAGTTGAATACTAGCCCAAGATCATGATAAGTGGCAGAATTGTTTTTCTCAAGCACGTTGCGAAGCTCTATGGAGTATGCACATAAGTCTAGTAAGTAAAGTTATTTTATTACATCTGGTATCCCAAGGGTTTCTTATGCCACATTTATTGCAATTCTACCAAATAGGTAATAAGTATTTATGATAATTCTTATTATTGATATTATTGGTAATGTATCAATTTTGACCCCTATAACACACCTGGTATGCCAAGAATTCACACAAAATTTGGTAAAAATCTGACCACTACTTCTGGAAGTTCTAAGTTCTCATCATTATTGCGTACTCGCTAAGAGTCATTGCTCACTAGACAAACAACAAACACTGTTTCCTGGAGTCTGAATTGCAACAAGTCTCTCCAGATGTCCAGTACTCTCTACTTCATTCCATCACCATTGCAATTCATTTTGCGTTCTCACACAATTGAGTTCCCATTGATGACGGCCAGTGATTCTCTCTGAAATTTGAGTGAGAATAAACCTCATAGACAAAGTCCAGTTCTTCTCATGGCCCTCCAATCAAAGCCTGGATGGCCCTCATCGGACTCTCCACTCTCTCCAACTCTTCATTACTATTTTCTGTGGTACCAACCAATGGTGGTGTTACGTCAGCGTTTTTTAATCTTTCCTACATGAGGTGGGTGTAATGGATTTGCTCAACTTGGCATAGTGGAGCAGTCCAGCTTCCATATAAACTGGCTTTTTGGTTACTTGAGTCTTTACTTATCTTGCTGCTCAACTGGTTGTACAGTTGAGCCCTAAGTATCAAATTCTAGATGGCGCTATAAACAGGATCATAATTCTATATATAAATATTGCTTGAATGAAGCAGTATTTATATATAGAAATATTCACTCTCAGACTGACAGCCAATCAGAATCTATATAATGGACTTGCCCAACTTGGCATAGTGGAGCAGTCCAGCTTCCATATAAATTGGCTTTTTGGTTATTTGAGTCTTTACTTATCTTGATGCTCAACTAGTCGTACAGTTGAGTCCTAAGTATCAAATTCTGTAGTAGGAATGGGGCTGTCAGATTACTTCTTATTTATCTACCCTTGTAGTTTCTGTTCTCTTGGGCTCATCTTAGTATATTCAATCTATATTTCCAAATATGTTTATAAAGTCTTATTCTATTTCAAATAAGCTATTGTTAGACAGTGAATTCTGGCTATGTAGGTTGTTTTACGCACTTATTATTATTATTTTTTTTTTAATCCCAAAGTTTTCACACAGGTCATAATCAGTGATTGCTTACTAACAATAATCGTTGGTGTTCCCTGGAATCTTAGTGACAACAAGTCTACCCAGATTTGCAGTACTCTCCACCACTTTCGATAACATTTCAAATGGTTTTGCATTATCACAACAACCGCTTACCATTGATTTCCTGCTGGCAGTGACTATTGATTTTCTCTGGGATTTTGGTGGCAATAACCTACTACAAGGTCTCGGTACTCTGTTGGAAGTTTGGCTAATCGCCTCCTCCTCATTATTATTATTATTATTATTATTATTATTATTATTATTATTATTATTATTATTATCACAGGATATTGGCCTTTTTTTCGATGGAAGCTTTTATTTGCATGAGGAACACATTAAGACAATATTTACAGAAATCATATATATATACGAGACCTGTCTAAAAAGTATCAAGCCTTAGGCTAGAAAAAATATTTAAAATACTTGACGTGGTTGTGAATCTAATCTCCTTCAAAGTAGGTTCATTGTGCTTGCACATACTTAGCCCACCGATCCAGCCGGAACATATCTGGAAGTCTTCTTTTGGAATGGTGTTCATCTCCGCTGTTGCGTTCTACATTATATCTTCTCTAGTCTCAAAACGGGAACCTTTCAGTGGCGTCTTCAATTTTCAAAATAACCAGAAGTCGCAAGGAGCCATGTCTGGGGAGTAGGGAGGTTGGCGAACAACTGGAATTCAATGTTTGGCCAAGAAATTGGATCAATTGGGATGCATGTGCGGGGGCGTTGTCGTGATGCAATTGCAAGTTTTTCGCCATCCACATACCTGGTCTATGCCGAACTGCATCACGGAGACGTCAGAGAACATCTTAATAGCACTCCTTTGTTACTGTTTGTCCTTCTGGTGTGTATTTTGGATGCACAATTCTACGTATATCAAAGAAGTCAGCATCACATTGGTTTTGCTTCGCACCTGTCATGCTATTGTTGACCTTGGAAACTCGGAATGCTTCCATTGTAACGACTGTTTTTTTTTGTTTCTGGGTCGTACTCGTGCACCCATGACTCATCTCCAGTTATCACAGTGTTCAGAAACCGAGGATCAGTGTTGGCGGTTTCCAGAAGATCCTGCGCAACTTGAAAACGGAGGTCCTTTTGTTCCTGGGACAACAACTTGGCTATAAATTTCGCATTCAAATCATCACACAAAATTGCATGTGCTCACTCCGACCTCTTGAGCAATCTCCTGCATAGTTGAACGACGATCTGCCATCACCAAATTTCGCACCCCAGCAGTTGGGGCCTGCCAGAACTGATGTGCAGTCATTTTTGAATCGGTCAAACCACTCTTTAATTAGTGTTACACCCATTGCATCTTCTCCAAACACCTGCTGAATCTTACGAATTGTTTTGCTTTAAGAATCACCAAGCCTTTGACAAAATTTGATACAGTACCTTTGCTCAACACATTCAGTCATCTTGAGAGAATCGGTAATCCGACGAACACATTGTGTAGCACCTCACTCAGCGACTGACAGACAGTGACAAACGTGCAAGAAAGCGGTGATAAAATTCACACATACGCATGAAGGTGGCCTTCTTTCACTGTGTAGAGTGGCGCCATCCTATCATCTCTATCTTGCATGGAAAAAAATAAAGGTTGGATACTTTTTAGACAGGCCTCCTATATATATATATATATATATATATATATATATATATATATATATATATATATATGAAAAATTAAAAAGAGAAAGCAAAAAACTATATTATTTATGTATTCCATGTTTGGCCTTGTTTGCTGTCTAGAACAATAAACGCGCTCTCTCAATCTGGGAGACTTGTAAAACATTTCTTGTCACTTTTTAAATGTTTTTAACTTAGTTCATCCCAAACAAGTTAAGTTGCCACTGTACATGTAAGGGGCTACTGAGAATTAAAGTTAAAGTTTTAGGAGTCACATTCTATTAGAGTACTTGTAAAGCAAGCACAAGGATGCAACATTGTGGCGATGGGACAGTGGCTAGAGCTTGGTGGACAGTGAGGGACCTATTAGATTAGATACTCTTTTTTGGACCTTGTCTTAGAGGGAGAAACTAGTTAATGGTACACCAGCCACGATGTGACAACAATATTCCATGCATGGACGGTTGGTGGCTTTGTAGAGATAAAGGATACTGTCAGGTGTGAGAAGTTTTCTAGCACGGTAGAGGGAGCCCACCTTATTTGCAGCAGCCTTGGCATGGTCTTCTATGTATTTGTTCCCATTCATGTTACCTGTGAATGTTAGGCCGAGGAGTTTGAACGTTGGACTCTCAGGTAGGGTGTTATTAGCCATGGCAATCGGTGGTTGGAGAGGTTTCTTGTAGTTGTTAAAGGACAGGAGCTTTGTCTTAGAAACATTAAATATTACCATCTATTCATAACCCTATTTAACTACAGACTGGAGGTCACTTTCTAAGGATCCATCCATGGATGTAATATCCCTATACAAAAACATCACACAAGAAAAAGGTGTACAACTTTATAGATCTCTATAAATTTAAGTATGTTTATGTGTTTATATATTATTATGTACACTCCTAAACAAATTAACAGAGCATTATGAATTTTAGAACACAGCTGCTAGGTGCAAGGGGATCAAATGTGAGCTGTATTTAGTTTAATTTAATGTTATACAAATGTAATAAAAAGGCAGTTGAATTCCTTCGTAAAAATTCAGATACCTTAGAATTTTATGAAATTTTAAAAATAGGTATTAGACGTATCTAACTTTATAGATATAATGATAGATAAAGTTGTACACATTTCTCTTGGATTATGTTTGTGTATAGGGATATTACATCCATTGTAATGAGGAACACGCCCCTTGGTAATTATTCAAACCAATGGAACTTCTTGCTTTACTCTTTAAGTCCGAATTAAATATGAATGAAAAGAACTTGTATCGTTACTGTAAAACAAAACAAAGAAATTAAACAAAGAAATTAAAACGTGTATGCGTAAATAGAGATAAAAAACCTCACAGAATGTGATGCGTATAAATGCTGTTAATTCGTCGATTTCGGATTTCGATTGATGTCATTCTGGTACTCTTCTGATAATCGGTGATGCAGGGCATGGACATTCTAGGCACACAGAGGAAAAAAGGAAAGCAATCTTCAGTTAATTAATCATTCTGCAAGGAAAATTGGTGAGTGAATGAATAAAATAATTTTGTAAATATTCGAAGTGCCCGTGTTTTTTCCTTAACGATGAAGAAATAATTCTAAAATGGTTACTTGGTCAACACGTTGAGTCCAAATACAGCGACTAGACATTCACAGCAGAATATCTCCTACTATGCTAAGTACATTTTATTATCATTTTATACCTGAAAACATTCCACATGGACATACCAAACATTCAACAAATGATTTTGAATTTGTAGACCCACAAGTTGAAGCGTAATAAACATATCAACATATTAAATTGTCTCCCAGCAATTAAATATTTCTTCAATTTTGGTTGTTGTGCTAGTATGCATAGGTAAAAAAAGAAACAAAACTGTCATTTAAATATTGAATCTATCTTTAAATGAGAAAAAAACAAATCCCATTTTAATCTTAAAAATACAACAAAGTACAACATGAAACTCAAAAGTTACAAGATTTTTAGTCTACTTGATCTAAATAATGTTTAGATAAATAGTTGATGGTTAAAGAGAGTGAACTCATAGTTAAAGAACTGGAATCGTTAAAGCTGAAGCACAAAAAGGTTTTAGAAGAGCTAAAGAAAAGATGACTTGAATGTCAAAGCAAAGACGACATTTTTTCCAAGTTTAAAAAAATGCTCGAAATCGGAAGTCTAGAATTAAATAGCTGGAGGATATAAAATCTGAATTTGATAGAAACCCTCAGTTCTCTCATAAGAGACACCTAAATCAGATTAGAGAACGACTATCAGAAGACACCGAAGCATGCCCCAGGAAGAAGTTATTGTTACCAGATACAACATTTTCGATATACAGCTACCTCAAGTAGCCTGGGAATTGTGTCAATCCAAAAATGAAACGATCCTGTGACTTCTGAGGAGGTAAGGTTTGGAAGGAGGGTGTTATGGTACCTTACTTATGACGAACTACTTGAACTTTTTTACTCACCATAAATACGGGGAGCGCATGCTTCTCAGTGTTGAATCTATCCCAGCCCGACAGGAACTGGGCCATTTTGGTGGCTTTTTATCTGTTGGGCTGAGGCATTAGTCCTGGTTAGTCCTTGGAGGTCAACCCTTCAAGGCTTTATCCTGCAAATTTACCAAAGTTTGTTGTTAAAATTATGGACTTCTCTGAGTAAAGAACATGCTATCTTAACTATATGCACCCACCTTCCCAATTAATTGCTGCTTGGAGAGCAGATATTTTTTGCTAGTCATTATTATAAAGCAGAATTCTTATTCTTTATTATCCTTATACGAGTGTACAACATACGTCCAAAATTACGGAAAAAAATTATCCTTTGCCGGTATTCATACTGATATTCATATTCATATAAAATAACGTCTCGATCTGTAAAGTTAAAAAAAAAGAAAACGTCTCAAATTCGAAGTTTACAAAAAGAAAAAGGAAAGAAAAAACGTATAAATCGGTATAGAAAGCAGAAAGAAAAAATGAACAGGTATTATTATGGAAATAAATGTGATATTGCCTGATATACTATTTGCTTTCTCAATTCCCCTAAATACATGAAATGGATTCGTCCAGCAGTTCTTTACTCGTTTACTTACTTTTGTGTGACAGGACGGATATATATATATATATATATATATATATATATATATATATATATATATAAATACGTATTGCTCTTTATTATAGAGTGGAGGATAAAAGTAAAGAGACTTATTATTTGCCTTACACATGCACATATGTAAATCAGATGACAATGCTGAATAAAGAGAGTCACTTTTTCTCTAAATGCATTGCAGAGACATTAAGAAATACTAGAGAGTGGTTGAATCAACATAGTGAAATACATAGACAGCTAAGAGAAAGATGTTAGAGTTGTTCAGTTAATTATAAATTACAGCTAATTAGAACAATTAAAGCAGATTTCTTTTCAAGCATAACTCTATCCCAGAACTAAAATATATTTTAGCATATCTTTTGTATTATTAGGAAGAGACTTAGGTAAACAAATGGTGATTAGCACACATTTAGTCCAGATTTAATATTTCTCTGAGGTCATCAGAACTTTAGACTCACATTATACATCCGTTGCGTCATTCTCATACTATTTCTCAGGCCATGCAACCTGGCCAGGTTTCACTTCCATACATCAGTGCACTGCGTGAACATGTCTGATAGACTCTTCCCTTAATTGAGAGTTAATAATGCTATAAGTGGCGACGAAGAAAAAAAGGATAAAAATGATTTCTGTGTATGAAAGATTGAGAAAAACAAGGTTAACGAATAAAACATATTAATATCAATACACATTTACAGTAAAAGATTGTGTGAAAGATATGTTGAGTGAATAAATAAATCTCGTATTTGTTAGAAGCGTGTATGTCCATATTTTTTTCTGTTAGTGTGAATATGTATGTGTGTGAGTTCATAGGACATTGTGTGCATGCGGTCTTTGTCAGTGTATGAATATGTGTGAACTTCTGTATGTGGGAGTTGAGTACTCTTTTGCCTCCCCTAGCCTCGTTCTGTCGTTCTGTGTTCTGTCTTGTTTCAGTCTCTGTTAGATTCTATCTGCTGTCCTGTGTTTTTGGTATCGACTGTCAACTAAGGGAAGAGTCTACGTACGCAATGCAATGATGTATGGAAATAAAACTTGGCCAGTGAGGGTTGAAGACATGCGTTGCATGGAGAGAAATGATATGGGAATGATGCATTGGATGTGTAATGTGAGTCTTAAAGACAGGCTTAGTTCTGATGAGCTCAGAAGAAAATTAAATCCGGATAGTATAGGGAGATGTGTGCAGAACAAGATACTTCAACAATATGGCCAAGTTGAAAGAATGGATGAGAGTTCTTGGGTTAGTTGATGTAAAACAGTTAAGTTAACAAGTCCAGTTCACAGGCAAAGGCCAATGAAAACATAGAAGGAAATTATAAAAATGTACTTGTGAGAAAAAGGGATAAATAAAAGCCTGGCCAGAGATAGGTTAGTTTGAAAGTCAATTTCTTAAAGCCGCCCAATGCTTGTCAGCATGTAAAACGGACGTTAAACTGATGATTATGATGATGATGATGATGATGATGATGATGATGATGATGATGATTTTATTAGGATTTGTTATTTCACACCTGTTCACTTACTTTAAATACATCTGTCCATGTCGAGTAAACTCAGAGTATTTAGGGGATTTTTTCGACTTTTTGAGAGCTGTGTGCATATAAAGTTTTGTGCACATTAATATCAAAAGGATTAAGCATTGAATGCATTTATTCGCGGTCTGTAGATTATTATATTGATGTACACGAATTAGCTAACCTTTTCCTGAAATTAATTCATTCCCTTAATATTATGAAAATTCTATGAGAAAAGAGAAAAGAAAGCAGAGACTAATATCGCTTGAATGCCTTTCACTCGGCAATGCGCCGTTCGGCTGCAATAAAAAGAGAATGCTTCTTCAAACTTTCTTTTCATCTTTTAGGTGACCTTCTGTTGTGCACCTTTATCCCACCAAATACCCTTTCGATGTCCGTTTCACCTTAACAAGCATAACGCATATGCATCACATAGCAAATGGCGGTAGAATTGAATGCATAGGAATTTAAGAGCGGTAGTTAATCTGCATTATTTGAATCATTTAGACTTCTCTTCGGCCTTTTGGCTGTGATGAAAATGTAGTTTCTGTTCTGATATAATAATCGGAAGATTTCTTTAAAAAGTAGATAGTTGATTTTTGTTTTTGACTGACCTTTAACTTAATAAAATTAATAGAATTTAAGTAATTTATATGAACGTATGTAACACTACCGTTGAACGGGGAGTGTATCTTGGTGTAGTTTCTGGAAGGGCTCTTATCATCCTTGCATGAACAACCAACTCCCGAGAGATATGATAGTTACATTCTCTTGTTCAAACAGTGGCAATAGCATTGTTTATAACGTTTAAGCCCAGGATGTATAAGATCCTTAAACGCAATAGTCTTGTGTCATTCAAATGGGTAATTTTGCCGTTGTACGGTTTGGTTTATTTGGCATCTTGGACGTTATTAATTCTCTCCAGAAAAATTAATTATCTGGACTTATCTGGAACATCATTGCTGGAATTTGAACGCTTTGTAACAAAGAAGCGAACAGCATTTTTTAATAAAAATATATAACTAGCATTTATCTATTCTGAAAAACACATAAAACTGGAAGTCAAGGTGGCATGCATACCCGTCATGTGCAATAAAACAATATATACTGGTGAATTCTCCCTTTCTCTCATGCGGTCAACAGTGAAGGCACACGTATCACAAAAGAAAAAAAAACAAGAGAGAAAGAAAGATTAGTCACTGATTGCTTTCGATTCAACCAACAGTTAATTTGACCTTTGTCCTTTTTAAGGTACTCAACGGTACGTAGTTTTTATCAACTGCATGTCAACTCAGAGTCGGGTTCAGATTTGATTAACGACACACTTTTTAATGGCTGTTGTAGCAACATTTAAATGCAACAACACAATTGTCTCGATTTACTTGCCTTCCCATGAAAACAAAGTCAGGTACAAGGATTTCAATGTGGGATAATCCAGCTCCAGCATATGGGCGCCCATCCTTGTACCACACATATAACTTACCAAGGCTCCTTTGATGGGAATCAAACACAGACTGCCTTAGATAGGATTTACAAAATTCAATATCATTATTAATAATAATTTTTAACATCTTTGAGAATTATGACGTAGATTCTGTTACAGATATACAATAAACTTTCATTATAGTGAAATGAGTTTGTGTTTTACTGATCGTAAGAAATAATAAATGTTATAGACTTTTTTGCTTTGAATTAATCTTTAGTTTTATCCTAATCCAGAATGCCTCTTATTTTATAGGAGATGGATTTTCTCCACGGAAAAACTGACCTTATGTCCAACTCTGTCCTTGTGGGGAGGAAAATAAATAAGAGCAGCAGTTCTTATCTTTGGTTGTTATATTAACAACTTTTCGGCCAAATTCAATCTCCTACCTTCTTAACTTGCATTTTCGAACTTGGGCAAGTTCTAGCCAAACATGGGTATCTTTATGTCGTAATCTGGAACCTTGTGTTTAATCTGTATAATAATATGTATGTACTTTTGTTTCTATGTATATTATGCTTTATCACTTTCCACACCCATTTTAACAAATGAACTCGTCTGAACACCAAGGATGAAAGTAATTTCAAACCATCTAATGTTGCTGTGTGCCAAAAATTTAGTCTTTTGTCATTTCAAAACTGAAGTGGTCCAAAATTGAATAAAACATCATCAATAGAATTATGACTTTGTCGTACATTCAAAAGTGACATTTCGTTCTTTATCTGAAAGACATTTAGAAAGAAAAGACTTACATTGTTATCATGAATAAATAAATCAAATTATTCGTTGTACTTATTTTAACAAATATTTATCTGGCAAATATATTTAGAGTAAAAAGAAAGTTAAGACAGTAGATAAACAACCGTGGATTTTCCACATTGTCTCCCTAGTAAAAGAGATATGGTAGAAATGAATCGTAATAATTAATTGATTTGTTGAAATATTTCATTAGGTAAAAGGAGGGATTAAAAAGTTGACGACTTCTCTACAATTTAAAAACTAACCAGAAGAATACTCACGCAAGGCCGGGTAAAATGAATTCCCGAATAGAATATGATAAATAAATTCACACCGCACCCACGCATCAAAATAGTGAGCCTTCTATGTTTCTGTAGTCTAAAACAGATGGTGACACCTGTAATACTATCAGGTGTTCGTATCAACAGGATAAAGGCGGCATTCTCTTATGGCGATGAGTTAGACTATAACAAGCAAAGGAGTTGTGTGTATGAAAAATGAAGGAAAACATTATTTTAGACAAAACATTTATAAGCTTACAAGTTTACATAAGATATAAAAGTTAGTTTCAGCAAAGAAATGTTCCTTGGTAAAGTTTATTCAACTCGTGTTCTTTGTTAGAAATGTTCATTATTTAATCAGACACGAGGAGCTAAAGATGTATACGTCTATATTTGTTAGTACGTGTAAGTGGTAATGTGTGTGTCCATTAGGGTTACCTTGTTCTGCTACTGTGTGTGTGAGTCATGGCGATTTGCTTCTGTTCGCCTGACACCTTATCAGTGTGTAAGTAGGTGCGCTATGACAAGGAAAGTTTTGAAGTGTCCGGTTCTTCTTGTCGTCCCAGGCAACAGGGCCGGGAGTAGAGTGGAAGGCATCTTCTTGTGTGTTCCTTCGGGGTCCGTCTCTTGGGTCTGTCTGTCGAACTCTGCTTATTTCCTCGTTCTTTTATAGGGGTCACGAAACTCGTGTTGGTTTATCACGGTATTCATTGGTTGGACTATCTGAGTTAACGCGTTTCTGTTACGAACTTCCTTGCTTTTAGTGAGGTAAAAGGAAAGTGTATCCCAACAAATCAGGGAAAGAAAGAGAGTAGCCATTCGAGGCTTTTGCTTTCTAGCGTTCGGTTGGATCGCATCTCGTCCACCACACTCTATCGCTGTTTCTGCCTCCTGGTACAGACTGTCAGAAGAGATCGTTTAGATGCCTACCATATCCAGGTTTAAAGTCGTCTTGGGAACACTTTTAGACGTTATATAGATGCAATATCTTCTAACTGTCTTTTTACATGGCTAGCTGTACTTTGCTATTTTCTTTTTGTTAATAAAATTGATTGATTATTTATGTCTTGAATGAATTAAAAAGTACAAATAAAAAAACTATATGTTTTGTTGTAAGCTGAGTATCAGGGTTAATAGAGAACATAATAGGGAAAAACTGCAATAAGTATCAAGGAGAAAAAAGAAGGTTTACTAAACTAAAGTAGGAGACGATGCCTGGAAATATAGTCACGTGACAGCGAGCAGGCAATAATTGCTATCAACCCAGAAATTGAAAGAGCTAGCAAGCAATGTGATGTCATATTAGGTCTCGTTGTTTTTATAGGAAAACAGACGATTCCATTCTCTTTATATTTTTTAATTATTCATCTGGGCCTTATTTAATTAATTATTTAATTTAATTATTTTAAAAATCATTTATTTATTTATTCATTTATTTTTATTTATTTTATTATACATTTAACCAACTAGGTAGCCCATTTAAATTTTTTAGAAATTTTAACTAGTAAATGCTAGTCGTTGGCCGACTTTTACTTATTCAAAATTTAAACTGCAGATTTCCATTCATTCGAATTCTAATTTCCCTTCGGTAACCTTCTTAAACTCTCGAAATTATTTTGTCCTCCGTCCAAAATCCGGTTTTAACCACGGCCCCCTTTTTCTTTTCAAATAATATTTATACTCAATGACCTATTTCTTAACCTATGACCAATCCTCGCCCGAATCCTACCAACCACACCCTTATCACTTGAACCTTTCCTTCCCAATTTCCTCCTTTCCTTCCAACATCAACCACGGCTCATTCAACTAACCCTACCACTTTCTTCCCTCATGTTTCACTCTTTCTTCTCTCCAACCCACCCCCTAATTTGGTCTCGCTGTTCAACTTAAGGTTACTTTCTTAGAATCGCTGGAATAGTTCACCACTAATGTCATTATTTTTCTATGGCCCAAAAAGTTTTTAAAATGGCCAGATTTCTCATATCAATTCCATTTAAGCACGCTTCATCTACGATTTAAACTCAACATTTCACCATTGGATTTACTTCACTTTGAACACTTTCTCCATACTGCCTCTACGAAAAAAATTTTTTCGTCTTCTTCAAAATTTCCTTTTCATTGGACACTTTTTCAACGGAAAATTACCATCTGGACAAACCACATATCTTTTTTACACGAACTCTTTTCACTCCATTTTTAATAATCTTTTTTCAAATGTTTGAACTTTGGCTTTTCCACAGCCAACTTATCTATCTGTATATCTCCTCTGATGATAAGATTTCGATCTTTGAAAAGTATTGGCTTAAGGAAAAAATAATAAACATTAGTTTACTACAGAATTTACCTTGCATTGAACAATCCAAGTTTGAAATAAATCTGGACATTCGTACATGTTTATCACTCTTCTTTCTTCTATCTGTATAATTGCTCTATCTCGTATATTGAGCTTAAACCATTTCACTATAGGTTCTATCCACTAAAAGTTTACTTTTAGTTTATATTTGATTCTATATATATATATATATATATATATATATATAATTTTTTGTATAACGGTCTTCTCTGTCGTAAATTTCCCTTAATGTTAATGTATGTGTGATAGTGCATCTTGTACCTTATGAAAATCAGAGATAAACACTATCCCTGTGACAGGATCACAGGTAAACTAAGCCTGGGTCTTGGGTTGCTACATACACCAAAATATGAATAATCCTAAATAATAACGTTACAAGCCGTGGGACTCAGAAGAAAGATCTGAGTGTCATGATGGGTAGGTTCTCCCTTGATAGCCAACATAGGGGACGCGGTCTGCATCCTGAAAATGTTGACTCCTTTAATTTTAAGAACACGATAACAGACCAAAACAAGTAAGTAACCTCTCTAATTCCAGGTATGACAAAGACACAGACCAAACACAAGAAAGCAGGAATGAAAAGAACAAACCAAAAAACCATAGAAAGAAATAGACTACAAATGAGGATAGACTGGTAATGGAATGCTGCTACAAAAGCCACCACCCCACAAAAAGAGGCTACTGGAAATAAATGAAAAATCTATGGGACATTTCTAATGACCACCATATAACGGAACAAAAGATAGCAGCTCAAGTAAAACAGATCCTCAAGAGGGTGGTTCTCGGAGTTGGAATTAACGGAAATCAAACAAAAGATAAATAGCGTGACAGATCAAGAAACACCACTTGACGAAAACCCACAGAAAAAAGAAAAGAGAAAAGAAGACTGGAAAAAAAAATGGACCGACAAAGTCTGGATGTGAAATCAAGCTGGAAATCCAGATAAAAAAAACTAATAAGCTAAAACCATAAACAGGATGAAAGAGAACAGGAAACGATGGCAGAGCTGAAATCTGACTTGCAAGGAAAGACTAAATAAGAAACATGAAGAACTAAAACAAAAGATAGGAGCAATAGAAGGAAGACTGAGACAATATAGATACAAATCGGAAGATCACAAACAGAACAGGACCTTTGAAAAACAATGAAAGCAGTTTTATAAAAAAACGTAAACAGAGAAAGAACAACAACAGAACAACCGGACCCAACAGAGATAAAACACTTTATGAGCAAGATATGAGAAAAGGCTAAAAAATACAACAAAAATGCCAAATAGCTGAAAAACATGGATAAACTACAAGAAATTGAAGAAGGAACAGAAACAGATATTAATGAAGAAACAATTAAGACAACCCTAAGGAAAATGGCAGACTGGAAAGAACCCGGCCATGATGGAATACATGCATACTGGTTTAAAAATTCACAACCCTACATGAAAGTCTAGCGAAGAAACTGAGAAGATGTATCCACAAAACAGACGTACCAGTGTGGATGATCAAAGGAAGGACAATGCTAATACAAAAAGATGCAAAAAAGGGAGTGATCCCAAGCAACTACAGGCCAATAACAAGGAACAAAAAGAATGCTGGCAAGGGGAAATAGGGACGCATGAACTGCTATACATAGATCAAGAGATCCTGAAGGAGGTAAAAAGCAGAAAAAAGAACATAACCATGGCATGGATTGACTACAAGAAAGCATACGTCAGAATTCTTCAAGCATGGATAATAGAATGCTTAAAAATGTACAAGATACCCGACAGGATTATTAATCTTATTAAGAAAGCAATGTGAACATGAAGACTAGAACTGATAGCTAGAGAAAATACCTGACTGAAATAAAAATACAGAGAAGCATTTTCCAAGGACACTCCCTGTCACTACAACTATTAATCATAGCCATGATGGCACTCAACTACATACTCATGAAATGTGATGCCGGATACAAGGTTACAGACACAGAACCAAGAGTAAACAACCTCATGTACATGGATGACTTGAAACTATTTGCAAAAAGCAAAATAGAACTGGAACAAATGATAATCACGACCAGAATCTTCAGCAAAAGCATTCACAGGGAATTCGAAATTGAAAAGTGTGCACTCCTAGAAATGAAAAGGATAAAACTGGAGACAAAAGAGGGCATGGAACTGCCCAACCAAGAGGAAATTAAGGCGCTAGGCAAACAGGATAGCTATAAATATTTGGGAGTTCTGGAAGCAGACACCATCAAATCTACAGAATTCTTTTTTTAACTTAGTTGACCCCAAACAAGGCAAGTTGCCACTGTAGACGAAAGAGGCTACTGAGAATTAGAGTGAAATTTAGTACTGCATTTCGAACACACAGACAAATTGTACAAACATAAACCAGTAACAGTATAAGAAAACGAAAATCACAAAATCCTCTGTGATATGGAGGTAAAACAGATAAACTCCTACAAGCAAGGAGACCGTATGTCATTATAGACAAGAATGAAAAAATCTTGCTAAATTGTAGTTTTTTCTGTAGCAGCAGACCACAGGGTGAAGATCAAGGGGACATAAAAATGAAGCAAATACACAGAACTCACCAGAGAATTGAAAGGGATATGGAGTATGAAGAAAGTCAATATAATACCAATAATCATAAGAGCACTAGGAACAATACCGAAAAACCTGGAAAAAAGACTGGGAGAAAATGGAATCGAAAGGAAGACTGAGAACATACGACGGATGGCAATGGAAAACAGCTAAAATCTTAAGGAAAATCCTTGGATGCGAAAACCAACCGACATAAGCTACGAATGCTAACCAGTCACATTGAAGTTGTAATACACAGAAAAAAACATCACCGCATAAAACCAAGGAAAAGAAAATGCAAGAAACTTCATGAATTACCCCCCCCCCCCACCTCGGCTTATACCGCACAAAATAGTCGTGAATGGACAAGGAGGATAGAAAGACTGAGAAAAGAAAGAACTAACTAGACCTCCCACTGAAAGAGTGTGGAGAGGGTTAGGATCTTGAGGAGGTTTAGTGCCATCCAAATTCAAGAGAAGACCAAAGATTGTTGATAGCTAAAAATCAATGGTAAGCATCTGTTGTGATAACGCAAAGTCATTTGCAACAGTTATCGAAAGAGGTGGTGAATACTGGAAATCTGGGGGGACTTGTTGTCACTCAGACTCTAGGGAACACCACCGGTGATTATCAGTGTGAGAACTCCTAGTGAGTACAAATAATAATAATCTATTACTAATGGAAATTTGGTATCTATATGTTTGAAGCCGAAATTATATTATTACTTCTATTAATGTACTATTGTAGCATTTTTAATGCTAATTTTTCGTTTATTTTTTAAACTTATTTCACTTCAAGCAAGGCAAGTTGCCACTGTAGGCGTAAGGGACTACTTAGAATTAAGGTGAAAATTTAGCGGATAATCTTAAACTGGGAGCTGTGCAGCAAGATGCTTGTTCGCATTAGTTTTTAATCTGCATGTCAGTACAGTCAAGGAAACAGGGAACAGGGAGGAATTCCAAATGGTCGTCAGCTCGAGGTAAGAAGCTATTGGAGTAGAAGACTCTCCAGCATCTGGGGACTTCCAGAGTAAATGGATGGGATTTAGCTGATTGTTGGGTTGGCCAAGTGTATTTACATTGTGGGGGCACCAGAGAAGCATGTTCATCAGAGTACATTCCATTGAAGTACTTGTAAAACAAGCACAAGGATGCAACATTGTGGCAATGGGACAAGGGCTGCAGCTTGGTGGATAGTGAGGGACCTATCAGATTAGAGACTCTTTTTTGGACCTTGTCTTAGAGGAAGAGGCTAGTGGATGGTGTATGAGCCCAGATGTAACAGCAATACTCCATTCATGGGTGGATGGTGGCTTTGTAGAGATATAGGATACTGTCAGGTATGAGAAGTTTTCTAGCACGGTAGAGGGAGCCTACCTTCTTTGCAGCAGCCTTGGCATTATTTTCTATGTATTTGTTCCAATTCATGTTACCTGTGAATGTTAAGTAGTTTGAACATTGAACTCTCAGGTAGAATGTTATTAGCCATGGCAATCAGTTTATTATACTATTTCAGACTAATGTACTATCTTCCAATGCTTAATTCAGGGGAGTGTGTAGTGTAATATCTGTTCTATTGTCATGAGACAATCCTCTCAAGCATTATCTCCTCTTTTAGACGTGGGTTTATGTTGTATCTGTTCTATTATTATGTGACTATCCTCTCAGGCATTACTTCATCCTTATGGAGATATGTTTCGTATATGTTCGTTCGTCATGATACCATCCTCCCAGAAATTACCTCTTCCTTTGGAGAGGACAGTTTAGTGTATGTTCGTTTGTCATAATACCATACTCTCAGGTATTATCTTCTTTTATTGGGGGGGGGGTAGGTAGTATAGTATCTGTTCTCTGGTCATGATAACATACTCTCAGTGATTGCCTTCTCCTTATTTTGGAGGGAGGGGATTTTCAACAATCAAGGAAAATGTAACTACCAAAATAAATTAGAAAAATCTCATAATTTGACCCCTTCCCACACCAAAACAGATACAGGTGTGGTGCCACAAAAAATGGTTGTGACGGGTCAAGGAGGATGGAAAAACCGAGGAAGGAAAAAACCATCCCTACCTCTAGTGGAAGAGTATGGAGAATACTAAAATTCTGGGGAGGCTTATTGCCACTCAAATTCCAAAAAGAACCAATACCCGTTATCAGCGATAAGTCAATGGAAAACCTATTATTCTCAATGAGCGATCACTGAAAATGACTCAAATTAGAACTTCTGCTGAGTAAATGATAATAATAATCTGACATTCTCCCATTCCTCTCCACTTCCCCTCCCCCCCCCACCCCCCAAAAAAATCCACGGTGCCATCAGCACCGGTTGGTGCCACAGAAAATGGTCATGAAGGATCAGGGAGGAAGGAAAGATTGGAGAGTGAGAGCACCATCTAGACCACTGGAAGGGCACGGAGAGCACTGAAATCCTGATAAGATTTGTTGCCACTCACGTTTCATGAAAAAAATAATAGCCAGTATCAGTGAGTAATCAATGGTAAACGACTGTTGCGAGAACCAAAAGTAATTTGCAGTGTTTACTGAAAGAAGTGGAGAATGATTGAAATCTGGGTAAAGTTGTGGTTACTTTGTTTGAAGTAGCATATCAGTGAATATTGTTATTACGTATCGACTCTTGATTAGATAAAATTACCAATCAGTAGTTTCTTTCAGCCAATCAGAGAATTCTAGCATGTCATGTAAACACTCTTTTCTGCCGTTTTTCCTGTTCTTCTTCAACAGACAATACACATGCATACGTCATAATTCAGTCTTGTCCATTTGGTAGGGGAAAACAGCCTTGACAGAGAGACTTTCATGGACTTCTAAACACAATGGCCGGTAAAGCACCCACACGCCACTCAACGAGCGCAGATGTACACAAGTTCATAGATGTGCATAAACACACATGGCGCCAACTTAAATAAACATGCATACACTCTCTCACAAACAAAACAAAGGCACACTAATACACATACACATAAATTCATGCCTATTCATTTACAGATGGGTAAATGCATGCAACATTTCTCCTTACACGAAAAGCAACACTTTCTCCCGGGAACGTTCCTTGGCCACTTTGAATTCTTAATCTTTAGCTATCCCTCATTTTAATTGTCTTACCAAGTCGTCCAATAATATTAATTGATTTTGTATGAATACACTTTTTCATTATTTCATTTGATATTGCCTTTACCTATACTAGCAAATATATGCTCCCTCCGGTCGCATATTTTTGCTAGGCTGCCGCGTCAGAAATGAACGCTCACGTGTAAACCGATGAAGCCTCAGTCATATTTCTTGGGTTGTTAGACGTTGATATTGTTTGTATATGACCAAAAATATTTTTAGATGAAAATAAAGAATACAAAAATTTCAACCCCACCCCGATTTTTGTATTACCCTCCCCCATGAATAGAAATATTTTTAGTTTAAAAAAATTTTTTTTTTAATTTTGGACACACCCCTCAAATTTTTTTATCCTCCCTCATACATATTAGTATTTTTAATGAAAAAGGAAAAAAAACAAAAGAAAAATAGTAAAAAAATCAAATACACCGAACACGATTAGTTAAATGCTCTCAAGAAGAAGTTTACCTAAATTAAATTCATTGCAATGTGTGTGTTTTTTAAGTAGTAATTTTTAAATCAATTTTTATTTTAATTAAGCAATTTGATTCAATAAAATTGTTAAAATCAACAATGTAAAAAACTAAATACAGCGAACAGTATTTTTCGAATCGGAAGCAAGGTATACCTGAAATAAAACAATAAAAAATTCCGTACTCTTTTACTGTAGGACCCGTGCTAACTTTGACCATGACTCAAACCCTAACCCCCACTTTGACCGTGACCCTGACCCTGACCCTGAGCCTGACTCTGACCCTAACCCTAACGATGGAGTCAAAGTTAGCGTGGGTCCTATAGTGTAAAACCACCAAAAAATCAAATACAGTGAACATGATTAGTTATGTAAATGGTCTCGGAAAGAAAGTTTACCTAAATTAAATTCGTTAGAATGTGTGTGTGTGTATATTTGTTTAATGCCCTTTTTTTAATTAAACAATTTGATTCTAAAATCAGTTATATTGTTTTCCAGTACAATGTGTTTGTTTCTTTGTTGACAGAAAAGAAAAAAATCACATCTTTTATTTTAATAAATAAAACATAGAATAATAAAAACAGTTTGTAAATAAAAGCTTTACAGCGTAAGTTAAAGTAACATGGTAAATGCTAGTGTTTTGTTTACATTTTCAATTACGCGCTCGTCTTGCGATTTGACGGAGGGAGGTAACCGTATCAATGGATTAACGCTCGCTGTTCAATCAGTTGGACGTAGATAGAATAACTATGTAACTCATTTCATATATATATATATATATATATATATATATATAAATAATAAAATAAATAATTATAATTTATAAGTAAGATTATTACCGAGCAAAATACATGTGGAAATCTGAAGAAAACAATCATGAGTGTATATTTGCGAATACTAATTTATTAGAAGTTCAAAAGCAATTAATTATGTAAATTAAGGAATGCGCATAGTGTTTACGGCAGTTTTTGTAGTAGTATATAATGAAGCTAGCGGTCTTAGTAAATAGTCATACTACTCTGATGGAGTTTCGGCTTCATACAGACAGACAGATAGAAAGACAGACAGACAGACAGATACATAAACTCCATTATTAATAGATTAATCAGACTCAAGGGCACACTACCTGCTGTTGCCAGTGAGCGATCACTGGTAATAACTCCTGTGAGCACACTTAGTGAGTAAAAATAAAAATTTTAAATGAAAAATAAATAAATAAAATTAAATAATAAATTAGTATTATTAATAATAATAATAATAATAATTAATAATAACAATAATAATAACAATTATGAGAGTAAGAATATCCGTAAATTAAGTAAATAATTAATCATGAAAGTTCAATGTTATTGCCATCCAAATTCCAGAGAAGACCAATGGTCGTGGCCAACAAGAAATCAATGGTAAGCATCTGTTGTGATAATGCAAATTGATCTGCAGTAGTTATAGAGAAGGGTTGAGAGCACTGGAAATCTGGAGAGACTTGTTGTAACTCCAGGGAACACCACTGGTGATTATCAGTGAGCAATCACTGATGACGGCCTGTGTGAGAACTCCTAGTGAGTAAACATAATAATAATAATAATAATAATAATAATTATAATAATAATAGTAGTGATTGGTAAAGCCTGATGATATTTTTAAAAAAAGATTGACATTTGACCCCCCTACCCGAAATTAAAAAAACTGAGGCATCAAAATCGGTTGGAACCATGGAAAATAGACATGCAGAACTTCAGAGAGGATCAAAAGACTGAGATGAGATAGTGTTGCAATACCCGTTCCTTCGGGGGACCTGATAGCATCAAACAAAACACAACGATAGAGACAAGGACGTGCTCGAGAAACTTTGTTTCTTTATTCTTCACCACCAGTTGGTGTAAGTTAGGTATACACATATATATAATTAAATATTTCTTTGTTAGCAAAAATCCTTTGGCATTATTGTTCTTTCCTATGTCTTACGGGGGTTGATTTTCGACTCTATCAAATGTAGGTTATTTTCACGAAAACCAGGCAGAGTGATTTACCTTGAAACCTAGACGGAAACACGGCAATACGTTCTGTAGCAGTCTGCTCCCGGAATCTAGGGAAAGGCTTGTGATCCCCACGCCAGTTGGATTTTTTTATGACATCATACTCCGAAATGAACTCATCGACCTCACACACTTAGGATCGTTCAAAGATCACCGATTCATTTCCGTTGTTCTTTTAGCCTAATGACAATCTATCTAGTCTTTGGCTTTTTTTCATTATTGCAGTGTAATGCCCTTAGCCTCCCTGTGACGTCTTATGCGTTATTACTCAACATGTCTTCATCATTATTTTACAATGGCACCATTCACAATACAAATGGGGATATTTCTGCAGACGCACCTAAATGGGTGCATAATACTGGCATACTCAATAGACTTACAGTCAATCAGATTCCAAGGAAAACCCCCAGTTGTTGTCGACGAGTAAACATTTGGAAACGGCTGATGTGAGAATGAAGTAAATAATAATAATAATAATAATAATAATAATAATAATAATAATAATAATAATAATAATAATAATAATAATAATAATAATAATAAAAAAGAAAAAAAGGAAAAAAATTAAAAATTAATTTTTTTTTTTTAAATTAATTAAAAAAAATATTATTATTATTATTATTTTTTTTTTTTTTTTTTAAATGGTACCGGCCTAGTCTGACACCAGACAAAATATTTGTAGAGGGTCGAGGAGGATGAGAAGACCGAGGAGGGAGAGCACAAACCAGACCTCCACTGGAAAAGTGCAGAGAATGCTGGGACCTTGGGGAGGCTTATTGCCACCCAAATCCCAGAGAAGACCAATTGTCCTTACCAGCGAGAAATCAATGGTAAGAGGCTGTTGCGATACCGCATCGTTATCGAAAAGAGGTGAAGAATACTGGAAATCTGGGGAGGCTTGTTGTTACTCAGACTCCAGGAAATACCACTGGTTGTTGTCGGTGAGCAATCACTGACGATGATCTGTGTAAGAACTCCTAGTGAGTACAAATAATAATCTATATTATAATTGAGTATTTTTGTCTGGCTGTTACTCAAAACCTAATAGAAAAGATAATTTGTTTTCTTTTCAGCAGGAAATTTGTCACATATTTCTTTCTATTTGGCTAATTGCTGCTTTTCCATGTCTATTGGTACACGAACATTAGTGATGACTGGTACTACAATTTAGACTGATAATTATTTTGCTTATGATATAGTAAACTACACGAGAGATAAAAAAAGTTCAAAGACAGGCGATTGCAAACGAACATCTCATGAGAACAAGAATATCAGGTGTATTGCATGAAGTAAATAATTAATCATGAAAGTATAATGTTGTTACAAGAAAGTGTAACCATGTTAAGATACTAAATCTCGTTGATATTTTTCATGATACCATCTTTTATTGTTATCATTCCAATTACAGGAAAGCACAGGGGAAATAACCATTTAGTTATTTTGCTCTCTTTCTTTTCTTTTTGTCGTGTTGATAATTCGCATTGGTTTAGCTAGCAGTTCAATTTGAAAATGAAAACACAAGGAAATATAATAATTTGACGGGGCGGGGAGCGCAGGAGGGAAGTAGATCCACGTATGGAAAATAATCATAATTAAAAGAAACAAAAACATTTTTGAGAGAGATTGGAAATCTTAACATTCCTTTATCTGTAATGTCAACAAGGTGAAAAAATAAGACGATGAATATTGTTTTTAAAATAAAAGAAAGTTTGAAATTTAAACAAAAGCCTAAAAGACAATATGGTTAGTAGAAAGCCAGTCAGCAGTGCTGACGTAAATTTACATAAGCAAGTATTACATAACAGATAAGACGATGGGACCAGGGGGAGAAAGTAACAGAGAGATAGACAGGACAGAGAAAGTAGAGCTTACAGAATTGTCTGGGGACAGTTTCGAGAGAGAATCGAACAAAAAATAAAATTAATACTTTGATTAAAAAAGGTGTTGTGATTGTCCATTAAATTGAAGAGGAATAACTCTTGAATTGAGTTACGTCCCTTGCACGATAAACCTCGGATGCTGTAAAATTCGACTCCCATCATGCGACGAAAATATAGCACCCAACATTGCTGATAGTTAGAGCTGATTACTATATAAAGCCACCTTAAATGGTCGAATAATCCAATTCACTAACTCTTTACATTTAAAGTTACAAATCATCATCATCATCATCATCATCATCATCATCATCATCATCATCATCTTTGGTTTAATATCCGTTTAACATGCTGGCATGCGTTGGACGGCTTTAAGAAATTGATTTCAAAAGTAGCCTATCTCTAGCTAGGTCTGTGAATCGAATCTACTACCTCAACTGTTCTACATTTACTAACCCAACAACTCTCATCCATTCGTTCAATGTGGCCATAGCATCGAAGTCTCCTCTTCTACACACATCTCACTATACTGTCCAGATTTAATCTTCCTCTGAAGTCATCAGAACTAAGCCTGTTTTCAACACTCACATTAAACATCCATTGTATCTTTCTCATATCATTTCTCCCCATGCGACACATGTCCTCAGCTCTCACTGGTCATGTTTCACTTCCATACACATGCCTGATAGATTTTTCACTTGGTCGACAGTGGTAACGATCTGCCGATTAGTAATGGCATAAGTTCCCTGAACTTACTCCTAATTCGTGAAATCACACTAGCACCTGCTCTATCCTGTGCTCTAATGGTATCATCAAGGTAACAAAACTTCTCGAAAACCTCAATAGCTTCGTCATCCAGATATACTTTGTCAGCATCTGAGTTCTCATGCATCTCCATTGTCTTACACTTCTTGAACACAAATTGGTTATCCTCTCTACTAGTAATTCCACTGCACGCCTTGTGTACCCAATGCTTACATGTACCACAAATAACTGAATTGCACTCGACTTTGTTTCTACAAACTGACTTTCCTCCTTTTGAGAGCTTTCCTCCACTACAGTGAAATAAGTTATGCAAAATTAATTTACAAATTAACGTCGCCAAAGCTAGAACGACAGAAGGATGTTGCCAAGAGCTGGAATGGCAAGAGAGCGTTGCTTGGAGCTGGATTGGCAGGAGAACGTAATTGGGTGGTAGAACGGTATGAGGATGTCGCCTAGAGAAGGGGAGGCAGGCCAGATTAAGAGTATATATCAGGAAGCAGCAAGGATAAAGCGAAAGGCAGGGAGCGTTCAGTTGTCGAATAACGAAGCTGGAAAAACACTGGAAGAAAGATTACAGAAATCACACAATACAAGATTCTGAGAATAATATGTGTATTAAATTCAAAATAATACAGGAAAAAGGTCCTTGCAAAACTAGTTGTGTTTTGCGGCTACAAGAAGTCCTATAAAAAGTTCTTTTAATGTCTAAAATCTCTTAGACGGCTCCCAGAAATGTTCAATTCAATTCATGCAATACAATTTAAACGGATAGAATTTCCTTACTTGTGTATAGGCCAGCGATCACATTCAAAAGAGGAAGAATAGGGTTTTTTTTAATTCAGCTCGCTAAACCAAGTGTTTGTTGATTGGTCAAGGAGAATCGTCCTGGCCAATCAAAATACGGCTTTCAGAAAAGGAGTGGGGTCATAAGGATTATTTAGGGGAACAAAGGGAGGTAACTACTTTTTTTATACTCTCCCAACAACAACAAACAATGCGATGATTGAAATCGTTGCATGCTATTTAAAGGCAATCAGTTACAATATTTGTGATTGCTACATAAAATGTTTAAATTAAATTGTACAGAATATTCTGTTTGATGGAAATATTTAACAGGTAGAATATACCTTAATGTTTTAGGCATTATTATGGCCCATTTACAATGAATATGTTTTTTAATAATAAATGTATTCAGGATTAGATGTGGAGTTCTTGATCCTTTTAGGCCTGTAATTGGCCATTTCTTCTGTGAGATTCCGATGGTTCCCTACAATCTTCTATAGGGGGGGATGCAAGTTTATCAGATTCTTCCTCTGCTGGGGTGTCAGGAAAATGGTTATGAGTGAGTGACAACTCCAATGGATATAAATCTTTGAGGCTATGTGTTTCCACTGAACCATCACCTCTTTTTATTCGAGCAGAACGAACTTTGCGATCGTTGCCACTAAATAGCTCAATAACTCTGCCCAGCTTCCAGAAGGGCCTGGACTTGGCCGGATTCTTGACGAGTATTACGTCGTTGACATTTATTTTATTGTTAAACTCAATTTCATGCAAATCCTTGCAACTTTCCCTCAGACTTAGCAAATATTCATCATGCCACATCTCTTTGAATTTAGACATTAATTCCTCTCTGCCTTCCAAGGTACTCACGAGGAGAGATCTAGTTATTGGTTCTGTCTCAACCAAACTGGGTGTGTCAGATTGGAAGGAGAGCTCACAGTTTATGTTTGGATGAATGAAGCAATTGGGCGTTAAGGAAAGCAGATCAACATCTGTAGAGCATCTGTAGGTCAGAGGTCTAGAGTTCACGGCTCTTTGGATGTCTGATAGGAGGGTTAAAAGGTTAAAATAACCGATTTTAGATCGGCGCAGTGTTTTGAATAGGCATGATTTTATCACTCTGATCATTCTTTCCCAAGTACTTCCAACCCAAGGGGAGTATAAGGGTATTTTTATGTGTTTTATACCAGAGCTTGAATATGAGTTACAGAACTCATTGCTGTTTATGTGATGTTTAATTACATCACCACCTAAGGCTGCATTAAAGGAACGTGCATTGTCACTGTATATGTGACTGGGAACTCCATAGATATTTGAAACCGAATCACGGCTTGAATGAAGGCTTGTGTGCTCATATCAGGCACAAGTTCAGTGTGGATAGCTCTCACGTTCATACATGTGAAAATTAATAGATACATTTTATGAGACTTTCCATCTCTTTTCACCCAGATGTGACCTGTGTAGTCAATGCCAGTGTGTTGGAAAGGATTGATTAACCTAACACGGTGTTTTGGCAAATTTATCAATTTGGGGTATTTGAAAGCTAGGCTATTGAATTTCCTGCAGGTATTGCAGTCAGAGATCACAGTCTTCACAGACTGTCTTGCCTGTGGAACCCAATATCCGGATAACCGCAATTTGGTCACTGTCGTACCAATACCCAAATGCCTGCATCGATGATGGCTATCCATAATCAGTAATTTTGTAAGAGGGTGATGTTTTGCAATCAAAATTGGATAGACTAAATTATAGTCATATCTTGTCGAATTGGCAATTCTGCCATCCACTCTTAAAATCCCATCAGAATCGATGAAAACGTTAAGATTTCTCACCAGCGATGGAATTTCTTGTTAATAGGATCCTTCAAATAAGCAATTTCTTTTTCAAACGATTGCAATTGCATCATTTTTATCAGGTAATTCGTAGCTGTCTGTTTTTGATCTGATTGTTCTTTTACTTGTCTGCATCGATGCACAAATTGGAATATGAAAGCAGTTGACCGACACAACTTATTGAAGTCTGAGAATCTGTCAAATGGAATCAGTGGTTCCCTGACAGCTTCACTCAATGTATTATGGAAAACACTTTCCACATGATACTTGTTTTCCGGGCTCAGGCAGCTCAAAGTACGTGTAGGCCACTTCTCCGGTTGCTCAACAAGCCAAGCAGGTCCGTATGTCCAGTAGTCCAATCCCTGTTTAAACTTTTCCAGAGTGATACCATGAGAAAGAAGATCAGCCGGGTTGTTCGCAGAAGGGACATATTTGTAATGAATGTCCACCCCAAATTCTTTACTCAACTTCTCTTTCATTTCTCGAATGTCCTTAATTCTGTTTCTGGTATACGGGCTCTTTGCCTTTATATTCTCGGTGAGTAGCCATGACAATACAACCTGCGCATCCACAGAAACAAAGATGTCTTCTATTTTGACACCAGAGAAGGATCTCAGCAACATTGTTAAAGCCTTGAAAGCAATATATACTGCAAGCAACTCCATCATAGGTAATGTCTTTGTCTTCATCGGGGCCACTTTAACCTTAGAAAATATTATATGAGATTTCCCATTCTGCACGCCATAGACGACAAATCCATATGCCTGAGGTGACGCATCACAGAACAAATATAATCTCAGTTGGCTATCAGTGTCCATAGCCTGTCTTGTAAAAAACAGATCACTTAGACCAGAAAGGTCCTCGGCCAAATTCGACCAGGTAGTCATTATGTCAGTAGGAACCTTTTCATCCCAACTCAACTTGAGCAACCACAATCTTCAGAGAAGTATTTTTGCTTTAATTGTAACCGGAGCACATAGTGACAGTGGGTCAAATGCCTTTGCTGTCTGGGCCAAAATATCCCTTTTTGAGAGTATGTTTCTCTGAACTATAGTGTTAGCAATGCTAATGGTGTCCAATTCAGGGTGATATTTATACCCTAAGACTTTCTCATATTCACAACCATGCTGCACAATTCTGTCATCCTCCGCTATAATATCTTGGAGAGGCTTATAATTAGAATTACACGACCTCAGCTGGAAATTATTGCCTGCAGACGAGGCACTGCATTCTTATAGAGGCTGATTATTTCCTCAGAGGAATTGCTGGTCATACATAAATTGTCGACATAAAATCGATTTTTCAGCATCTCAGTACATGCATCATTCAGAAAACGGCTGACATGGTGCTTGAGAACATAATTTAAAATGAAAGGGCTGGTATTGAAGCAAAATATCAATGTACAATATCGTAAAGCAATTTGTCTCCATCCTTCACAAAAAACAAAATCTGTTTTTGTCCTCAACAGACTTGAGCCTGATCATAAGAAATGCTTTCCTTATGTCTCCCAATAATACGTATTTGTTAGTGAAAATAAGAACAAAAGTTCAACTATGTTATTCATCATGTTCACACCGGGATAACATGCTTCCTATAGTGAGTAACCACCTCCAGTCCTCAACGAACAGTTAAAAACAGGCCTGATTTTAGTGGTTACCTGTTGATCCGACTTGAAGTCCGGTCGATGCGGTATCCAAATGTACTTATAGAAATCTTGTGGGGCGACTTCAATTCTCTCGATGATCCCTTCGTTCTCTTGCTGAAGAAAAATATCAGTATAGGTCTTATCCAAGTCCCTTTTCTCCAATGAAAGCATTGTTCTGTCGAGCACCTTAAGAACGACTTGATAGTTGGAGGGAACGAAATCGATTTTGTCCTCATGCCAAGGTAGATCCACGAAATAAGAATTTTTCCTGAATTCGATAGATTCCCTAAAGTTTTCAATCTTACTTCTGTCATAGTCACCAATTAGCTCTTCGTCATGGGAAGTAGCAGCTGAGTCTACAGCAAACATTTTTTCCAAATTCCGTTCCACGTTGGAAGTTTCAAATACATCTGGGAACGGATCCGGGTAGGAAGACTTGAGTTCCAATATGGAATTCAACTGTCGTTCAGGGCAATATGCATATTTGGAAATAGTAGTATGATAATTAACAATGGTTTTGGAGGTTCCAGATCTCACAGGACTGACTTGATGAGGATACAAAAAATGTTGTACATTACCAAATGGGGCAATCCCTTGAGGCAAATCCCAGGCCTGTCCATTCATACATTCAATAATCCTGAAACCTTTCATGAATTGAAATATATCAACTCCCAAGATACCCTGAATTGTTATAGAATCGCCCTGTTTTTCATTTGAAAATGCCAATCTGTACTTCAATTCATTCAGGTTGGATTTAACCTGGCCAAAGCTGGCGAACTCAAACTGTATACTGAATCCATCATCAATTAAAACTGGATCAGGGAGTTGTTTCCCCTTTTCCACAGTAACACTCAAGACAACCTGTTCAAATTTCTTCATAGTCACCCCCGAATAGGTCTTCATCTGGTAATCCGTTGGATCAGAATTTTCCTCAGGATACTTCAGCTCCTTTAATATTTTCTTAGAGAAATAAGAACGCTGGCTTCCTGTGTCCAATAGGCAGTAAACAGTAGCTTTCTCAGATCCATAATTAAGAGAAATTGCTACAACCGGCAATATAATTTCGTTTTCATAGACGTGTGAGAATAGTGAAATCACTCTTTTAGGAGTGTTGCACAAAAGAGTAATATGCCTCCTTGAAGCACATATGCAGCAAGAGAGAGGTGATTTGCTCTGGAGTCCAGGGCAATTCTCACTTTTATGTTTAAAGCTGGAACATCCTGTACACAATTTCAATTGCTTGCACCTCTCAACTCTGGCCTCATAAGATGAAAACTTGGTGCATTTTAGCATGGCATGGCGTGGCCACGTGACGTGCAAAATTTGCAATATGCCCCGGAAGAGCTTGTAGTGAAATTCTGTAGAACAGCATCACCATTCATTTTTTCATAGGCCTTGACATGCCCTTTATCATTTTTTGAGGGATTTTCAGTAAATCGAAAATGTTTTTGTTTCTAGACAGTGCACGAACTGCCTTATTGTAGTTTTCAAAAATTTGTGTCGGAGACGGGTAACTCGTGCCCACTCTGTGGTTAATTTCCCTTCTCAAGGCAACTGGCAACTTTTCATATATAATATGGCTGACCAGTAAAAATCCGGGGGAATTATCTTCAAAAAAATCTGTCAGATATGAAGTCCTCAATTCGGATAAATCCGCTCTCACCTCAGCAAGGTAATGCCTCACAGACAAAATTTCGGGGTCATATTGAGGAGAAGTAGAAATGATCTGCTTAAAGATATCACTTATGATAAATGGGACATCCAGGAATTCCTTGGTCAGCAAATCCACAGCTACACTGTAATTACCGTCCTCCAAGGTAATATGGGAAACCAATTGCAAGGCATAGTCACTCAAATATCCCCACAATAAGGCCAATCTTGCTTTGCTGTAATCAATCGAGTCAGTATAGTTTTTGAATTGTGTGATAAAATTTTTGTATTCAAACTTGGAAGGATTGATTCCACTAAAGGTGGCACACTGCAATTTGGGGATAGAAAGCAAAGGTACAGATGCAGGTTCATTTTTCTCTGATGTGGTGAAGTTTTGAACAGAATTTTCAATGTCGGCAAGGCGATCATTAATGCAAGCTCGAAAGCTAATTTCCTTCCACTGCTCCTCAACAAATCCACTCCTTTAAATAAAGTTCCGCCTTAATGCACATCCCTTTCATTTTATCATTTAAGGAGCGAACCTCAATTTGCAACTCTTTAATGATTGCTTCTTCTTCCTGGAAAGTTTTTTTTCTCAATCCTTCGCGTTGTTCTAACATCTCTGTGTTAAGAGCAATATCGTCCTTTAAAATATTTCTGGAGTCTATGACCGCTTTTACACTCTTCAAGGTCTGGAAATTATCCATTTTACAGTTTTTTGGAAAGGGTGCAGAGTTTTAAGTTTGTTTTTTTTTTTAGTTTTTTTTAAAACAAATTAAATTTCGTGGAAGGAGTCACGTTGGAGTATTACAGATAGTAATATTTTTGAAAATGTTCCGAAGAATGTTTCAAATCGTTTATAAAACAGCAGGAAAATTATTATTTTTTTTTTTAGAAACGAACGAAGTTTCTTTTTCTTTTTAAATGTCCGCTGAATGTTTAAACCTTTAATAAAAAGGCAGAAATTATTTTTTGTTCGTTTTTTAGAAACGAACGAAGTTTCTTTCTTTTTTTTTAAATGTCCGCTGAATAATAAAAAGGCAGAAATTATTTTTTGTTTGCCCTCGAAAAACAAATTAAAAATGTATATTTCTGTCACACGTGGGCAAATTATTATTTTTTTTTTTAGAGGGCCTTCTCAAGATGATATTCCTTTTCCCTTTTTTTGTAAATATCCTCTGGTATTCAAATCTTTCCCTTTTTTTTTCTTTTCAACAAGCAGCTAAACGTAAATCTAGTTTAGAAAAATAAAGCGAAAGGCAGGGAGCGTTCAGTTGTCGAATAACGAAGTTGGAAAAACACTGGAAGAAAGATTACAGAAATCACACAATACAAGATTCCGAGAATAATATGTGTATTAAATTCAAAATAATACAGGAAAAAGGTCCTTGCAAAACTAGTTGTGTTTTGCGGCTACAAGAAGTCCTATAAAAAGTTCTTTTAACGTCTAAAATCTCTTAGACGGCTCCCAGAAATGTTCAATTCAATTCGTGGCAATACAATTTAAACGAATAGAATTTCCTTGCTTGTGTATAGGCCAGCAATCACATTCAAAAGAGGAAGAATAGGGTTTTTTTTAATTCAGCTCGCTAAACCAAGTGTTTGTTGATTGGTCAAGGAGAATCGTCCTGGCCAATCAAAATACGGCTTTCAGAAAAGGAGTGGGGTCATAGGGATTATTTAGGGGAACAAAGGGAGGTAACAATTTTTTTTTATAAGGAGCCCAAGGAAGGACAGAAGATTAATCGGTTTAGTTTGCAGAGAAATTGTCTAAAAAGGGTAGTTGGTTGCATTTAATAGTTGTAATATGTTGCCCTGAAAAGCAGAGTTGATTGCTGCAGCTGCTTTTGGGCTCGACGACTGTTCACTGCCGGCTTGGTCAATTACATGATCATTCTTCCTCACCTGAATTCATTGCATGATAACCTTCTCGTTGTTTGATATCTATTTCCTGCTAATCGCAGACAGGGGGGTTGGAGACAAAGTAAAACAATGTGTGAGAGAAAGAGTTACCAATATCGCCAGTGTTTTAACGAGTGTTTTAACTAAGATGATCAGAGAGAATAATTGAAGGTTTTCAGCATTCAGTCTGCGAAAGTTGGCTGATGATTGTAATGCCTAAATACCAGTTGATAATACGTTCTCGACAATCAGTCTGAGAGAGACTGGCTATTTCGGCGGCTTTTATCTCTTGGATTAAATAATTGTGTCTTGGGTAGTCTCCAATAGCTGAGCAGCTTAAGTCAAAAATGATGAAGAATCGTGCATTTTGGTAAGCAAGCATGAAACTTGGCACGATTGCTCACAATGGTCTACTCTTCCGAAAAAACTTTTGGGCCACTCAAAATATCAAAGATGGCCGCCATTTTTCAAGATGGCCGCCATTTTTCAAGATGGCCGCCATTTTTCAAGATGGCCGCCACGGATGGTAAAATTTATCATTTTGTGAACTAAATGCTTCATTTTTGACCGATTTCCACATATTATATATCAATTTATATGTTTCTGATCTCAACAAAGCCATTTCTGACGACAAAATAAAGATTTAACACCATTTGAGTGTAATAAAGGCTATATTTTACACACTTATGTCAGTTTATCCCGCATTTTTCTCTTCTTGTTCTTGTGTTTTCATCAGGATTCACACATTCAACACTCGCAATTGCAGCTGCATAAATTTGTACATGGAAGGCCGAATTTATAGCATTTGCATCTTCCAAAGCATTGTGTCTTGCATCCGCATTTTGTTAGTTCCTTGCAGCTTTCTGCAACTGGCGGAAGTGTTGTCCAAAATATCTTCCATGTATTGCCGTGCTTCTTCCACCCCCACTTGCCAGGACTATCAATTTCCATGTGACAGCATGTTGCTTGACTCCAAATGCACCCTGCTTGATATGTTGCACGCTTTGTGTGTTCAGTTAAAGCTGCTTTAGTTGGAGGTATGGAGTCATAGGGTCTCTGTTTACGAGCAAACATGTCCAATCTTACAGCATCTATTTCTGTGAGGGAGGTAGATCTGTCATACATTGTGATGACAAACTGGTCAATAACTGCTTACCCCTCACTTGTTATGACTGGTGGATGACTGCTCAGCTTGACAAATACGTCTGTCACGTCAGGTAAAACATTCCATGTCTGAAATGCTGTCTTTTTAGCTTTATATCGAAAGGCTGACACATTGTCACAACCAGTAAAGGCATGGAAAAAGGACAAGCCTTTAACTTTTTCAGGGCCAAGTACGCTGATGACTTCATGTACTGGAATAAACCTTGTGTCATTTCCTTGACCAAATTCAATGAACATTGCCTCCAGGCCCAACTCTTTCAAGACTGGAAATACAGTGATGGCAATGACAAGGACATCTGTGTCATTAGCTTTTAGCAGTACTGTTTTGTAACCATGATTAACTGCATGTTTGCGTGTACAAACATCCTTGTGTCTGATTCCTCATGGTTGCAAGGTGCTAGTCCTTCAAAACTGATATTCTGATTGCTAACAACATCTGCAACTCTGGTGATTACCACGAGATTTTCATGATCCTGTGCTAGTGAAGTGATTCTATCAGCCAGAAACTTGAAGAGAGCTGTTTTATTGTCATCATCCCTCAAGAAATTTCGCCAGTTGGGAGGGAGCTTGCCGTTGTGGGTTACCCGACGCTTTGCACCTTGTCCACGTTTTGTCCGTGTTTCAGCTTTCAAACTTGTTGGTAAGTAAACATCAAAAACAATGTCAGTCCTCTCGTATGCTGAACTGAATTTCAGTACCTTTGGTAAAAAATCAAGTTGTGCATACTCTTCGAAGGTTTTTTATTTGCAGGGTGGTATTGTGTTTACCAATGCTGAACCATCGATGATGATGACTGACACATGTGGAACTGAATCTGGACATGTAACTTTGGACTGAAGAAGCAATGCAAGTTGAGACTTTGTACCACTGTAGAGGTTTCCATTTACACTCAACGATGCAGGAAAGGACTGGTTCTCATGTTTAAAGAATTCCATCAGGTCACACTCCCTGGATTGGCAAGATATGAATAGTTTAGAGAATAGGCGACAGTCATCTTTCAAACTTTTATGTTTGGCATCAGTCACTGCTGCTTCTTGTGTCTGGTCAAAGAAGTCTATGTTGTTCCTTTTGATTTTGGAATAGAAAGCAGCCCGGTTTTCTCCCTCTAAGGTCTTCATGAACTCTTTAAAGCGAGTCCTGCCATTCCCATAGTGCATGCGAACAGCTTCAGCTGCGGTTTCCGATGCTATAATCTTTGTATCCAGAGTGAGTAGATCGGATGAGTCTTCTTGAAATGGATTGCCCATTTCATTGATGACAGCCGTGAGCTTAGTTACTTTGCCATAGAAAGCTTTCTGGGATTGACTTGTTTGTTCTCTGTGTTTCATGTTTTCAGTAACATCCTTGTTCGATGACAGTGCTTCATATTCTTCAGTAAGACGACTCACTTCTGGCCCTGCTACCATCCATCTTCGTAGTGCTGAAGGATCCTCTGTCACACCTACGACCCCACCCTCTCCTTTGATGATTGCATTTTCCTGTTCGTGTGCTTGATCAATGGCCATAGAAGAAAATGGTCGCAATGACTTGAAGACAACAAATTTGCCATTTTTGAATTGCAAATGCGTATCAGGATGGGTCTGCTCTAAGCACAGCATGTCCTTCAGATGAACTGATAGCCATCTTGCATAGTTGTAGTTATTGTTGGCAAAGAAGTATGGTATCAGCTCCATCAGTGTTTCGACATAAAGTCTGAAGTCAGCTTCCCTGAAAGAACGTATCAGAGATAGTATGATCAGTTCCATTGAAAGCACTAGATACCAGTAACTGAATTGCGGGCTCTCTGCTTTTCGCTTCTCACACCACTCATCAAAGCTTAAGATAACTGACGCATCTTGCTCGAAAGAAGTATCTGCAATGTAATACTCGTATGCTTTTTTCATCAGTGTGTAGAGACTACATGCAGTAATCTGGTGAGCGCATCGTGTCCTAGTAACACTTGAAGCAGTGATGAAAGATTCTGCAATACCAGACGAAGCTATATCTGCATCTACAATGGCTTCTATCCAACCACTTGCTTTTAGAAGCGACCCAATTGACTTCAGTGCAGCCATTTCAACATGCAAGCCGCCAAACATGATGACGAACTTATTTTCACCATATTGCTGAGGCCAGTGCCATTGTATTTGCTTGGTCAATGCATAAAGTGGCTGATCAGCAGTTATGACTGGAATTTGCCCTGGGTTGAGGAACGTTATTGTTTCTCTAATCCTCTCCATAACATGTCGTATTGTGGCAACTGAGTGGGCTTGTTCTCGGAGGAGAGGTAGAATTGATGTAATGCTCACTTTGAAATCTAAACCTCTCTTCTCAGAAGCATGGTGTGCCGACCAGGTTATGTTAACGTCATCATCAATGCTTTGTGTCAGATGAACCTTTTCTAGCCACTGAAATTCATTTGCTTACAAAAGCCTGGGAAAGTCAATATCGACACTTGTTGGATATTCGAACTCTGGAGGCGACAGAGTCTTGTTCTTTAGATATGCAGGATGAATGTTTGTGAAAGATTCTGGAAGTTCAGGCACCCGTTTTATACTATGATTTTTGATCATAAGTGGCTCACGCAGGTCACCATCACTGTCAGACGTTGGATGTTGAAATAGTGAGATACTGGTACCATGAAAGGATGTTGTAGCTGTTGTTGCAGACGGATTGTGATCTATATTGTCCATAGCTGATGTGGTGAAAAGACCTTTCCTAAGTTCTGTAGGGCACACAACACCTTCTTCAGTGTACCTGTCAACAACGGCATCACCCAATTGAGCAGATATTTCAAGCACCCTGTCATATGAAATGCTTAGTCCATGGTCATGTAACAGTTCCACAAGTCCTCGTTTTCGTGTTTTCCCATACAAAGATAGGCCCATAAAGATGGGAAAGGGAGTCTCACGATTGTGTGAATGTCTGAATGTGGATGAATTGCTTTTGTGACTGTAGCAGTTGTACTGCAGGAGCTGAGCTACAGCCAAGTCTGTCTTTGATGAACCTAATTCCAGTTGCGACTTGATATCGACGCCGTGCTCCACCATACAAACAAATTGTTGTAGTGATTGAGGAATAGAATTTCCCACTGAGTCTGCACAGAATCTACCATTAAATTTCCATTCATGAGCAAGCATGTGTCTTCGCAAAATACTAGCAGCTTTATTGAGTATAACAGCATCAGAAAATTCTGAAGCTTTTGACAAGATTGACCCTGTATCCTCTGTAAAGGACAAGATAACATCTCTCCCACTCTTGTGAGCTTCAAGTGCTGGTATATCTGACAAAAGCTTCTCTTTCAGTCTTGTTGAGTGAACATGTGAGGCAAGTTCATGCAGTTCCAACTGTTCAAGTCGTTGCTTATACAGTGTGATGAGATCTGCAAGTTTAAACACAACTGGTGCATCACTGTTCGTATTAGTTTCAACTATATAAGCAAGAAGCTCTGAATATACCAATGGATGGATTCCTTTTTTCTGAGAATCTTCATTTTCCTGTTTTTGTAGAGCAGCAAGGTGACATCTTTCCCTGTTGTAAAGAGTTGTTAAACAATCTTTATTATACTTCAACTCTTGTGCAATGGCATCACCAGCACTCAATCGGGCAAGAATTTTACATTCACCTATGGTTGTGGCACATTCATTGAGCCTACTGCTGAGCCCCATTTTCATGACTTCACGTCTTTGTCCATCATCTAGAAATTCTTTGTCGCAGATGAAACATTGTTCTGGCTTTAAACTCACTCTTCGAGTCTTTGAACAACTCTTGTCAGTATGTTCCTGAGCGTCAGATGCCCTTTTCCTGGCCCGATCAAGTTTGGTATTTTTGAACAAAGCACGGCAACTCTGATGGTACTGAGCATCGTTTTGCCGCAATGTATCTTCAATACCATCACCTTCATCGAGCCTAGCAGGATTAATAATCATGGGCATCTGACAGAGTTCTTGAAAAAGAGGAATATTTGTAGCCAGCATTGAATATCCATCTGATTTACTGCGACCTGGAATGGGACTACTGAGATCCTCTCCGGTTTTATCTGTCTGACATAGGCAGCATTTGCTCCAATCAGTTTTCACATTTGACGTCTTCTCAATAGACATTCTGTAAATGTTATAAGCTTCAGGCCGAGGGTTTATCCTTTTACCACCTATAACCACAGTTACCGAATATATTTTGACACATTCAGATATGGGATACAACTAGGTTCAGAAAGGTAGGTTCCCTACACCTAGCCCGATCGTTCATCCAGTATCATTTAAGTCCCGTGCGATCTGTACACCATCCAGGTAACTATAGCCCCGTTACCTTTGGCTCGGCTCTCCCGCGCTGGCATATCCTGTCAATTCAGGTGCGGCTATCTAACAGACTGAACATTATTTTGTCCATGGGGCTTATTAGACAGCATTTGGGACACTGAAACATGAACAGTGTGTCCGTAATCAGTTGATACTGGACCCCATGCTGAGTTTCACAGCAGTGATGTCACCATTATGCCCTGGTTGTGTCATGACAATCACTCTCTTACATATGACATATTATAAGAATGAGCTGAAAGGATTAATTTTTATAACTAATACATTCAGCTCACTTGGGGAATTGAATATCAAGTCAATGATTCGGTTTAATAGCAATAAAAGGTAAAAATTGACAATATTTGCTTAAATTCATCTCATATATGTACCTTTGTGGATTGTAGGACTCATTTATCGGTTATTTTTGTGTCATTTACTGCTTTCGCATCCCCTAAAACATATAATTTGACTCAAAAATTGTGAAAATCGGTTAGATACTTTGTAAACTAGCAATATTGGATTTCAGAATGGCGGCCATCTTGAAAATGGCGGCCATCTGGGATTTTTATAGTGGCCCAAAAGCTTTTTCGGAAGAGTAGACCATTGTGAGCAATCGTGCCAAGTTTCATGCTTGCTTACCAAAATGAACGATTTTTCCTTAATCTGCTCAGCTACAAGGCCTCGCCTTCTGTCTTTGGGAAGGGATTGGGTTATTTCTAATTGTATGTGGCGCCCGTACTGGGGAATGCTGACAGTGCTATTTTTAGAGGTCAGCCTGGTTCTTTTGCTGGGGTGCTGGCTTTTTCTCCCACCTTCCGGCCTTGTGCCACATCTTTCTGCCATGGGAAGGAAGTAGATAAAGCATTCTCCTCCTTATGTCTATGTGAAAGTATCTACACATGAAAAAATGTAGAAGTATACTTACAGGGTAACCTTCCAAAATGCCCCAATGGAATCGTTAAACAAATTCACAATCCTTTCTGCAATACAGCCATATTTGGCAGAAATAAACCTCAATCTATGCCTGACTTCTCCACTAAATTCCAGCAATTAATTTCTGACAGTTTTTTTTATTCATCTCTGCTCAATAAGTCCACCTGAATGCAATGTGCAAAATTGTCAAGAACTCTAACACACTTCTCTTTTGACACTGCTCTGATTTGGCTGTGCTTGTTCTCGTCAGTTCAGGAATCGTCTGGGAATTGTTTTGATCTATATTATCGTTGAGATAACTCCACAGATGAAAATCTGGGGGTTATGCTCCAATGAGTGTGAAGTCCATTCAGGGTCGCAATTTTTATTAGTAAGACGATCAGTAAAGTGTCCACATATATTACTGAATGGTGATAAGAGAAAGACTGTTGGATACTCATAGATTAAACTTGGTGGACATGTCATGGTAGACTAAAATTTATTTGTACCAAATATGGTTGGATTGCAAAAGGATTGTGAACTTTATTTACGATTACATGGGTGGCATTTTTGGGGGGGGGGGATCACTCTGTATGTAAAATAAAAATGTTGCATTTTTTTAATCAGTGGATGTAAATGACAAAGTCGTCTCGTATGTTAGAAAGTTCTTGAGAGAGACAAATCAAGGAGAGATGGAATAACATCCAAACAAAGCACAAACGCTACAAAAGCTTCCTCCATTTCTTGGCTGCTGCTACTTGCTGACCCTTCAGATGAAATATCCATTGCATCTTCCGTCTGTAAAGAAAAATAACTACATATAGCAACTTAAACAAAGACTTGAATAACAATAGTATTCCATAAATCTGTAGGAAAATGAATCCATTGTAAATACTTAATATTCAAGTTAATTAAGAATGAAACTTTAGGAGAGTACGATGAGAAGTAAACTTACTTTATCTGGTGGTTGTGGTACTAGCATGCTTTCATCATGTGGGGCAGGTGCTCTACGTGTCTGGATACTGAAGAGCCCGTCTTTCTTTAACTATTCTGTACTTCATCACATCAATGATACAAAAGTAACAGTCATCGTAATAGTTCTTCGGCTCTCTCCATACTCTGGGAATGGCAAAAGGCATTGCTCTTCCTGTACCTCTTAGCCATCCTTCTAGAGTAGATCAACATATTCTACATATCACATGAGGGCCCCATGATGATGACAGCAGTTAAGAAGATGCGATCTGATGTTTAGTGGAGTGACACTCAGTGAAGTGACACTCAGTGAAGTGACACTCACTGGAGTGACACAGTGGAGTGACACTCAGTCGAGTGACATTCAGTCGAATGACACTCAGTAGAGTGAAACTCAGTAGAGTGATCTTCAGTGGAGTTACACTCAGTGGAGTGACAGTTATCATAAAAATTGTAGCATGTATCTCAGTTAGCAATTTATTTTTTGCTCGGGCAGAAGAGATTAATTGCTCAGATAACATTTATATGAAAAAAACCCAGCACAACCCAATATTTTTTTGAAGAGATGATGACAGCAGTTAAGAAGATGCCATCTGAATTATCATTCATATTGATGCGATGATATGATATTTCCAAATAACTCAGGGTTATACTCAGGGAAGTGAAACTCAGTCGAGTGACACTTAGCCGAGTGACACTTAGTCGAGTGACAGTAATCATAGAAATTGTAACATGGCATCTCAGTCACCTGTTAGCAAGTTATTTCCTGATCACCGAAAATAGAGTCTGTATGCTATCCACAATTTGGACCTGCTTTATTTTTTCAATATTATAACCACACACATAGCAAAATGTATCTGGAGAATTTTTACATCCTCTTGTAGTCATCCTAATAAGAACAGAACTTAGTAATTGATCTGAAAGAGAAAATTAGATATACATTTAGTAGCGGAACATATAGCATTTTCCGATATATGATCACATTGAAAAGCGATATATTTCTATAACGGTCGATGATACAGAAAAAATAATAACATTTTTGGAATCAGCAGAAGAAATTGATTAGAAAAACAGTAAAAAAAAATACAATAAACAAAACTTTTGTAAAAAAATTGTTACGTTGTGTAATATTCCTTTATTTAAATCATGACAGTTAAAAGGCTTAAAAATCAATTTCAGACAGAGACCGGCATAACATTTTAAATAAGTTTTTGTATATATTTTCTTCATTGCTAAAAACTGCTACTGATGATGTGCCTTATTTACGTTCTCTCAGCATTTTATTAACAGCTATTATACGCGTGACCCATACCAAATCATCATAGTTTCATATTTTTACACCCATACTTGCTTCAAACAGTATTTACTGACCGACACATTACATTTGTTTTGCATTTCTAGATCCATACGAAATTGGGATTTACGTGAGTAAAATAGTAATTAATCAACACCTTAATTCGTGCAATTCATAGCAAAATTGATTTTATTTTTTTTTATTATTACACAAAATATATTTGTCTTACATGCTTAAACTAAAATGTACATTCATTACACATGGTCCACTTTAAGCCACATGTAACTTCCCACCAGGGCAGAGTAAGACACAACGTAAATTCTTACTGTGTCGAAAATCCACCAACATAAATAAACATTTACGCATTCTACAAGGATTTGTTTTCCATGATGGATGAGATAATAGCTAACAGATCAAACAAATATCCCGCCCTGAAAGAAGTACCCTTTTGCATTATCTATTTTGGTTCCATATATGACCTATTTGCGTTCTGTCGGCATTTTAATAATAGATATTATATGCGTGGCTAATACCAAATAATAATATATTCGTCTTTTTACACTCATTCTTATTTCAAAAAGTATTTACTGACCGACACATCAGATTTGTTTTGCATTTCTAGCTCCATACGAAATTCAGATTTACGTGACTAAAATAGTAATTTATCAACTCAGAAGTAATCGTTTTCGTGGGTAAATAAATTTTCCACAATTCCAAACCAACATTTCTTCTAAACATTAACATTATCCGATGTGACCTATTTGCGTTCTGTCGGATGTTGACAAATATGTATTCATTCTTTTATATTTTCCCGGGCAACGCCAAGCGACGGGTCCAGCTAGTAAGAAATATTCTTCTTAATCAACTTTTGGATTAGCCTACATATTATTTTTAATATTTTAATAGAATAAAATAGTCTTTATTAATTTTCTTTCCCACAGGGGCAGAGTTAGCCATAATGTCGGTTTTTCATGTGGGCAAAATCTAGCTCCCCAAAAAGGGGTACTCTGGATAAGCACAAAAATAAAAATTGCATCGGTCTTGAAGGATTACAAGTTCACTGCATGACGAGGACCGTGTTTTAATGGAAAAAATTTAGTGACACAATAAAGGTCAGAGGTGACCCTAGACGGAAGTCAATGAAACTTTGTGATTTCCAGTTAGAGATTTTCGATCTCTTAGCTGGCGAGATTTCAAGCAGGAAAGATGGGTATGGCGCTGTATAAGAAGCAGCGTGCACAGTGTAGACAGACTAGCTATCCATTAATCTATATGTCTGTCTTTCTCTCTCTCACGTGTACAAAAGTAACCTGTCTTTCTGATGTTTTCTGTCACTTATGTTTCGGAAATGTTGAAATGCGGATTGATAATTTGTATTATTTCGATTATTCGGACTACTGTTCTCAGCTCGGATGTTATTCTCACAACGTTTCGGTTGATGTAACCTCCAACTTTCTGCAGGTGTGTGTATCTTGCCGAACTCGTAAATCTTTCCGTCGAACTATGGAATCTGTACAGAATTTCGAACTGAACTCTTTATTTAATCCCCACCATGACCGGATAGAAGTCTTGTAATTGTATTCGTAGTATCGCCTGCACTGTGGATTGAACCTTCAATATCTAGAAGACTGTCACTTAGAACTGATGATTACTTAGCAATTATATCCGTTATGCTAGAGGTCAAAGTTACATTGACACTGTGAGAATAACATCCAAGATGAGAACAGTAGTCCGAATAATACAAATAATACAAGTTTTCTGTGACTGCTCTTCTTTGTTTAAATAAAACATTTTATTAATCAACATTGACGTCTGAACAGTTTTGTATCTGCAGACGAACAAGAAGCTGAGTTCACGCCTCCCGCCACAGGTGTATAATGGTTTATATGCACATCTTTAAGTGAAAATATAACACAAAATAGTAATTTTAGAAAAGATACTACACTTTGCTCCTAACCAAAAAGACAAGGGTTAGTGGATCTGTCCATCGTTTGATCCATTTCTAAAGGTTAAGTTTGAAATATAATTATCACCACTTGATGTGCAGATTGGAGCAAGACTTTTATTCTAGCTACGTCTACATATCTGTATAAAAAGCCCTGTCCACCGGTAGATTTTTTATGATTATGTTATAAATAGTTTTTAAGCTGGTCTTTAATAGCTTGCTCGTTGGTCTGTCATGCATTATTTAACTTCCAGAAGACTGTCATTTAGAACTGATTGTTAATTAACACCTACATTCGTTGCTTCCACATGTACATGCGACAGACTTCTGAATTATTTCAACGTCTTTTCATACTGTCTGTTATTTTATTACTGTCTGTTGAACATAAGTTATTTATATAAAGTTAGGTATGTGTATATGTTTATATATCATTCGGAATTTTTAAACACAGCTGCTAGGTGTAATTGTAGGCAATGTGGGCTATATTTAGTTTAATTTAGTTTTAAGCAAAGGTAGCATAGACGGGTTGGAAATCCTTTGTGAAAATTCCAGTACTTCCGATCTTTGTGAGATCTAAAAAATAGGTATTAGACATATTTCTCAAAGTTCATTTTCATTGAAGTAATTTAAAGCGGGTGTAGGAGGCATGATATGGGCACAGCCTCCCATTTAAAAATTGAAATATTACAAATTTGCATTAAATTTGATTCATGGACACCAATTAAGCAAGATTTTCTGAATTTCAATTTCTTCTTAAGACCTTTTAAGCTTAAGCTTTACATTTAAGATATTTTCTTGAATCAAATTCATGTAATATATTTTGAACAGAATTGGAATAAAGATTCTGAATATAAGGTTTAGCATCATTATATTTAATGGTGATTAATTTATCGGCCCGTCATGATGTCCTATCTATTTGAAACTTCCATGGTTAGTTCCCGACAGACTTGACATTATTAAAAGGATTTCTTCTTTTACTCAACGTTGTTTTTCAGCAAATCTGCTGAGTGTAGTTTACACAACTCAAGCTTTTTTCTCTTCTTTTCTTAAGAATGTTTTGCCAGCCATTCGAAATAATTATGTTGTTTATAAATACCTATGTCAGTGTGGAGCTGACTACGTTTGCAAGACATCCTAAAGATTAGAAATGAGAATATCTCAACATATATTATGTGATATTCGTTTACACATTGTTTCCAGATCATCCAGGAACTTTCAAGCACATGAATCTGCATCGGGAATCACCTGGTTGGTACTAATAGTTGTTCTGACCAGTATTCCGATGGGTGGTTTTCTTGTTTTACACAGTGTCATGTCGAACTATCATCTCAATATTATTGAGGCGTTAGGTATTAACAATTCACGACCTAGCCTGTGTAGACAAAAGATTTTGAAACATAAGTTGAGGATTTTCCATGATCTAAATCCACCATAACGTTGAGAGATTTACCCTTTTTTCTCTCAATTAATTTCTCCAACTTAAACAATTTTTCTTACATTTTTCATTCGATGTTCTTAGTTTTTAATTTATCATTCTGACGTTTCTTCTTAGAGGGTCAGACGATGAGGCCTTAAGGAAGATTTTCTTTTTTTTTCAATATATATATATAACACTATTTTTAATTTACCGTTCCTGCGAGAAATGGGCCCAACTTTTGCAGTTATTCATTTAGATATAAGATATATATTTCTGTCTCAGGACGAGTAAAATTAGTTCCGTGAACAAAACACTTTAAAAATATAATACATGTACCATACTATATATATATATATATATATATATATATATATATATATTAAGAATAGTTTAGTTCAATAACTATAACGTTAGCTATATCATAACACCGATTTTTTCTGAAAAATAAAATATTACAAGTATTCAGCATACAACTAAACATTGCAGATAAGTTTGAGCTCAATGGTTTACACTTAACCTCAAACGGAGGTAATATATTATAATATATATATATATATATATATATATATATATATATATATATATATATATTATAATATAAAATGAAGTAATAAAATTAGGTGTCAATCAAATTTTATTAGAATTCAAAGTTCAAGCAAAGTATCCTTTGAACTTTGAATTCTAATAAAATTTGATTGACACCTTATTTTATTACTTCATTTAATATTATAATATTAATGCTCTATCCAGTATATTGAGCTTCAGTTTTTATCCGGATGTTTCACTAATTATAAGATATTAGTTGACGCTTATATCTTTTGTTGGATTGCTTCATATATATATATATATATATATATATATATATATATAATTTCAGTCATCTGACCACTTTAAACTTTTACAAAGCAACAAATAAGTCATACACCATTTCAAACTGATATTTTCCATATATATTTAAGATTGTGAAATTATTATTATTTTTATAAAGGTTTATCTAAAGCTATATTGAGCGCTTATATTTGTGCAAAGTTGCTGTCTACATTCATTTCTGTTTTAGAATAAATGTCTCAACGACTGTTTTTGAAAAGTATTTTTGCATATGCATATTTCATTGCTGAAATATCTTGTCAGAATTTTGATCGGTGCAAAAGATATTTCTTTTGGGAAACATTAAAAGACATTTTTTACGAATATAATGGATTGCAATGGGGCAAATGTCAACTTCAATTATGGAGAAGATAAGATATATTCTAAGTGTGCATAACTGCCCCTCATGGTGTGAAGCATTTACCACCCAAGGGCTTTGTTGGAAATTTAAATAATTTGATATATTCCTTTACACCTCACCGACATGCATTCAATCGCAGATACATCCCCGTGAAATCGTAGACACTTGTCGTGTCTTGAGTCATCCATCAATTGATGGTCTGCAATGATCCCTGTTGCTACGGATAAAAGTGCTAGGTAATATCAAGTTCTAAGTGACAGTCTTCTGGAGGTTGAAAGTTCAATCTTCAGTGCAGGGCCGTTACAAAGAATACAATTACAAATCAAGGGAGGCGCGAGAGCGCTCTATCCCTTAATAGACTTTAAGAATGGCCTATGCTGGAAATCTCATTTCTTTGATCAATCATAACTCAAAAACCAATAAAGCAAATTAGTTAAAACTTTGCACAAAATTTTTATTTGATAGGTTCTATAAGTGTGTAGAATTACAGCATCATAATTCAAGGCAACCCAGAGATCCAGAAAGTTCAATCATGAAATCATGTTATCTGTGTGTACGTACATACGTCCGTATGTGCCACCCTGTATCTCATCAACTATTCGATGGATTCAGCTGATGTTAGGCAGAAATAGAGGTTCTAGTGACTAGTTGATGGCATTTTAATTTCAGTTTACCATATACTTTAGTTTTCCAGAAAATTCTAAAAAAACTTAAAAATGACCATTGTATTGAGGCATAGCCTTTACAAAAGTAGTGACATTCCATGATAAATGCCAGTATACTGAAATCATATGTCCTTGATAGGGTTAAGATGAAAATTAATATACACTAAATGTACAAAAGCAAGGAAATTCCCAAATTTTTACACTTTTATTGTCATTAAGTGTATGCAAGCACAACAGGGCTATGTATTTTACTTCATCCACTCATGCATAGAGATTTATACTGTAGTGATGTGATAATGAAATGGTTTGGTTGATATGTAGTCATATCCTTAATTAATGACAATAAAAGTGTAAACATTTGGGAATTTCCTTGCTTTTGTACATTTAGTGTATATGAATTTTCATCTTACCCTATTAAGGGCATATGATTTCAGTATACTGGCATTTATCATGGAATTACTATAGACTTCTACTGATAATTATCGGTTAAAATAATGCCAACAACAGAATCCAGCTGATCAAATAAGCCGTACATACTGATTCATACAAATTACTTTCTCAATAAGTAAATAATCACAAAAGGACATATTTACTAGAAAATGAACAAATCAAGCAATACCTTACAAAACTTACTATTGTCATAAGGCAACAGTGTGCACTCTGATATCGTTTACAATTTTTATTATTCTATTTCATCGAATGTGGTCAGTATTTCAAGTATCTAAGTTGATTCACTAACTCAGGTTATTATATGAATACACATATTGGCCAGGCATAGCGAGCAATTAACTCTATACACAAAATCTAGAACGTTGCTATCAAGAAGGAGACAAAACTTAAATTTTCATGGCATCAGTCGAATCCATCCTACTCTATGGATCAGACACTTGGACATTAAATGTTGCTCGATCTAAGAAACGTAATGGATCATAACTTTCTTATGTTTATTTTATAGCTTATGTTCGTTTGTATATTTAACAATGGTATAATTGTATATATAAATGCTATACATATCTGAATATGGCCGGTGGTGGTAAACAGTTCGCCACCCATAACCTCTGGTCTCTTTTTAGGAAGTTCAACTTGGAATGTTAAATGGACGCCTCTGGGGTACCAGAGGTAATAATCTGGCTGGAATAATAACACCCAACTAATTGACGCAGAGACAACTCAGATAGCCAATAGAATAAAATCTGATTTATACAGAGACATCTGTAGGGACACCTAAAGAAGCACCCAACGAAATACATACATTCACTAAATGAAAAATACATAGCTAGAAACCACGTTTTATAGGAGGCCTTACGACATTGAGTGCATAGGCAGCATTTAGAAATAGGTTTGACAGTTGAATATACGTGCGTATCCAAAAATGCTATATGAGCCAGCTTAAATTGAGATCAAGAGAAAGCAGCTGGCTAGTGTATTCGAGAGATCAACTTCTGTCAAATATCGTGCACCCTTAACTCTCTCACTGACTCTAATCGTTCATCGCAACTGAACACAAAAGATATGCCATTATATTTTTATAAATAAGTATTCATCTATAATAGTAGGGCAACATAGCTAACCTATTGTACATTTTGTGATACAAGTACCAAATTTCGTGCATTTGAACACGCTATCACACTCGAAAATGTGTTTTTACATCATGTTATACTAGTGGGGCAGCATAGTTAACGTAGTGTACATTTTAGTGATACATGCACGAAATTTGGCAGAAATGTACATTGACATATGGCGAACATTTCAGATATTGAGCCACTCGGAATTCTGACTTCATGTCCGCCATATTAGAATTCAAAATGGCCGCCATTTGAAATCTTCATTTTCGATTATTAGTGGGTCTAATGCTGCTTTTGACTCAATTCTGTTGCCTAAATGTATGTTTTGGGGGTGAAGGAATCCAGTGATAACAACCTGCATTTTGTACGTTTTAGTAATGAGCCACTATGTTTGATTTCAAAAAGCTTGTCATTTAAAATCTACATTTGTGATTACCTTTGGGTTTAACAGCGCTATTGACTTGATTTTTGTGTCTAAATGTATGATTGAGTTACAAGCTGCAGTGTGCATCTTTATTAATGTTGCTGCCATATTCAATCATCAGGAAAAGGATCAGTTCGGGGCCAACTATATTTCGGGTAAACATGACACAGAATAAAGTAAAATAAATATGATCATTTCTGGGTCAGATCTGACCTTTTCTATGTAAAACTTATTTTATTCAGAGCCACTCGGAATTCTGACTTCATGTCCGCCATATTGGAATTCAAAAGAACCGCCATTTTAAATCTACATTTGTGCTTATCTGTGGATCTAAAATTGCTATTGACTCGATTCTGGTGCCTAAATGTAAGTTTTTAAGGGTATGGAATTCAATGGTGACAACGTACATTGCGTATTTTTTACCACTTAGCCGCCATATTGGATTTCAAAATGGACACTATTTGAAATCTTCATTTTTAATTATCAGTGAGTCTAATGCTGCTTTTGACTCGATTTTGGTATCTAAATGTATGTTTTGGGGAGCAAGGAATCCAATGATAACAATCTGCATTTTGTATCTTTTAGCAATGAGCCGCCATGTTGAATTTCAAAATCGCCGTCATTTAAAATCTACATTTGCAATTACCTTTGGGTTTAATAGAGCCATTGACTTTATTCTTGTGTCTAAATGCATGATTGGGGGGGGGGGGCAAGGAATCCAATGGTAACAAGCTGCATTGCGCATTATTATTAATTTTGCAGCCATATTGAATGACCCGGAAAAGAATCAGTTGGGGCCAAACTATATTTCGGGTAAAAATGAGACAGAATAAGGTATAACAATATGACCATTTCTGGGTAAGATCTGACCTTTTCTGTGTAAAATCTAACTCTATTCCGAGTCATTTTTGATCCAGAATTGAGTTTGGCCCCAACTGATCCTTTTCCGGGTCTGTCACAGAATTTTTAAGAGTGTAGTTTTAGTAGCAGTTTTCATGGCATTTATGATTACAGAAATGCTACATTGTGTCTTTTCAGGTTCATCGTGATGCATGCATGTCTGTAAACTGACGGTGCTGATTGTTCTTCTGAAGACAGTTCGATCACCATGTTCAAGAGGTTCTCACTAGTTCATGTTGAGCGAACTTCATCAACATCACAACACCTCACCACTACTGACTGGAGGTTATGCATCATATTTCAAGAAAACAAGATGTTGACATTGACCAAACCTGAACAATCTAAGATAAAAGACATTGGTAGTGGATACAGTACACTCACAGAGAACTTTCAACTTTCAAATTCAATGAACTTGAAAAGCTTCCAGGAATACTCAAATTGGAAAGACTTGATGATGGTCATGGCATTCAAACTGCGATGGTTGCACACAGAGCACACTATTACCATACGTGCAAGCTCCAGTACAACAGCACCAAACTACAGAGAGCAGAGAAGAGAGCACTCAAGAAAGAAGGTCAGAGCGATGAGAAACAATCTTTATGCAAACGCACTAGGGTGCATTCACGTTCGAGTACAGAGAAGGTTCCAGAAACTTGTTTCTTCTATGGACAACCTGCGGGGACTAATAGTCTTCGGAAAACTACAACATTCGAAATTGACAGACGGGTCCGTGCCTGTGCAAACCTTCTTGGTGATACATAACTGTTTGGTCGTTTCGGTGGTGGGGGACATGGTTGCGTTAGACGCCCAGTATCACCTGCAGTGCTTGATAGGACTTTACAACCGCGCAAGATCGGTCACATCAACAGGACCACCGGACTCCGACCAAGAGAGAGCAGTAGTCTTTGCTGAACTCGCCCTCTACACTGCCAATGTTCCACACTCTAACTGGATGCGATACTGTGTCAAGCTTTGCTAGACATGGCAAGAAGACAGCATGGGCAGTCTAAACAGTACTGCCAGAGTTAACTGAGGCGCTGATGAAGCTGTCTTCCGCACCAAGTGACATACCAAATGATGCAATGTGCATCATTGACAGTTTTGTGACCTGTTGTATGATCAAACCAGCAAATGCACAGACATTGACAAGGCCAGGAGGAAACTCATCGCAAGGAAGAACAATGTGCAGCTGATACCACCAACCAAGGCAGCTTTAGAGGAACATGTCAAGAGGGCAGTATATCAAGGTGGACATGTGAGTCAGATACTGCTGCCAGCACCAGAACTTCCACCACCAACCAACTGGGGCTGGTCAATGACTGGAGGACAATACACACCATACTGGACCAGGCTACCTGAGGCAGCTCACACCTGAATTGAACTGGTTTCTTGCAAGTGCCAGAAAGGGGGGGGGTGACATGTTGCAAGTGCAAGAAGGATTTCCTTAAGTGCACAGCCCTCTGTGTGTGTGAAGGAGACTGCACATGAAGATGAGTCCACAAATTCCATTTACTTGTGGCAGTGCTGAACTGGTTAACATGATACTGTTTATGTACACATATCTTCAGTACTGATGTATACTTAGCCACAAATACCAGATCATTGTAGAATGTCAGTACACACCCAACCTTATATATTATACCATAGCATGTCAAAATTTTAACTTAGATATTTAATGACTTTAGACATGTATCAAAAGTATAAAACTCAAAATTAGTAGTTGAAGTAAATTGATATTTTTATTTAGAGTTTTACAGGGAAAGCTAGTTTTGAGAAGTTTACGTTGTTTTGTGTTAATGTTCACACTATTTTTGTGGATATTCAGACATAACCCCGAATTGATAATTTTGTGATATTGATTAGAGAAATGGAGAAGACTAATCAACCAAATCTCTTACAAAAGTTGCCATATCAAACCTAGAACAACGCAGAATCTAATCAATAACTCAAACTTGTCAAAACTATTTTTACTTCACAGTCTTTGAGTAAAATGTTGTCTTGTCAAAAAAACATGATGATGAATATTCATCTCTCATGAATTAAGTGGAGTACTGTAATAAAGTATGTCATTTTGAAAAATGGATTTTTTATTTGTAATGTACTATAGAAATATTTTACCCAGAATTAATCGCACATGTAGAATTCAATTGGCGGCCATTTTTAAATCCAATATGTTGGCTAATTTATAAAAGTTCCCCAATGCAGATCATAACCATTGAATTCCTTTCTTCTCAAAACATACATTTGGATACCAGAATGGAGTCAATAGAAGCATTAGACCCAAAGATAATAGAAAATGAAGGTTTCCAACAACGAGCATTTTGAAATCAAATATGGCGGCTCATTGGTACAAAATATGTAATGCAGATTGTTACCATTATATTCCTTGCGCCCCAAAACATACATTTAGACACCAGAATCGAGTAAATAGCAGCATTAGACCCAAAGATAATCGAAAATGTAGATTTCAAATGGCGACCATTTTGAAATCCAATATGGCGGACATGAAGGGAGAATTTCAAGTGGCTCAATATCTGAAAATGTTCGCCATATATCAATGTACATTTGTGCCAAATTTGGTGCTACAAATCACAGAATGCACAATCCTTTTGAAATTTCGAAAAAAATCATTCCACTATAAGAATTATTGTCAGAGAATATACCCTTTACTTAAGGGAAATAAGGATTCGATAAAAGATTTTAGAAAATGAAACCGTTGCTTTAAAGAAACATACTTGCGGCTCATTAACTCAATGTAAAATATACGGTCCCTACTAGGATACTATTCTTAGCAAACAAACCAATATGTTCGTTTTTTAATTACTAATTATTAGAAAATTATTTGATTCTAATGAAATGCTCAGTATTGATTCGCTAAATAATATACTTTATAAATAACTAGAAGAATTAAATTCCCCAAACAGAACAGTTTTGCACCACGTTTATGTCCCCCTACAAAGATTTAAATGAAGATATAATGCTAATAAACTTTATCTCTGGATTTCTTTTTTTTCTTTTCTCTTTTTGTTTTAACTTAGTTCACTCCAAACAAGGCAAGTTTCGACTGTAGACGTAAGGTACTACTGAGAAATAAGGTGAAAGTTTAGGGATCATCCTAAATTGGGAGCTGTACAGTGAGATGCTTGTTTACATCAGTTTTAAACTTCTGCATATCGGTACAGTTGGGGAAACAGGGAGCAGGGAGGGAGTTCCAAAGGCCGGCAGCTCGAGGAAAGAAACTATTCGAGTAGAAGGCTTTTTATAATTTTGATCCATTACATAATTTTGTTACTTGAAAGTGTCTAAAATGTAAAGCTTCAGCTTAAGGAGTCTTACGAAATTAGTGTCCTGTAACTATAGATGAAATTCAATGCAAATCTGAAATATTTCAATTTTCAAATTGGAGTGTGTGCCCTTTAAAAACCATTTAAATGCTCCAAAGAAACCGAATTTTATTAATTGATGTCTAATTCCTATTGTTTTAATGTAACAAAAATCATATATATCTGAATTTCTACAAAGGGATTTTTACCCCTTTTACATAAGATTATATTAAATTAAATATAACCTGCATTACGACCTCTTACCGCTGGTGGCTATGTTCCAAAATTCATTATGATCAGTTAATTTGTTTAGAGGTGAATCCTGTAATAAGAATATATAAACATATGCACATACCTAACTTTATATAAATAGAGATAGAAGCTTTCAAATTTAATATCACAGTGATATTTTTTTATGGAAGTCGCTCCAGACAAGGCATGAAGCGACTTGATGTAAGGAGCTAAAAAAATACTACTTCAAGGTCAATTACTAGTCAACGATATGTGTTTGATGGATACAGCAATTCTTCTCCCTTTGTCAGAAACGTTGCTCGTGGAATGTGAGGACTAAAGGACAAAATAAGGAAAGCGAAAGTTACAAGGCTGCTGAAAGTAAACCTAAGGTCTACTTTCTACTCTCCACGATTAATGCATGTGCGCAATAATGTTTTTTTTAATATTTTGTTACTGTTAAAAGCAACTCTATATATTTTCTCACAACATTTTAAGTTAGGAGTCAAAAAATAAAATTATAGAAACTTCTAGAGTGCTGCTAAAACATCTTTTTGAAGAGGTCCACCAGCAGGCATGCCTGCCCTCACTGCAGGGTTCACAGGTAGGTAGAGTCCATTTCTGATATAATTAAAATGGTGATCATTGAGACAGTTTCCAAGTATTTAGTTAACTAAGATTCATGAATATTTAGTCTGTAACCTGTAACCTATTTTCCAGCTTCTTTGGCTTCATAATCCAGTGGAAATTAGCCTTTTTGAAGTCCTTATAATAATCTTTAATTAGCCATGTTATCTTTTTGCAAAGAATATGTTTGCAGGGGTCGTTTTAGGGTGCATGGAGCCCGGTTAAAATTCTTTTCAGAATTTTACAATCGGGCAGAAAAAAGAGACATGTAAAAAACATTGGCATAAAATCAAAAAAAAATTGCGATTTGAAACGTTATTCAGTAAAAAAAAAAATATTGATTTAAACTCTTCCCTTTTAACTTTTTTAATTACCTGTCAAAAACAAGGCAGGCTTTTATTTGTTTAATTATACCTTTTATATTTGGTTATGTGAATTTGAAAAATATTTTTATAAAATTATCAATATTTTCGAAGTTTATGGGTTTGAAATTAGTCCTGTTATTATTATCTTCAGTATTCTCAGTATAGACATTACACATATCTATACAGAATTGAAGGAAACAATTAAAGAAAGGAAAAATCTAAATTTATTTGTTTTATTTGTCATTATGCCCAAACTATCTCATATATACATATATATATATATATATATATATATATATATATATATATATATATATATATATATATATATATATATATATATGACAGCATTAGTTTGGTAAAATGAAATTTTACTTTTAAATGAGATCATTTACATTCATTGGAATTTTTCTCTAATTATGTTAGTAGAATAAGGTCATCTGCACTGTTTAATCTAAAGCAAAGGTGGATTAGAGGGTTCATACCTTTCCTGAGGGTATTAGTCCGAAAATGAAAATGATGGTTCATGCTGGATCTTGAACACAGCTCATCAACTCCATTATTCGTGTCTGGAACCTCTAATCTAAGCGGACCTTCATACTCGCATGTAACACTGCTGTTGTGAAGATGCAAAAACATAATTGCAATTTCTGGATATAGTTAAAATAGTGACAGTTTTTCCTTTAACAAAACATAAGTATGTGAAGTTGTAACTAGTTGAATCAATTCCTGTCTAGCTATATTAGTAGAATACGGTCACATGAACTCAGTGGCGTGCAGAGATGGGGGCGAGGGCGATGGCGATGGCGATGGCGATGGCGATGGCGATGGCATCCAAGTTGGGGGTGGGAGCATCCAATAATATTTAAACTATTTATCTTTCTCATAATATTTCTCAGTACAATAACTTATACTTGAGTGTTGGAGCAAATAACCAAGGAGTTTTCCCTGGGCATCATAGACCCTGCCCACCACTCCCTCCACTGTTTAATCCATGGTGGTGAAGAATTAAGCGTTCATATCTTTCCTAAGGGTACTAGCCCGAAAATGAAAATAATGGTTTATGCTAGATCTTGAACACAGCTCGTTACCTCCATTATTTGTGTCTAGAACCTCTACTCTAAGCGGACCTTCCCATTCACATGTCGTTGTGTAGCTATGAAGACATATAATAGCTATTTTATTCAAGACTGAACCAACTTTTGCTTTCCACTTCAAGCAGGAAGGACATAACCAGACTGTTTCTTTATCCCATCAAATGAATCCAACAAAATGCGTCTTTTCCAAATGGTATGCTTGTAATAATTCAACTCTTTTTGCTGTCATTTCCTTCTTACAGAAGATCTTATGAAAAAGCAAAAAAAGACAACACCAAAAAACCTACAAGGAATGTCACATCCTTCTATGTTATTATTTTCTTATCTCGTCTTTTTATGATTCAACAAAAGGCTTCTGGTTTCATGTGTTAAGTCGGACATATCATTTTTTCTGTTAATAAAATAGATAATGGATATATTAGCATTGACAAAAGTATAATATAGTCCATTCCTCCTTTATACACAAGAGAAAACTCAATTGAGTTATATTCTTGCATTGTCAAATTTTTAGATCAACTCATCCGATAAAGTAAGACTGTATTTCTTGATTCGATTTTCGCCTATGATTTGTAACATAATTTCATAGTAATCACTTGTTCATATTCATTTCATGCATTTCTATCATGCTAAATTAACTCCTACTTGAGATTAACGCAGCATGACTATATGGGTGGGTGACTTCAGACAATAAAGTCATATTCTTATTTACATAAAGTTAGGTACATGTATATCTTTTTATATATAAAGTTAGATATGTGTATATATTTATATGTACAGGATAATCTCCAAAACTAATGCACGGATCATTATGAATTTTGGAATATATATTCTAGGCAACACAGTGAGTAACATGGGCACATTATTTTTTGTAAATTTTTATATTTAGGGGGTTCATCTATATAAAGTTAGATATGTGTATATATATATATATATATATATATATATATATATATATATATATATATATATATATATATATATATA